>CM077458.1:13266618-13751618 GCA_039654765.1 Mylopharyngodon piceus | reverse complement strand
CATTAACCAAAACTAATAAATGCTGTATTTTTATCGATGACAATTAAGAGTGAGGATAAAGAAAATAAAGCACACGTGTCTCGCTCTTATCTACTCAAATTAATGGCCAAAGCCAGAAAGTAGAAAGTAACTTAATTCCCGCACATAATTATTTTTACAATAGATTTTTCCATGTAAAAAGCATGAATTATTAACTCACGAATATTATTACATTTTTGGGGAGTCACACCACATGCCATCTTGTCATTAAAAGGTCTAATGATCTGCTATTTTAAAAGATTATTTCACACTCTTGATTCTATGATATAATTTATCATTTTTCCTCCATGTTTCTGCATGACAGTTGTACCACATGACTTTAATTTGGAGCCAAACAAATGTTTTTCAGAAGTGAAGCAGATTTATTACTTTTTACCTTTTTATTATTATTTACTTTTTACCTAAGAATTAGTATTAATATTAGTATTAATTTTTCCTCGTTATGATCTCAGTTGACAGTTTTATCACCGTAACATTTTTGACTTTTTGCCCCCCAAAAATATTAAAACTATTTCATTTTAAATGAGAAATTAAAAACATGCACACAATAGAACATCACTTCAGGTACTGCGTGAGCACATATATTAATATTATTATTGTTAATGTAATAGTAAATAATATTATTACCAGCTTCCCCTATTTGAAGAGTCACACAATGATTTTACATTTTCACTTTCTATATTTCTCAGATGTAAATTCACCCTCATGTCCTTCTCTCTTCTGTAGAACACAAAAGAAAGTTTTTATTCATACAATAAAATTCAATGGTCACCATTCTTCGAAATATCTTTTTTTTGTGTGTCCCACAGAACAAAGAAAGTCAAAACACAATGTTTATTTTGGGCGAACAATCCCTTTAATTCAGCAGGCAATATGAATACCATTATATATTAGATCTAGTATCATTTCTGCTAAAATATGACTCATTTCACACATCATTTCTCATATATAGAGATGAGTGAACTTTATGACTATAAACTGTACCGCTGTTAGTCTGACAAAGTACAATAGTTTATTAATAATAATAATAATAATAATAATAATAATAATAATAACAACAACAATAACTATATTAATAAAATGAGGTCTTTAGTGACACGTGTCGTGTTGTTTTTCAGGAACTTGATCTCCATATACTTCTCTGACTTACTAATGAACAATTTGTAAAAACACAGCAGGAGAAACACGCTTAATAATGCCCATAAACACTCGATTTATCGCAGATATTCATGTTTACACACTTTACAAGCACAGTTAGCATTGCTAAGACACAATAACACCTAAAGTTCATAAAGCGTGAAAGCAAAAATATAGTCAGACGGATTATGAGCTGCAGTGGACTGTGTTTTGTCCATATTTGTATTCGCAGTCCATCATGTTTGATCTTACCTGCAGTCCGAAGATCGCTCGATCAACGTGGCACGACAGAACAGCAGCCGAAGAAAGAAAGACAGCAGACATGACACACAATGAAGCCACGCCCACTCGTCTAGATCCCGCCCGTTTGATATAAGCTCCGCCCACTGGTGTTCATTCCCTGTCCCCTTTCTGTAGCAATATTTATATACTTAGTTATTGCGAATGAAAATGTTTTTATAGAAAAAATAAGAAAAGATGATTAATCTGATAATTAGTGTGGTCTATCTATCTTTCTTTCTCTAGTTTTATGCCTTTATAGAGTGAGATCTTTTTA
Organism: Mylopharyngodon piceus; assembly: GCA_039654765.1. NCBI lineage: Eukaryota > Metazoa > Chordata > Actinopteri > Cypriniformes > Xenocyprididae > Mylopharyngodon > Mylopharyngodon piceus. Next base: position 13,749,886 of record CM077458.1, on the reverse strand, counting down.
GAAAGAGGCAAGATTAATTTAAATCTAAAACGAGTCATACAGTTTACACACATCACTAAATGCAAGGACTGAATAGACATTATAGACATTCAAGGGTCCAGAGATCCCTGCGCCCTCTAGATTTAATAAAGTTCTGATTTAATTCACACAAAACCATCTACGTTTATGCATTATTTACATTATTTACATAAAGGAAATAAATAAAAGCAGTCCATTTATGATGAATTGATAACATCCCTAAAAACTTGGATTCGTCGCGCTTATCATATTTTTATTTTCTTTTTTTCAAATACATGTCTTTGTATCTTCCATGGGATTTGGCGTCGTGACGTCAGCACGTCCTGACCTCTCGCGAGCGCAGGAAACTGGAGCAGCGACAAACTCTCGCTTTAAATTTTGTTTTAACTCTTTTTTCCCTTTTAATTGTTGTTTTTCGAACCCAAACCGGCCGACGAAAGGCTTCGTTTGTGGCTAGTGTCGTTTAAAGAGCGCGTTGTGCTTTTAAAGTGGTCGATTTGTACTTTTATCCCGGTGTTTTTCCTCATGGATCAGATGGTGACGCGTCAGAATAATTGACACTAATAAACGCGATTCATTAATTCATATTTTCAAAATACAACACGTCATTAAACGTCGGGTTTGGGCGTAGATTTTAAACGCTAAAATTGTTCTATTCCTGCGCTTAAATGATTATAATTTTGATTACTTTTACTTTAGCTGCTAATGCTAACTAGCGCAGGCCGCTGTTGGAGTTTATTTATATATGAGTATTTTTGTATTTATGTGATTTATAGGTGTATTTGAGTGTATATGAATGGCAGTGAGAATATGATGGTCTTTGTGAAGTATTTGATTGATCAGTGATGTCTTCTCCATCACTTCAGACTCGGATCTCTAGGAATGAGTGATGTTTCTCACTCATTATAAAGGCCTCGTTTATTTTCTTTATTTTTCCGCTCACTCTGCGATCTTTTTAAAAGTGATTGGTGACTTATTTCGCTCATGTCGTAAAGTTTGATGGCTTGACGAACAATTTGCGTCTTAGTTTATCTTTTAAATGTATTAGCTGTGATTGAACTGGACATAATAGAGAAGAGGAGAAACAAACCCTGCTGAGAATCAAGGTAATTAAATACTTGTTCTGATCTGATCTTCAGTCTGTTACTGATCCGATCTTCAGTCTTTACTGATCCGATCTGCTGTCTGTTACTGATCCGATCTTCCTTCTGTTACTGATCCGATCTTCCTTCTGTTACTGATCCGATCTTCCTTCTGTTACTGATCCGATCTTCTGTCTGTTACTGATCCGATCTGCTGTCTGTTACTGATCCGATCTGCTGTCTGTTACTGATCCGATCTTCTGTCTGTTACTGATCCGATCTTCCTTCTGTTACTGATCCGATCTGCTGTCTGTTACTGATCCGATCTTCCTTCTGTTACTGATCCGATCTTCCTTCTGTTACTGATCCGATCTTCTGTCTGTTACTGATCCGATCTTCAGTCTGTTACTGATCCGATCTTCCTTCTGTTACTGATCCGATCTTCCTTCTGTTACTGATCCGATCTGCTGTCTGTTACTGATCCGATCTGCTGTCTGTTACTGATCCGATCTTCTGTCTGTTACTGATCCGATCTGCTGTCTGTTACTGATCCGATCTGCTGTCTGTTACTGATCCGATCTGCTGTCTGTTACTGATCCGATCTTCTGTCGTCTCTTCTGTGAAATATTATTTTTCATTATGTCATTATTTTATGTCATAAAACAGCTACCACAGCAAACAAACCATAGAAAAACAATTTGGGCAATTAAATAAAAAACAGTAATGGCTCAAGCCTCTGTTACTAGTTCTGAAGCGAAATTAGCTTCTTTAGAGAGTCTTTTTAACGAGTCACGACTAGACGACTTTGGCTGTATGTTAGGGTTAGGGTTGGTAACTGTGGTAAAAGCCGACTCCGGTCCATTCCTTACAATAAATCCACGAGACTCTAGCAGAGATGAATGGTGTTCTCGAGCTCTCAGTCAGAGCCTGTTCCTTCAGCAGTACAGGTTTAAGCAGCATCAGTCATAACATGACAGACAGGTTTGCTGAGTGCATGCAGAAGGAAGCAGAATCCTAATTGCAGTCTTTGAAGAAACAATACACTTGTTAAACTCGTTTTGTTCAGCAGCTATATCTTCAGAACGAGTCCAGCGTCAGTGTGGTAATGCTCTGCTGTCTGTGTGTAGATGATGTGCGAGGTGATGCCCACCATCAGCGAGGCGGAGGTCGGCGGTAACGGAAGCGCTCTGGGCTCCGGCTCTCCCGTGCAGACGGACTCTGAGGGCCACTTTGAGTCTCTGATGGTGTCTATGCTGGAGGAGAGAGACCGGCTGCTGGACACGCTCAGAGAGACGCAGGAGAACCTGTGTGTGACGCAGAGCAAACTACACGAGATCAGCCATGAGAGAGACTCGCTGCAGAGACAGCTCAACAGCGCACTGCCACAGGTAACACACGTCATCTGGGTCTGTTAGGACCCGCTCCAGCGACAATGTTCTGTTTATCGTTATGATTGTTGCTGCAATACCTAAGTGCTATAATTAATGATAATTTACAGCAAATGATCAGTTAATCAGGTCTGTGAATGGAAAACTCCAGCCAGTTTCATGAAATCGGTGAATAATTCATTTCTATTGGCACTTTTGAAAGGTAGCAGAAGTCACAGAGTGAGGTGCTGCATGACCGGAGCGGCCCAAAATGCTTGATATTAAGTACTTAAGACTAACTCAAGCATATCACAGCACTTCAATACAGTGAAATATAGACCTGCGGAAATGGCTTTTGTTCTTTTGATGATAACCTGATGGATGACATTACTGTCAACTATACCATCTCGCAGACTGACGGATGACACTAAGTGCCGTTTGTCTGATGGATGCACAGGATCACTGTCTGCCACTTGAAGTCGAATCATCATTAATCCATTTAATGTTGTTTTGTGTTTCATGGCACTGAAGGAATTTGCTGCTCTTACAAAGGAAGTGAATATGTGTCGAGAGCAGCTGCTGGAGCGAGAGGAGGAGATCGCCGAGCTCAAAGCAGAAAGAAACAACACGCGCGTGAGTTCTCAGACCTTTAGAAGTTTATTTAAGTCACATGCAAATTATATATGTATATATATATAATTAAACATTTTTTCTTCATCATTAGGAGTATCAGCTTCTTTGCATTCACAGTTATTCATTCAGCGGATCACAGTAATTTACCATAGCACCATAACATTTTCTTTTTTCCTCAAATTACCATTCACTGCAGCAAAATGTCTGACGTCAAAACGTGTGAGAATGCCGTTCAGATCAAGCTGATCGGTGTGGTGTTTTCTGATTCTCAGTTGTTGCTGGAGCATCTGGAGTGTCTGGTGTCTCGTCATGAGCGCTCCCTGAGAATGACCGTAGTGAAGCGTCAGGCTCAGTCTCCCGCCGGCGTCTCCAGTGAGGTGGAAGTGCTCAAAGCTCTCAAATCTCTCTTTGAGCACCACAAAGCCCTGGATGAGAAGGTACCGCATCAGGAAACTCACAAGTGTGTCGTTCCGTGGCACGTTTGAGCTGAGCTTCATGTGTGTGTTTTCATCAGGTGCGGGAGCGGCTGCGCGTGGCTCTGGAGAGATGCAGCGTGCTGGAGGAACAGCTGACCGCCTCTCATAAAGAGGTGAGACCACACAGTCATGCAGGATTATAGTGACCACAGTCATTGTCACAGCTGGGTTAATGTTTGTTGTTGGCTTGTTGTAGCTGGCGTTTGTTAAGGAGCAGAGCAGTCAGAGGAAGGTGTTTATGGACGGATCAGCAGAAGTGAATCACAGCTCTGATGACACACCAAACACTAATGGCAAGGTAAACATTTCTGTCCATCCACTGAAAGTCCATGCAACCAAAACTTTCACGCTTCAAAATGAGATCTGTTGCCATTTTATCCAAGTCTTCTGAAGAGACACGATCACTTTATATGATGAACAGATCTGATTTAGGGTTTTATCTGCATATAAACATGATCATCACATACATGGAGCTCATCAAATATGGTCAACAGAAGCTCAACCGCACTTGTTTGACGTGGATCAAATCTGAATCTGTCCAACTCTGAAAAATAATGCAGCTTTATCCCATAATCCAAATGATATATTTAATGAAATGGAATTCATTTACAAATTCATTCATGGTTGGAAATGGCTTTCTTTTTCCCTAACCAATCTTCATATCTGATAATATACAGTCGACTGTACCAGTAATTAACGTCAGCTTTATTTTTACAGCACTTCACACAATACTGATTGTTTCAAAGCAGCTTCATAGTAATAAACAGTTGTGAAGGTCATCATTTAAGAAACATTCAGTTCTACAGAAGACAGTAGTGTGATTATTTAGCTCATTCAGGCAGTGTTCATGTTGCAAAGGTCATCAGTAATCCAGCTCAGTTCAGTTAAAGTTTGTTCTTACCTGATAGTGTCACTGAATTCAAATCCATAATCATTTCTAATGAATAATTGACTTTTATGCCCCCAATTAAAGGGATACTCACAAAAAAATCAATCAGAATAATTGACATTAAAGTGTTTGAAGTTTCCCAGAGTCTTCATGAAACAACTGGACAGTGAGTGGTGTGTGTTTGCTTTCAGCAGCGCTTGTCAGATGTCTCTCTGGGTCCAGAGGAGGATTGTGGGAAGGACGGGGACCTGCAGGAGGCGATGGACAGACAGAGTAAAGAGCTCCTGCACATGAAGGAGCGTGTAGCGACTCTGAGCAGCCGCGTCGCTGAGCTGGAGGAGGACCTGGACACGGCCCGCAAAGACCTCATCAAGTCAGAGGACGTCAACAGCCGCCTGCAGAGAGACATACGCGAGGTACGACCGAACCTTAATCCCACAGAGTAGCGGATCTGCGGAGTGTGTGACTGTACGCTGTTATTGTTGTTTCTCTCAGTCTCTGGCTCAGAAGGAGGACATGGAGGAGAGAATCACCACGCTAGAGAAGCGTTACCTGGCGGCTCAGAGGGAAGCCACGTCTGTCCACGACCTCAACGACAAACTGGAGAACGAGATCGCCAACAAGGACTCTCTGTTCTGCCAGGTCTGCGGCGCCTCATGTGTTTTCACGCTTGTAGAAAATAGTTCATCGTCAGGTTGCTGTTACAGTAGTTCACTTTTCCCAGCATCCCTCACAAACACAACACCCACAGCAAATGAAGTGCTTCAATTACCCACAAATCAGCTGAAAAGCACCACCTCATTCTATAGATCAGCGGTTTTCAGTCTGACATAGATTGTCGTGACATAGACTGCAACTCTATAGTTTCATGTATAAATACATTAACACTGTGAAAAATTAATATTATTAATAGTTTTTTTTTCCCTCACTTTATTTTGATTTTCTCAACATTAACAGAATACGTCACACAATTACAGATACCTCTGAAATATCACATATATGTACTTGTAATCCTTAATATGTATAAGAATTTTGTCTCTCTTGTTAATAATAAAAAGGACCATGCAGCAAACAGACAGAACAAGGTTCATTCTAAGTTAAGAAATAATAAAAAGGTGATGCACAATTATGGATCTGTCATATGATGCAAATTATGTTCAAACAGCATTCTGCATGAACTAAATATAAAGGGAAAGAGAGAATAAAATAATAGATATACACAAGAACAACAATCATAAGCCAAAAAGCAACAACCACAAAAAAATATATATATAAAAAAAATAAAAACCAGCACAATGATAGTAAAAGGGACCAGAAAATATTTAGTTTCTATTACGTTTTTACACATTATTGTACTGCACTATTAGATGTATTATTTATTTATTTATTTAAATCAAATTTTATTTATTTGAATCAATTTATTTTGTATTTATTTCTTATAAAAAAAATATTATTTAGTTTAAATTTACTTTTGTTAGTTTAATCATATTTTTTATTATTTATTCATTTTTACATGTTTGTGTTTTTTTTCCCTGGACTTCAGTTTGGAAACTCTTCCTCTAAAACAACCACAGTGGCTTCGAAAGTCTGAGGCGTCTTTCTAATTTAACAGATATTTATTACAGACTGTATTATCACCAATTTAAGTGGAAAGTTGAATTGAACAATGCTTTTGTAAAGTTTGAGTCATCAGTGAGAATTGACTATAATTAGCCAGTGATATCCATGTTCTCTGATGAGTTGTGGTGTGGTGTGTTCGTGCAGGTGGAGGAGAAGAGCCGGCAGCTGCAGGAGCGACTGGAGCTGGCCGAGCAGAAGCTGCAGCAGACCCTACGCAAGGCAGAGACGCTGCCCGAGGTGGAGGCAGAGCTGGCGCAGAGGGTCGTGGCTCTCACTAAGGTACGGCTCGCTGAACACGTGCCTTCATGATGCTGTGAGACAGGGACGAAATCAAGCTGATCACACCTCAAACCACAGTTGGGCCGCTTTGACCAGGGTAATCAGTGGCGGGCCTGAGGAGACACGATCAGGCCCCGGAAGAGGCTGGGGAAACAGGCTGTGAAGGCCACAGACGGGTGTAGTGACAGTTGGTTTTATTTAGTTTAATTCTTGATTTGTGCATGAGAAACACTCTTTAAAGCCTCTTTTGTGTGTGCACAGCATTAACAGGAAGCTTCCTGGAAAGAAGACTGATGATGGGAAAATTGCAAAACAAGCTTCCATACTTTTTTTTTTTTTTTTTTTTTTTTTTAAACACTACAATGTAAAAACACTACAATGTAAAAACACTACAATGTAACTTTTTGCCCACAGATGGCAGTAGAGAGGCCGAAGTTCATAGTGCAGCTTTAAAGGGGCTGTTTGTAAGAATTGTCATGTATTAATCGCTTCTTTTTTTTTTATTGCCGATGTGTGAACAGCTTGTAACAAAACTTAAAAACCAGACCTTCCCTGACTTCCTAAGTCGTCTATGAATGCCTGTAGATTTTTTTTTTTTTAATATATACGTGAAGGTCTCTCAAATGACACATGAAACGAATGCATATACAATGTTCAAGATGATGCTGAAAAAGCTGTTCTGTACTGTAATGTCAATGCAACGAAATGAGATTTTCAAAAGTATTTGCAACATCTTTTAACTTCTAAGCGAAGAACAAAAAGAACTTCACCGTGAGAATATCAGGGCTTTGAATCAAGTCATGTCTCTTGTACGTTACGTGAGGACGAGCAGGAAATTGCTGCTGCAGTTCACTTAACGGCCACTGGTGTCGCTAATAACAAGGGCTTCTGAATTCTACATATAGCTCCTTTAATAATTGCCAAAATGAACATCAACATGAAGGGAAATTATGATCATTCATCTGCTAACTGAATTTACACGTGAACCGGGGATTGTGTCAGTCCTGATGTGTTAGCTTGTTTTGTAAGAGGTGTGAGATAGGCATGTATGTAAGAGGAACAGCAAGAGGATATGTGTGTTTAACGCAGATCTGTCTGCATCTGTACTTCCTGTCATCTAGTTCCTTTTTTCTCTTTAATTGTGTGTTGTTTCTGCTGTCCCTCCTGTTCTAAGAGCTGAAATCTTTCCCATGTTCTCTATGACCGCAGCACATGTCTGTCCTTCTTTCTCTCTGTGTGTAGCGTGAGCGCTCTGCGTTCAGTGTCTCTCAGGACAGTCACTCTCAGATGAAGGTACACGAGCTCATGGTGTCGTTCTGTCGATGGACATTTCAAGCCATTTTCTAGTCGAGTACTTGAGAGGGAAAAAATCAGTTAAAAGTGAGTGATGCATTTAGTTGGTTAAAGGCGGCATGAAAGGGGAGTTGCGCTCATCTTTTCTTCTCTATTGTGCCGTATATCCGAGTGAAACGCTTCAGGAACAAGAACAAATGTAGGGCGGGGCTTGATTTTGTCTGTGGGGAATTGATTGGATGGTTGTGGTTTGCTATTGGTGGATCTCATGTGAGTGACAGGTTGCCCCGCCCTCATCATCAGAGAAGAGAAGAGATGCTGCAAGAGAGAGGAGAAGATATTCTGATTCAAGATTACCAGAAACATGAATTTAAAACAATGATGTGAACTGATAAATCATTTATAATAAACACTGGAATATTATATAAAATATTTTGATGTCATCAGGACTTTAACCACCTCTTTAACATATTAACCTGTTAACACCAGTGGAGAAACAAGGTTTCCTTTCCTTCTTAAAAGCGGATCCTCATCTGTCCTGAGCAATTGGCCACTTTTACTAGTTGTCTTAGTTGTGTAACGAGTACTCGACTAGTCGGTGCTTGTGCACGTCCCTAATCGTGCCTGACGATCATCATCTCATTGTGATCTGGATGGTTCCGCTGCACGTGCTCGTGTTTATCATTTCACCTGTGATCCGAACACAGGAACGCCACACTGATGTCTGGATCGAGACTGTCATCCTCATACATCCGTTCGTCTTCACTAACTCCAGACGGATCGAATGACTTGTTTTCTGTCACAGCATGACGAATCTCTTGTATTTGTTGCCATTTTCTCATGTGTGTGTCTCTCGCAGGCGGAGGAGCGTCATGGGAACGTGGAGGAGCGTCTCAGACAGATGGAGGCGCAGCTGGAGGAGAAGAACCAGGAGCTGCTCAGGGTATGTGTTCATCAGATAAAACTTCAACAATTCTGAATCGATTCTGGGTTTTTTTTCCCCTGCATACACGCAGTGACACCTGTGAGCACTAGAGACAGACGTGTTCCAATTATACACACACACACACACACAAAACCATCGAACAAGTGTATGAACTTGCATAAAGTTTCATGATTGTAGCGAAACACACAAGCAGTCACAGCTTCATCGCACAGAACATGCGCTGTGAGAAATGTGCGCTTTGCTTGACAATATGCAGGATAATATGCAGTGTAAATTCGATACACGAAATCACAATTTCAAATGCTAATATTCTGCACAATGTTTTTAAGGCGCGTCAGCGAGAGAAGATGAACGAAGAGCACAACAAGCGTCTGTCGGAGACGGTCGACAAGCTGCTGTCCGAGTCCAACGAGAGGCTGCAGCTGCACCTGAAGGAGCGCATGTCTGCGCTGGAGGACAAGGTACGGCCTCGGTTCACGCACCGCAACATCACACGCCACCATCCCACACGCCTCACGCTTGTGTTTCTGTTTGACGCAGAACGCTCTGATCCGGGATCTGGAACACACGAAGAAGCTGATCGAGGAGGCTCATCACGAGAAGGTCAGTGACTCGCTCGCTCTCTCGCTCAAGGTCCGCCGCGGCCACTGTTTGTTCACACGTGTTTGTCTGTGACCGCAGGAGCAGCTGCTCATCCAGATCGAGACCATGAGGGCGGAGCACGAAAGGGGCCGCAGCAGGAGCAACTCTCTGCTGCATCATGGGTAACTCAAAGACGTCTAATGAGAATCAGCGGCGGTGTTCTTGTCTTTGCTTTGCATTGTGATGGTGGCTTTTATTTCACGCAGGCGTTCTCATGCGAGTGGCACGCCTGATTTTAGGTACCCGGTGTCTGTGTCGTCAGCGATGGACAGTCACTACAGCGGCGCGCTGGTGCTCAGACGACCCCAGAAGGGCCGTGTGTCTGCGCTCCGAGACGAACCCTCCAAGGTGAAGTCCCGTCTGCTGCACGCCATGCAAAACACCCGTTTCTCCTCTAAAACATAAGCCCTATACACCTAATTTTTAACGTAAGAGAGTGTGAGTTGAGTGTGCGGGGCTTCCAGTGTCATTTGCTTCTGGTTCCTTGTGGAGTAGGTAATTCAGCTGGGACTTTTCACAAGGATAGTGGGAGAAAAACCATGACAATCTGGATTCAGATGGCATAAAATCACAGACTAGCTGTGTAAATGTTCAAATGACCCCATGCGTTTTGATGCGGTTGATGTGATTTCTGCTGTGATGTTGTCAGGTGCAGACGCTGGACGAGCAGGAATGGGATCGGCTGCAGCAGGCTAATGTTCTGGCTAACGTGGCTCACGCGTTTGAGAGCGATATGGACATGTCAGACGTGGAAGATGACAGAGAAACGGTCTTCAGCTCCATGGACCTTCTCTCTCCTGCTGGACAGGCAGACGCTCAGACTCTCGCCCTGATGCTGCAGGAGCAGCTGGACGCCATTAACAACGAGATACGGTACTGAGATGTGTGACATGCTAACTAGGGCTGAAATGTCTTTTACTATACTGATGCGTATATAAACCAATATTTGAATCTGATTGGCTTCATATAAAATCTGAAATCATATTGGATTCATTCGGACTGATGAAAGTGAGTGCATGTAAACATCTAGTGACTGCCTGCTTGAAATGTCGAAGTTCTGAAATACTGCTGTTTCTGTATTGGATGTAGTTGTATTTCTGGTTCTGTGTTTGTATGTTCCTCCTGTTGTGTGCAGTAAGCAGCGCTGCAGTGTCGCTCTGACCCTGTGCGTGTGTGTGATTGTGTGTCGTGACAGGATGATACAGGAGGAGAAGGAGAACACGACGCTGAGAGCCGAGGAGATCGAGAGCCGTGTGGGCAGCGGAGACGATCTGGGCGGCCGCTTCCGCTCCCTGGCGTCCCTCCCGCCCTCCTACCACGGTTCGTCTCACGCCGAGGCCTCGCCGCCCGGATCGGGTCACTCCACGCCCCGCCGGCCGTCCCGCAGCCCCAGCCGAGAGCTGGACCGCATGGGGGTCATGACCCTGGTGAGCCGCTGCCCTTCAGCGTGTCAGTCACATGTGTGCTCCGTGAGCGTGGTGTAGTAATAGATCCGTGCGTATGTGTCCCAGCATTCCCGCTGTGAGCCGTGTGTCCTGCCTCTGCTGACCTGTGCTCATGTGTTTGTGCAGGTATCACTCACTACAGACCGAAATAAAGCGCTTGACCGTTTCCTGCTCTGTTAATGCTTGAGCTCTAGAGGAAGTTTACTGAAGCACTTCCTGCTCATTCCCTTGACGGGGAAATGAGCAATTAGACCTTGAAGATAAAGCCAAACGACTGTTTACTCTGGACAGAAGAAATTCAGAAGAATATTTCAGTAGAAATATGAATAAATCTAAACGATGGCAAACGCCTTCAAATCTTAATGTTAAATGTTCAGCACTAAAAGACAAATAATAAGCAACAGAGCAAAGAACTTTAGAAAGACACAAAGTACAAGATTTCCACATTTTACTGCAGCATCAAGTGACGTACACAAATTGACAACATCAAATGCAAAATCAAAGTACTTAATAAACAGCGCTTGTAAATCAAGCCAAGAATAGATGACAGAAAGCGCTCGTAATAGACGTGCAGCTTCTCTGTTTGATAACATCTGTCTTGACTGCAGCACTCGGGTAATTGAGTATTACCAATGAAATTCTTGCCCTGAGCCTCATGATGTACTTCTGATTTGAAATAAAACGGCTCGATAGTTTCCAGTTGTATGTGTTTATGATGTGCCCTTGCTGCCTAGTTCCTGAATCTTGACTTAAAATGAGTGATCGGAAGATGATTTTACAGTCTGTGTAGATTCAGAGACAGAAGAGGAAATGTTCATGAACATGACTGTTGTCAAAATGCACTGGGTTAAACTTTTTTTTAAAGCTGTAATTCAGCCCAAGCCGATATGAGGAAGCAGTGGCTGATAAACACTGGAAGCACATTTTGCGTGTTCATGTGCTCTACAGACTCGTCAGTGATTGGCTGCAGTGCTCAGTTCAAAAACACTCTTCACCACAAGTTCACAGAAATTAACGTCTTTATTTCAATTTTTTTCTCTATTATAGCAGCTGAATTCTTTTCTATGTCATTTAGTCAAAATATATATATATATATATATATATATATATATGCAGTCTATATGAGAGACGTAACATTGCAATCGTATGGTAGAATTTCACTGAAGCTCGCTGTTTTAAGACCCGCCATCATTTGAGAGATGCAGGTTAAAAATATTTGATTTATTATTCAGGAGCTCATTTGGAAAAATATATTTGGAGGCAAATTCCAGTCCGGCCACATTCATGCCAAACTTTGTTTTAATTGACTGACAGCCCTAAAAAGCTGAAAAAGTCTGATTTCCCATGAATGTTGCTGAACGTTTGTGCCGGAAACACTCGGCTGTGATGAGGAGAGCGCAGAGACAGCTGTACATGGAGTTCAGACTGCAGGAAGACTGGCGTTATCAAGGGTTAAACTGGGAACGATTTAAAAGGAAAAAGACAATATTGGCAGCGTGATTGTCCCCATCCATGGCACGTTCATTTCCATTTAACCAGTGTTCTCGCTCAAAGCAAACGTTCATGACGTTAAGCTTCATGGTTCCCTCCGGTCTGTGCCAGACGCTGATAGGGCGACGCATCTTCATCTCAAGTGAAACCACTAAATAAAGAGCTACCGAAACCGTTTTCTGTGTCAGAAATGCCACTGTTTCTGACATACGGCTGCAGATATGCAGTCAAATATTTAGATTGGTTCACTGGTGGTCCCTCCTCCATTTTGACCCCTCAGTATCAGTGTCTGACCTCCAGAGTGAACAGTCTGTGGTGTTCGTGTGTGTGTGTGTGTGTGTGTGTGTGTGTGTGTGTATATGTCTCAGCAGTGACCCTGTGTGAAACCAGCGTTGATGCCTCTCATGCTTTTCTCAGTGTGTGTTTGTGTGTCTCTAAATCTTTTCTCATCAGCTTCTGTGCTTTTATCTGAACTGCTGCTAACTGCCTGTTTCTTCTCTTTCTCCATTTGCTTGCGCTTCCAACAGCCTAGCGATTTGCGGAAGCATCGTAGGAAGGTAATTTAGAGAAAGTGCTCTGCCACAAACTCTGCCGCATGTGTAACCCTCCTCTAACATCTGCACCTGAGCCGTTCTGGACATGTTAACATGCGTGACTACACACACATGTACAGATGAACATCACTGAGAGATATTGATATCCTCTCGTCACATGACACACACGATAAGCAGGGCTGAGTGCCATGACCAGAATCTTCCATTTGATATATGCATGTTTAGATTTTATTGTGAACGATGTTTATTTATTTATTTTTTTGACCTGGTACAATTATTTGATCAGCTTAAGCTCCGCCCCTTTCTTACAGTACACTGCCATATCACATCCAGATCTGCCTCCATCCAATCAGCATGCGACGCATTGAATCAGGCCTCGCCCCACTTTTTTTCCGATAATTCGCTTTACTTAGATGTACGTCACAAGATTTGTTCCTTTAAACATCCATGTGCTGATGAAAATGTGTATTTCATTTGTACAGTATTTTCATTTGATGTACTTTTGATGGACATAAAGCAAAAGATCAGATTCACATCAAAGGAATGATACAAACACTAGCGTTGAAGTGATGTTATAAATCAGATATGGCATCATCATAACACCCAGCCCTGCTTATTAATGTTATTATTCACAACCGTATAAGGAACAGCCATTATGGGACGTAATGAATAAGAGATTGTGTACTAAATCTGACATTCACAGCATCAGACGGTGTTTTAGCTGTGCTATACATACTCAAATAATCATGTGACAGCTGTATCATGTTACATTCATAGATAATGATTCTGAATGAGCATCAGTGTCTCACAGAGGCCTTAAAGGGACAGTTCACCCAGAATGACAGACCCAAAACTTGTTTCCAAACTTTCTTCTATGCAACGCAGATGTTTGAAGGTCCAAAAAACCCAACAAACTTAGTCATACTGGTTTGAGATAACAGTAAAACATTTTTTATACCTTACATTTCTTTTACAAAGAAATTTTTACAAAATTTGATACCTTACATTTTCATCAAATTTAAAATTGGCTACAAAAATGATAGTTCAAACAGCCCTAGTTTGAGTGTTTTAGGTTTGCGTGTTTGACTGATGTTTGTTTGTGTTCAGTGTGCTCAGGACGATAAAGCCACTATCAGATGTGAGACGTCTCCTCCGTCCACCCCATCCTCCATCAGACTCCATAAAGGAGCGCTGCACACCGCCAGCCATGAGGACATCAGAGACGTGCGCGGGTCAGTGACGCTCACTCCTTCATCATCGTTACAATCAGTGTTAATGCAGGGTCAGAGGTGTGCGTGCGTGCGTGTGTACATGTGTGTACATGTGTGTGACCTGTATGTGTGTGTGTTCAGCGCCGGGCTGCAGGACGGAGCGGGCAGTAATCCCAGCAGCAGCAACAGCAGTCAGGACTCACTCAACAAGGGCGCCAAGAAGAAAAGCATCAAGGTCTCCATCGGCCGTCTGTTCGCAAAGAAGGAGAAGAGTCGACCCAGTCCTGTGGGAAAAGAGTCTCCTGTCCCAGGTGTGCCATCAGCCATATCCCTATCAGGGCCCACGGATCCTTAAAACATCTTACTTTTAGTTTTGTCAAATTTAAGGTCAGAAAGAGTCTTAAATGGTTTAAGAAAAGTTTTAATTACCATTCCAAGAGGTCTTAAATTTTGGCACGGAAAAACAGGAAGCGTGATATGGCTTAATGTAATTATTAAACTTCAAAATGCGATGATTTAATTAAATGTGATCTCTATATATTTTAAAAGTTAAACGATGAATGAAGGGATCTCACAGAAGCACTTCTGGTCATATTTCACCATAAAACCTGAAATTATATTCTGCATAAATTAAACAACCTGTTTTCACTCCATTGCTCTTGCAGTGTTACAGTTTGCCCCATATTCTCATCACTACAGTGTGAAAACTAGTTTTAATGAAGCGTCTGCCAAATGCATAAATGCGTAAAATGTAATATGTAAATGAGAATTATCATACATTATATTCAGCATTATATAGTAGCTTTCACATGCTGTTAACATGCGTGTTTGTGATCAGCACTGAATCAGGTGTAAACTGGGCTAATATGTTCTGTGATCTAATCAGGGAAACCACATACGGAGTTAGTCAGGAATCAGGTAGATGAAACACTCATCCATTCTGATGCGTCCCGCACCGCCGCTCACTCAACACTTGATCCTTCTGGGCCGTGTTGTGAGAAAACAGTAAAACAAGAGAGTCAGACTTCACTATTCTGCACCAAATCACATACTGCTGTTGCACCGCTACAAATAAATCATCTGGAGCCGTTCCACTCATGAGACTGTGACGAGTTGTGTCGGTTTGTGTTTGTGTTGATCAGTGCCGGCAGGAACGCCTGATGGAAGCGGCTCACCGGACGCCATGACGCTCGGCAAACTGGGTGGCCCTGCAGAGAAGAACAGAAAACTGCAGAAGAAGTGAGTGACGTCAATAGCATTCATCATTCATTTCTGAAGGGAAACATGACTTAAAACACATATAGAAATGACTCCAGACAAAACTGATGCTTTACTTGATCTTCAGTGGTTGAGATTGTGCTTCATCATCTTCACTCAACACCATCACTGACCTGCCATGCATTCGTTGTTTAGTCATCGCTACACCGCTTTAATTTTGCTCACCATGAAATGTGAATGTGAGGTGTTAAGGCCCCGATGTACTCAGTTATTTTTTGTTAGCGAACATCCCAATGGCGTCCATAAATAACAAAATAAACACACAACAAACATGAGAAAACAGCAGTTCATCTGATCAGAGCGATGTGGATCTGTTTGCACCAGCTCTGAGATTCATTTATTTATACAGCACTTTATACAGTAGCAGCTTTACAGCATTAAACATGATTAAAGCCTGACTTTGTTTGTAAATGACATCACACCGGTTCCTCCTTCAATCTCTCCTGAAGTGTATCGGGGCCTTGATCATGAAGGCGCAGTAGTGTTTGTGTCTGGCGCAGCAGCAGACGATCTGTTCGAGTGTTGATGTCATTATGATTTAGGGGTGAAACGGTTCTCGGTAAAAAATCGAACCGTACCATTCGGCATGCACTTGCACTGCGGTTCATCTCATATCTGACGACGCATATGGTTTGTAGAAAATAAATAAAACAGACAGACAGACTTAGGCTAATGTATGTTTCTGTCGATGGATACGCATTCTGGCTTCCCCTAAACTTTGTTCAAAGCGAGTGCCATATCATATGCTCTATATGACCAGTCATTTCGCCGTCATCACCCGGGAGTTTATAGCGTGCGAACTCAGGTGAGACCTGAACAGCACACGTTGCTATCTGCGTTTAAACTAAACTCATTTAAGCCTTGCCAATTTAAACATAGTGCAAGGCGCGAAAGAGAACTTGCGCGAGCGCTGTGAGAAGAATTGTGCACTCTACCAATGCGCGTGTACAGCGCGCAAATACTGAGGTCTCCTTCAAGTCTGTTGTTTTACATTTTATTAGCTACTTTATTCAATTTCTGTACCTGTAAACTGGATACATGAAAAACCTGAAAAGCTTTATTTATTTGTATCTTTGCTTTACTGTGCTTATTTGTGCCGTTTGATTATTTGTTCATATTTTCTTTATTTTTATTTGACAGTAGTAATATTTTACCTGAACATAGCACATACCGAACCGTACCGAAACCGTGAGCCTAAAACCGTGATACAAACCGAACCGTGTCACCGAACCGAATCTGAACCGTTGCACCCCTATTATGATTCATGTCTCATTACCCATCAGTGGCTCATTCTGGTTGTTTTCCCTCCTCTCTCTCTCCTCACTCACTCTTTCATATGTCATTCATAGCCCAAACTCAGGGTAAGTGTCCGCAGACCGTCTTGATCATGTTTGGACCCGTGTGGAGCATGAAAACCACCTGCACGTCTCATGCTTGCTGTGATGCGCTTCAGCACTACTAACATATACTGACCTTTACAACATTAAACATGGTTTCTCCAGCTGTGTCCGGCCCTTTAACCGCAGGGTGGGTTGTGGTGCTGGTTGAAATAACCAGATGGTGATGGTAAAAGTTTCATAACTATATTGGTGAATTCCTAGATTTATGCACCACTCTCTCGCAGAAAAATCTAAACTCAAAAGCACTGAAGTGTTAGGAAGAAAACTTCATACCTAGTATATTTGTTTCATAACAGTCTCCATACACAAACACAATCGCTCTTTCCTCTGCTCACGTGGAGACTGTGAGGTGTACGTAGGACACGAGAAAAGGAATGATCTCTCCTGTGATATACTGTATTTTATGAATATAGTTTTTATTGTGTTGATGCCAGCCAAAGGAAGAGGTGCAATCACTTTTCTTTTTTTTTTTTTTCCTTAGAAATTTGTAGTTATTCAAAATGAAAGTTAATCTGATTCAGTTTTGGCCTAGTGTATCTAGAGTGTGTCACTAAAAAATAGTTGGCATGAAACAGAAGTTGCGCTCGTCTTTTCTCTATTGTGCCGTATATCCGAGTGAAACGCTTCTGGAACAAGAACAAATGTAGGGCGGGGTTTGATTTTGTCTGTGGGGAATTGATTGGATGGTTGTGGTTTGCTATTGGTGGATCTCATGTGAGTGACAGGTTGCCCCGCCCTCGTCGTCAGAGAAGAGAAGAGATGCTGCAAGAGGGAGGAGAAGATATTCTGATTCAAGATTACCAGGAACATGAATTTAACACCATAATGATGCGCACCGATAAATCATTTAGAATAAACACTGAAATATTCTATAAAAACAAGAATTCTCTTTTGATTTCATGGTGACTTTAAGGCCCGTTTACAGTGAGGAACTGGCTCTTGTGTTTAAGTACACTAGTTGAAGTTCACTATGAAGGGTGTCAGAGCCTCATTCATGTTAAATCCTGGACCCGAAAGCTTCTCTTCATTCTTCAGCATGTCTGTGAGACGCTTGATGTCATGCATGTTTGTCTGCATTCTCCTTTCATCTGAACACTTCAGTAGCTGTATAATGTAATGCTGTGCAGTATGGATGGGAATCCTGCTGCAGTATAGTGTTGTTTTCAGAGCATTTACATCGTCAGGTGTCACCAGTATCATGCTACTTTCTCTGCATTCTGTCATGATGAAAACATTATTTAGAGGAGCAGAAACTGAACAGAATTAACTATAGAGTGTGTGAGAGGAATATATTTGTCTCAGTTTGTCCAAACAGTTTGAAGATTCACCTTCTATCATGAAAGAAACCTTAAAGGGTTAATTCCCCCAAAAATCTCATTTACTCTCCCTTCTAGAATTAAAAATAAATACATAATATAAATAAAGTAGTTAATCAGTTCAAATCAGTGTTTATTTTCATTTTTTGACCTTTGATATCAGAATTGGCACTGAGATGGTTGAATCCCTGGTTGTTCTGGCGATGTATTGTTGTTTTGTTGGTGGAAATGAAGACGTCTGGATTCTTTCTCTCAAAACTCTTCTGCTAATCCAGCTGCCGTTTCCTCACATCTTCACATGCGCTGTTCGCTGACCGTACGACTGCTTCATATAAGTGCATATTATCATTCTTTCATGTTTGGCCCGTAAAACATGCTCTTTGCACATACATGCATGTTCATAATGTTTCTTCTGTATTTTCAGACATGAACTGCTGGAGGAAGCCTGTCGGCAGGGTCTGCCGTTCGCTCAGTGGGACGGACCCACCGTCGTGGTGTGGCTCGAGGTACAGCAGTTAGGAAAACATTTCCAATGCATTTACAAATCATAGATTAGTGTTGGCATGACAACTGAGACGAGTACAGGATGTGTGATAGTAAGGAAAGCACTGTTGTCCAGATGATGGAGTGTGTCTGGTCGATCTCATCGACCGCTGTCGTTGTGTTTCTCTCAGCTGTGGGTCGGGATGCCTGCATGGTATGTGGCAGCGTGCCGTGCCAATGTGAAGAGCGGTGCCATCATGTCTGCCCTGTCCGACACTGAGATTCAGCGTGAGATTGGCATCAGCAACCCTCTTCACCGCCTCAAACTACGCCTTGCTATTCAGGAGATCATGTCGCTCACAAGCCCGTCGGCGCCACCTACCTCCAGAACGGTAGGAAACAGCCTGGTGTTCAGATATCTGACACTGTCAAACACATCTCAGGTTTTAAAGCTAAATATGATTCTGTCAGTGTTTTGTTCCTCCAGCATTATCAGAGTAGATACTGCCAGACATCAACACACCAATGAAAATGAACTTTCTCACTCGAGCTTAGCGCTTTTAGAAACTGAAGTAGGCTAATGTCGAGGGTCAGGCTGCACGATTAATGAAAATAAAACAGAAATCGCGATATGACTGCGATTTGCAATTGACTGCGATTAATTCTTTCCCCGCCAGCGTTTTTCTAAAAAAAATTGCCAGCCAGCGACAGCATTTTTGATCATATTCACAAACTTTTAATGGCTCCCAGAATATTTTGTGTGAATATGTGAACAGTCAATATACCAAAAGAAAGAACAGAGCCTCTGCTTTTAAACAAACAATCAAAAAATAATCACAAACAAACAAAAAAATGTATTTTAGCTTCATGCATTCTTTTTTATCAACACTTGAATGTGGGGAACATTTCGCTCAAAGCTGAGAAAATCATGTTTTTGTCAAAGACTTCATCCGGAAGGGATTCAGAGCGATGATCAAAACACAGATGGAGTAGATCAAGTCCATCAACACCTCAAAGCTTCACAGTCGTTTCCTCTTCATTTCATTCAGTAACGTTAGGCAGTTTTGATTTATATGCTGTTTAATGTTTGATGATCAGGTTATTTTACATGAGCGTCAGCAATGCTTCTGTCGCTTGTTTCCGCTTCTCCTTCACCTGTGTTTTGATCCAGAGATTCTGTACTCTTCCAGAAGATGCGTAACAGGGATTTTTGAAAAAAAAAAAAGAGAAAAAGTTAAATAATATAAGTGCTGTGTGTTCAGAGAAGCGCGGCACTGTGTTCACTTACACGTCAGCATCTGCTGTTTTCAGCGTCTCGATTCACATGAAGTGCATCTGCGTTTGCTCTGAGTTTGTCATTTAACGTGCATCTGGAAACACGCCGAACATCTTCACAAACAAACAAAACAAAAGAGAAGCTTTAAGGACTTCATGCGGTTTTGTCAAAATAAAACTTTGGTTTATCATTTGAAAGTGGAGAAATTAAGACAGAGAAATTAAGAATTTTTTATTTATTTTAATTTTTTTTTTTTTATTATTTGAATTGTTGTTATTGTTGTTTTATAGTCATATTGATATATATAATCATAAAATTTTGCCCAAATTCTGCATCCCTACAAACAAGCACAGCCAACCTGGAATTTTTTTGGTTTCATTTTAAATTGCAATCGCAGTTTTTATCAGAAAAGATGCTGTTGGATTTTTCTTCCAATCGAGCAGCCCTAGTCAGAGATGGTCCTCACTGCAGAACACGAGATCCAGATTCAACTCCTCCCACTTTACATATCCCTAAACCTACCCGTCTCCACCCCCTGGATCTGGGTCTGGATCTCGTGTTCTGCAGTGAGGAGCTACTGCCTGGTCAAGTGTTATTTGGGTTTTCATTACCTCAGCGAGTTTCAGGCATGTTGATGTGAAATCCTCAGGTTTCAGAGGACTAGAGTAGAGACTGTTATTCGTCAACAGCAGAAGAGCTACTGTTAAGAGTGAGACAGGAACAGATGATCTGATCTGTCTGATCTGAAGCGCTAAAGCAGCACACTGATGTCAGGGAAACTCACACACACACCTCCTCCTGTAGCTGTGAACTGGAACACACGTTCACACCGCAGTACACGTCTGTTCTCTCTCTCTCGCATGCCTCACACATTAACACCTGATGGGATGATTGTGACCGCTTTCACTAATGTTCCTGTTGCTCAATAACACATTCTTCCTCTTTCACTCCATCTTTCCTCACTTGTTTTCCCATCCTCACTCACGGATCATGTAGTCTTCTGGGAATGTCTGGCTCACGCATGAGGAGATGGAGAGTTTGGCCGCCACGCCGCTCACGGTCAGTCAGCTGGTATAGTTGTGTGCGTGCTGTGATGTTTTACTGTATTTTACCTTCTGATAATGACTCGCCTCCCCTCGCTCCACATGCTAACCCGCTAACACCAGGAGGACGAGGAGGGCGGCTGGGCCCAGGTTTGACCCTCTTACACACACACATCTCTGCCTTTCTCTTTTGATGGCTTTATTTTTATTGCACATGAATCACATATGCATGAATGGACAGCGGGTGAATCTCGAGATCTGTCAGGAACACGTTCAAGTCACGTTTCACTTCACAATCAGACCAAAATGAATTGGACATATTTAGCTTTTGGAAAATTAAGCTTACAGTTTGACATGAAAGAATTGTTTTTGCGCCTCTTTGAGAATCTGCTGCGATTTGTGACCTGGACGTGCTCTCGACGGCTTTCGTGAGATTCACTGCAGTTCTTCATCATGTTAAGGCAACGTTTGCTGGTCTTGGTCTTTGAAACCCTCGTTCTGAACAGCCTGTGTTTCTGGATCACACTGAGAACAGGATCTCATGATGGTTTAATGTTAGGAAAGGAGGAGCTTTCTCTAATCTCATGACACTGATCCATCATCACTGCTTCTGTATGAACTCAGTGCTGAGGTGGTGTTCTTGATGTATTTTGTTATTTTTAGTCAAGTCAGCTTTATTTCTATAGCACTTTATACAATACAGATTGTTTCAGATCAGTTCAGTTCAGTGTTGAATCAGTTCAATAACTGTGTAAAGTTTGTCATTTATGAAATGAGTTGAATTCAGCTATAAAGCAGCTCTACAGAAGACGAGTCATTCAGATCAATTCAGTACAAGTTTTCTTCTCATCTGAATCAATAATATCACTGAATATTAAGTGTCTTTTAGGTAAGTAGCATTTTATTTTCATCATTGTGGTCTTGAATGGACTGAATGGGTGTTGTTTGCTCTCAGACTCTGGCCTACGGCGACATGAACCACGAATGGATTGGTAACGACTGGCTGCCGAGCCTCGGCTTACCTCAGTACCGCAGTTACTTCATGGAGTCGCTGGTAGACGCTCGTATGCTGGATCATCTGACCAAAAAAGACCTCCGCAGTCAGCTCAAAATGGTGGACAGTTTCCATAGGTCAGTCATGGTCAGCTCGCTGTCTCTTGCATCTGTCCATTTATTTCTCCAGTCAGAGTTTCCAGTCTGGGCTGCTGTTTTTCCCTTTGATTTTCAAAAATTTTTAATAAAGTTTTATAAGCCATGAACCGAATCAGCCAGATGACATTTAATTGACTTAATGCCTTTAATGAGAGGATGAACTACTCGTGTATAATAAAACTAGGATAAAAGAAGGTCATTTTCCAGTGGTTTCCAGTATTTGGCTGCTGATTTATGAATAGTATCTTAATGGTAAAAACACGTGAAGCTGTTTTCTCCCAATCTTTTTTATTGCCATTTTGTCAGGATAACATAAATGGTACATACACTGATGATCAACAACAATATCTCCTTGCCATAAACACATTAAACCCCAACCCTTAACCACACCCACACAACGGGGGAAGAAGCTGTTTTATGTGTGAATGGTAACGAGTTTAATTTGTGAAAGCAGCTGTAATTGAATCCAAAACCGCAGTTATTTTAAAATACCATATTTTATACACATGCAAGTAGTTTGAGAATATAGGGGGACCAACTCCATTACATGCTCTGCAGTGCTTTGTAGGAGTGAGTGGTTTCCATGGTAACAGTGGCTTTTCTGATTGGTGGATCTCTCTATGGGATTGTACGTAGTGTAGTTTCATCCATACATGCATCCATCCATCCATCCATACATGCATGCATCCATGCATGCATCCATCCATCCATCCATCCATCCATCCATCCATGCATACATCCATCCATACATGCATCCATCCATACATGCATCCATCCATACATCCATACATGCATCCATACATCCATACATGCATCCAAACATGCATCCATCCATACATGCATCCATCCATCCATCCATCCATCCATCCATCCATCCATCCATGCATACATCCATCCATACATGCATCCATCCATACATGCATCCATCCATGCATGCATCCATCCATACATGCATCCATCCATACATCCATACATGCATCCATACATCCATACATGCATCCATACATCCATACATGCATCCAAACATGCATCCATCCATACATGCATCCATCCATCCATCCATACATGCATCCATACATCCATCCATACATCCATGCATACATCCATCCATACATGCATCCATGCATACATCCATCCATACATCCATGCATACATCCATCCATACATGCATCCATGCATCCATCCATCCATACATGCATCCATACATACATCCATGCATCCATACATCCATCCATGCATCCATACAACCATCCATACGTCCATACATGCATCCATCCATCCATCCATACATGCATCCATACATCCATGCATCCATCCATCCATCCATACATGCATCCATACAACCATCCATACATGCATCCATACATCCATCCATACATGCATCCATACATCCATACATGCATCCATACATCCATCCATACATGCATCCATCAATCCAAACATGCATCCATACATCGCATCCATGCATGCATCCATACATCCCATCCATACATCCCATCCATACATGCATCCATGCATGCATCCATACATCCATACATGCATCCACCCATAAATGCATCCATACATGCATCCATACATCCATCCATACATCCATCCATACATCCATACATGCATCCATACATCCATCCATACATGCATCCATCAATCCAAACATGCATCCATACATCGCATCCATGCATGCATCCATACATCCCATCCATACATCCCATCCATACATGCATCCATGCATGCATCCATACATCCATACATGCATCCACCCATAAATGCATCCATACATGCATCCATACATCCATACATGCATCCATCCATACATCCATCCATACATGCATCCAAACATGCATCCAAACATGCATCCATACATGCATCCATACATGCATCCATGCATCCATCCATCCATACATGCATCCATACATCCGTCCATACATCTGTCCATACATCCATCTATACATCCATCTGTCCATACATCCATTCATACATGCATCCATAAAATGAATGGCATTTGCCTCCTGAAGCCTGCTGGTGTATTTTCAGGGCTGGTTCGTCCTCACTGTGTTTGTGTTTCTCTCTCTCTGTAGGAACAGTTTTCAGTGCGGTGTGATGTGTTTGAGACGACTGAACTACGACAGAAAAGACCTTGAGCGAAGACGTGAGGAGTCACAGGTTGAAGTCAAAGGTGAGCGCATGTTTGTTTTCTCCTTTATTTCCCCCTCTGTGTGATCGTGTGTGTCCTTTAACGCTTGTGTCTGTGCAGATGTGCTGGTGTGGACGAACGAGCGCGTGGTCAGCTGGGTTCAGGCCATCGGCTTAAAGGACTACGCCAGCAACCTTCTGGAGAGCGGTGTTCATGGAGCGCTTGTCGCCTTGGACGAGTCTTTCGACCACAACGCCTTGGCTCTGCTTCTGCAGATCCCTACGCAGTGCACACAGGTCAGACGCGCACCGTTTCAGTGATTCATTTAACTCATTCGTTTTGCTCTATGTTGACTGTTCTGTGCAGTCAGAGCGGACAACATAATAGAATCTTTGACTTGTTCCGTTCATTATGTTGTTTTTCACACTATCTCCGTTGACTGCTGTCTGTCCGCAGGCAAGAGCGTTACTGGAGCACGAGTACGGTCACCTGATAGCTGCGGGAACAGAGAGGAGACTGGAAGAGGTGAGTTGAGTCCGGTTCATCAGTCTGCCGTATCAGATCTGAGCGCTTCACATCACAGCCCTTCCTCCGCAGGACGACGACAAGAACTTCCGCCGCGCGCCGTCCTGGAGGAAGAAGTTTCGCCCCAAAGACGTACGCGGGATGAGCGTGAGCGCCTCTGACACACTGCCTGCGAGCTTCAGGGTGAGCGCTGGAGACGCCGCCCTGCTGGCCAAGAAACCGCAGCTGGACGGTACGTGAGTGAGCGATGCACCGCACGCTTGATTCTGCTAGTCAGCTTGTGTTACGTGTGTAGCTTACGTCAGCGCATATGTGTGTTTAACATGTTGCCGTGTGTGTGACTAATGCGTGCGTGTGTGTGGCGGCTGCAGGCGGCGTGAGCGGAGTTCAGCGTCTGGACTCGGCCGCAGTCAGAACATACTCCTGCTGATCTCAACCAGGTGAGCCTCCATTACTCTCATAAGAGCATCTTCATGATGCTACGCCTGAAGGCCCTGATATACTCACAGCGAAGTTCTTTTATGTTAGCGAACATCCTAACGCTGCCTACACTGCTAAGAGTGGCGTTTAGATGAATATGTGCTGCACGCTTACCTCTCAATAACAAAAAGAGAACATTAGTTCAGAAAGCATGTGGAAGTTTGCACCAGCTCTGCAGTTCAGCACTCCAATCACATCATATTTATACAGCACTTTACACAACAGATTGTAAAGCTGCTGCTTTAAAGCAGTATTAAACATGAAAAACAGTGTCTGTGTCGCTCTGTTAGAATTACAGCTTCAGCATCAGCCACACCCACCTATTACATCATCACCACAGACCAATGGTAGTTCAACTCCCAAAACAAACTCCAAACAAACTTGGTTTTGGCCTGATTTTGTTGTAAATGACGTCACACCAGGGAGGTTACTGTATGATGATTGAAATGATTGAAATCGTGAAATGGCCTTAAACAAAATACTAAATTAAACAAACTGCAAAATATTACGTTTTCTAATACATTTATTTCATTACTTCTGTCAGTGCTGCACAAGCTCGCAGACGAATGCGATTAAAAATGCGCTGTTGAAACTGTTATTCGCCAGTTGCCCGGTAACTTTATGAATTTTGACAATTAATGGTTGTGAGAATGTGATATGGCTTACAGCGATCATCAAATGGTGATGTAATTAATATAATTAATAGTCTGACGCACTGCATGTTTCAGAGTAAATCACAGCACTGTTCATTTTCAGTTTCAATTCACAATAAATGCTAAAAATGAAAAGCAAGCACACATTCAAAAGTGATTTCAATACCCCACATGTTGAGAGCGGCTCCCTAATGCCTGCAAATTAAATACAATATAATTACCCAACTATATAATTGTGAGAGAATGCAGAAGCATTGAAATATATTTTTTCCTCCCATCTCATCACCATGTCCCTTTAGGGGCTCCGTAGAATGCGTCATTTCCTTTCCGAACATTATATTTGGCTTCAGGCACATCACTAGTAACTGGAACTCTTTTGTTTTTATTATTATTATTATTATTATTATTTAAAGCCAGCATACATGGTAGCTCCCATTGGTCTCGTTGGTGCTCATTTGCATAAAGTTGACTTCACTAATGAATGTTGTTGCTTATGTGGCCCAGAAACCACCAGCTGTCCAGTTGCTGTGTGAACGGGCCGTACTCTTCAGCATCAACACGTGCTCTTTAAACACGCTGCATGCTCTTTCTGCTCAGCACTCAAAGTCATGAATTCTGACCCGTTTCTATGATGGAATTCTCCAGTTCTTCATATTATTCCACTGGTGGATCCATATCCCAGAGCTCAGTGCTTTGGATTCAGTGTCATTCAACTGACCAAACACAGATTGTAGGTTTGAGGCTTTAATGACAGCTGTTTGTTTCTCGATGTAGTTTCAGTTGTCTGTGTAGAATGTGGTGGTGTTCAATAAACGACAACATGGTTACTGATTACCTGTCACTCACATGAGATCCACCAATAGCAAACCCCAACCATCCAATCAATTCCCCACAGACAGAATCAAGCTCCGCCCTACATTTGTTCTTGTTCCAGAAGCCACAATAGGGAAGAAAAGATGAGCACAACTTCCATTTCATGCCAGCTTTAATATTGAGCATTACAGCATCACACTAGTGACAGATATTATATAAAACTATTTAGAGCTGCACGATTCTGGGTAAATTGAGAATCACAATTTTGGTTCAAACACTGGTGTAACACTGGTGTAACGATGTCATTGAACAATCTTTATTTGAAGCATCAGTTTACTTTTGAAAGGTGATTTACTCTATTTTGATCACTACCGTAGACATCAGTGTTTATATCTGAGCTATAAACTTTTATCCCGGTGCTTCTGTGATAATCTGAATTATTGTAAGACAGAAATAATGACACTGTGTGGTTGAAAAGACAGTTTGTGAAGCGGTTTCATATTTATACATGACAAAGGCTCTCTCTGGATCAGAACACAGATCTGAATGTTCGCTGTGATCTTGTCAAAGCTTTAATAGACAGAGCCGAATCGCTGTCATTTAGGAAAAAGATCGCGTGTGTGTTTGAATCGAGATTGAGATCTTTTAGCGATTTAATCGTGCAGCTCTAATACTATTACTAGAGATGTGCAGGAATACTCTGAAGTGATCGATAATGTAAATAGATCAATAACTGCATCAATGTTGCAGAATTCTTTAATCATGAAAGTCAAATCCACTATAAATAACAAAATTCTTAGACTTTATCTTAAGTTTCTTTAAGAAGATTTTGGTTAGTCTGTGTTTCATTCTTGCTGTATTTCCTGTCTGGGTCTGTTTCCCTCTGTTTCCGATGATGATGATGATGATGATGATGATAATGTCGTTGCTTCCTCAGGTGACGCAGCAGAAGAACACGAGCCCCGTCAGGCTGGAGTTCCACAGCATTCCTTTGGGATTTTCCCTGTTACAGACCCGTAATCCCATCAACACAAACTCTTAGCGTCCCGCGGGTTTATACTCTAGATTTCAACTCTTCTATTTATTCCTCCAGAGGGACGTCGCACTAATTCAGCAGTGTTTCATATCAACTTTTGCTTGATTTTATTTGGTCACCTTTTAATTCACGCGTCCTAATCCAGTTCAATCTTCTAGATGTAATTTATGTATCACGAGTCCAGAGTTTGTACATTTACGTCTGTAGGCATAATCTCATTTTTATCATTCTCCATGAGTATTTTTATTGTATCGGCTACTTATTGATTTTGTTTTAAATCTTCCAGCTAAAAGTACTTTGTGTGTTTGATCTTAACTCTCTTAATCTTCTCTTCTCTCCCTGTTGATTCTGAGAAAGTGGCCCGCGTCAATGGCATTGTGTGAATATCGGGGTCGGTACGTGTTTTATATCCTGATACCAAAATCAGACCCTTGGAAAAGCCATACTTTGTAATAATTATGAGGGCTATTTTGAATACATCTTTCTACAGATGTGATACTGATGCCAGGATTCTCTAGCATCTATTTGGCTGAAAGTCACTGTTTATCCATTCCCTTTGTGCTGCATTACAGGTGTGTGTTGAGTGAGTGTGTGAGAGAGAGAGTGCGTGTGTGTATGCGTGCGTGTGTGTGCATGTGTGTATGCGTGTGTGTGTGTGATTCTCAGACGGACCAATCCTCCAGTGGCCTCTCTCTGCTCAGTCCTGATCTCTCTCACTGTAATCAAGCCTTACATTTGTAGCCACTCCTTTTGTTTCAATGACCCTTTTTGATATCGTATGTATCGGCCTTTATGTAGGAATTGTCGTTTTTGGATGATATCAAAGGCGTAGGCTGGAATCATATCCCAGTCTTCTTGAATTTGTAATTTTACATTCTTTAGTCACTTGTGTACAATTAAAGTCATGTTACTATCTTTTTATTGTCCTTTATTTAAACAAATCTTCTGGTCCTGTAATAGAAATAATGTACAGTCTAAGTACTTATGAACTATTTTTATCACAGTATTATTTATTTCTTTCATTTCAATAAAATACTGAAACTTATTTTCCACTGCCAATAAAAATAAGTCTTTATGAGCATGATTTTTCCTGAATCTTTTCTTATTTGCTGTCCGATGTCTTGTTTTATCAATCTCTGCCCATTTAATGCTAAAATATGATAAATTACCATTCCAATAATTAAAAAAAGACTCGTCACCAAAGATGATATAAGATGGTTCTGATTTAATGTTAATAAAACACCTCTGTGATGAAATAGTGTATTGATTTAATGGATTTCAAACCCGTTGTGAATCTATTCATGAAAACAAATTGGTGGGAAATGAAGCTTGTCCAAATTTTATT
This sequence comes from Mylopharyngodon piceus, assembly GCA_039654765.1. NCBI lineage: Eukaryota > Metazoa > Chordata > Actinopteri > Cypriniformes > Xenocyprididae > Mylopharyngodon > Mylopharyngodon piceus. The sequence continues at coordinate 13,721,009 of CM077458.1, read as the reverse complement.
CAAGAAGTGCAACACAAATATTTATTAAAATCATACAAATTCAGACGAGACTATCATGAGAATAATACATTCATCCTGATATTAAACGCTGGACTTTATTGCAGTTCAATTAAATTGTTTCAGGCTAAAATTGCTCATTAATCATCCTGACATGAAGTATAAATTACTAAGTATTATTTGTTATCAGTTTAATGTGTTCATCCACACTGATCTGAGCTTCGAGTTCTGAGAGCCAGTCAGATTCATTTCAGTTAGATATATGATCTGTGTATTCTTTGCATTGCATTTCTATACCATTTTAAACGATGTAAATGTAAGAACGGCTTCTGCTCTTCATCTCTTATTTCTCTTGATTGTCCATCACATAAACTCACTTTCTATTAAAAATATCACACATGATCGAATAAAAAACATGGACATGACATGAGACTGAACGCAAATTATCATGCCATAAGAGAAAGAACATTTCTGCTAGCAAGTCAATTTACTGCACCTGGTTTCCTGATGATTAATTAAACTAATTACAAATAAACTGAAGAATCAATCAGCTGTTCTGTTCCTCTGACTCAGACCCACAGCGGCGATGGAAACACATCTCAGCAGGTGAATATTGTGTTCAGAAATGAGAAATGCAGTGAATCTCAGTCCAAATACTGTGTTGATCAAAACTTCACGAGTTCTGCCTCATTTCATCATCATCATGTGTTTCCATTTACTTCCTGCAGTAGAAATTAAGTTGCAGTGAACTGTAACACTCTTTACAGCTGAAATGAACTTAAAGTCACCATGAAACCAAATTGGACAGTTATTATTTTATGGAATATTTCAGTGTTTATTCTAAATGATTTCTCGCTGCACATCATTATTGTGTTAAATTCATGTTCCTGGTAATCTTGAATCAGAATATCTTCTCCCTCTTGCAGCATCTCTTTTCTTCTCTGATGATGAGGGCGGGGCAACCTGTCACTCACATGAGATCCACCAATAGCAAACCACAACCATCCAATCAATTCCCCACAGACAAAATCAAGCCCCGCCCTACATTTGTTCTTGTTTCTGATGAATCCTGAAGCGGTTCACTCGGATATATTTGAAAGACTGATTCCGCCACGAAATAAAACGATTTAGAAGATAATTGCGACTTTTAATCTCACAATTCTGACTTTTTTCCCCTCACAGTTGCGATATATAAAGAGATTTTTTTTTTTTTTTTTTTTTTTTAAATTCCGTGGCGAAAACAAACTTCCATAGATGTCACAACAGAGAAGAAAAGACCAGCGCAACTTCCTCCTCATGTCATTTCACTTTAAAATGACTGTTGTAACATCCATTAGTCTCTCTCCATCCAGTGTCTCAGTCCTCATTCTTCACTGACTTTTATTTTAATGCACTAAAAGAAACCTTAAATAAAACATTTGTTGTGTGTTCCGTCCAGGTCCGGCTTCTTCCAGACTCTCCTGCGGGCCTCCGCGCTCTGTCTCGTGGGTGTGTTTGTTCTGTCGGGTCGCTCCGGCGGCGTCCTGCTGTGTTACTATCGCCCCCTGCAGGCCAGAGGCGGCCGCTGCACCAACATGACCACGGAGTGCAGGCCGCACGAGCGCTGCTTCTCCGGCTGGAGGCGCTACGGTCCGGTGTCCGTGCTGGCCGCCCAGGGCTGCGTGTCCCCGGAGCTGTGCGGCTCCAACCACACGGTCACTCTCATGGGCTTCGACTATCAGATCACCTACACGTGCTGCTGTCACGACCGCTGCAATGAAGCTCCCGCACCGGGGAACCGTCTCAAGCAGCTGTTCGGGGTCACCGTCAGACCGACGGACAACATCACTGCGGGTGACCCGCTTCACTGTCCGGACGAGTGATGCACACTAAACACTGGAAAGTGTGTTTTATTGAGCGTGTGACACGAGCAAATGTCGCACACACATGATGGTTTGTATTAATAACGTGACGATTTTATTAATACCAGAAAGGCTGCGACGGACTGTCATTTCTTACCGTTATCAGCTGGTTTACAGTCAGGGAACTGATGAACCTTTGTTAAAAATAAACCATGCTTGAGTCCATTTTTATCACTCTGTTACTTGGGTTTAATGGTAAACTATTTCTTCTGGTTCAGATGGGCCGTTTCAGCCTGAAGCACACTAACATTATGTGGGAAATTCTCAAGATGGAGTATTTGGGAATGTATTTGCTGTTCTCACTTAACTACCACTTTTCAGTTGTTTTAGCTGTTTGTGCAATATTAATATCCAGAGTTTGACATTAATTCTCCCACTTATCTGCTACAAATGAATGTTTTGACATCCACAGCTCATCCCTAAACTACTGTATGTGAAGCACAGAGTGGGACACTGTTAGAAATCATGGACATCAGTGTAATACTGTACATTTTAATTGGTTTTGTTAATTTCTATGCAGTCTTCAACTCCTTTTAAACATTTTAAAGTGGGTAAGAAAATTGGGAACGTTTTATTCCAAAACCGCAAAAAAGTTGGAAAAACGAAACGCATAAAATGTGGGATAACAATTTAAAAAAAAAAAAAAAAAAAAACTGCATGTTCATCACTTTCACAGTTACTTTTGAACGAACTGATTTCGGCAACCCAATCTCATGAGAAAATCTAAGTATTTTAAGAGGTGATTTCATTTGGATTTGTACAATGTGAGTTGTGTGGAAAATTTTTTTTTTTTTTTTTTTTTTAAAAAAAAAAGCACAAAGGTCCCCTCTAACCCTGACCATCAGTGGGTTTAAGCAGATCATACAAATTCAGATGAATTGACCACCAATTTACCAAAATGTAGTGATTACAAATTGCCATAACAGTGTTGCCTTTTGTTCAATATTTAATTGGTAAATGGGTAAAATTGTATTTTAATCTCTCCATCTGATCCCACATGATATCTCTGGTTTAAGAAGTGAAAGTTTTGGGTAAATTCTAATGTGTTGCCCCACTGCCGTTATAGGGTTGGGTACATATCATTTGAATTTTTGTGATTCCCATTCTTATCTATTCCAAGTTTTGATTCCAATAAGGTAAAAAAAAAGTCACAAAAGTCAAACATTTAGATATCAATCTAGTGTGTTTTTGCAAAACATGTTACAGCTAATATGAATGTCATGAACAAAAATCAGCAGCCTAAAGAACACTTACATGAGGAACTTGACTATAGTTTATTAAAAATATCAGCAAAAACAATGACTTACTAATAGCCTATATTTTTCAAACATTATTAAAGACAATTAAACAAGAACAAACAAATTAGCAATAGCACAAATACAACGGAAAAAATTTCAAGAAATCATATATAATCAAATGTAAAATAACGCCACTCTTTTTATAAAATATAGATTAATCCTTGAAGTAACAAAAGTTATTCAGTCAAGATCAGTGACTTTACTCAGATATTTTGACAATTTTCTGTGTGTTTGTCCATTCAAGTGCAAGAAGACGCTAAAGAGAACTCAATTCAGTATTCACACACTATATGAGAGGCGAATGCTGTGCTTGAATAGTTTAAAATCACATTCAAATGTGCACACAGGAGTCAATAAGTGGAATAGAAATTTTAATTTTATAACAAGTGTTCGTTTCCAGAATGGGAATTCGATTCCCAACCCCAGTGCCGGTGCGGGACGATCTCATCAGAGGTTTCAAAATTGTACACTTTGGCAAACTTTCTGTATTGGATTTCTTCTCTTTTGTTTTCTTTTTGAAGTCCCTAACCCTAAACCAAGTCTGCACATGCGTTTGTTTGGTGAACATACGGTTAATCTGATGCCGTTACAACCGTCAGACTGGATTGCTTTGGTTGGTGCCACTAGTGTGGATATGAGAACCAAAATTCAATTGTAGTTAAATACAGACATGATTTCAGAAAGTAAAATCTGTACAGCGATCGCACTGTTCACACACTTTCAGTTTACAGGTGTTTTGCCAAGAACAAAACATCATGTCTTGTAGAACTGAGAACATAAGCCAGCGCATGATAAACCGAGATGTTCTGGAGATCAGCTCGTGTAGAGCCTTCCTCACGTCCGATTACACACTAACCGTGTGCTGATTGAGCTGTGCAGCAATTAAGGCAACAGCTCACACCTGGTTTATCTTATTTAACACACACACGATCTCTCGTTTGAGAAGCTGTTTGCTGCAGTGCACTTGTGTGTTTTTCTGGGACAAAATGCAGTCTAAAGCTGTTCTTCAGTGGATCTCAGGCCTGGTTTTCTTGGTTTTGTGTCTTCAGCCTGGTGTCCTCTGTGAAAACCTCATGTGTTACTTCTGTCCTCTGACGTCCTTCAACAAGACCTGTAAACACACTCTGTCCGAGTGTCCACCGCAGCAGCTGTGCTTCACCGCCGACGGACGCTTCGGACGGGCCTCCCTCCTGTTCTCCAAGGGCTGCATGACCAGGAGCGACTGCGTCCGACCCAAGACTTCTGTGGTCCGCGGGAACAACGTCACCTTCACGTACTCGTGCTGCAGCCGGAGCTACTGTAACTCCAGCGGGCGCGGCGCGGGCGATCCGGCTCTGCTCACAGTGACTGCTATTGCTGTGAGTGTGTTTGCAGCCGGACTGTGGTGATCTTCTAGAGACATGGACAAAACACGGCACTCATCTGCTACTGAGCCTTCAAAAAGCTGTGTGAAAGTATTTTAATGTTCACTTCTTTTAACTGAGCCTCATTAAATATTTGTGTTGATCTTAAGCCCTGTCGTCTGTTGTTTAAGGGTGTTTTCGTGTGGCTCTGGAGTCTTTCAGCATGAGAATGGATGCACATATACTGCATGTTTTACAAAATGTTAATCCTCTTTCATGCCGCATGGTTTTCCCATGAATAGATGTTGTCCAGTTAACACAAATTCAGGTATCAGTTTTTCAATGGTCCACTTCAGACGTTCTACAAGTAACTTTGCAACTACATGTCAACTTATTCTACTAACCCGAACACTAAACTAACAGTCTACTAATACTCTGAGAGTTAGTTGATGTAGTCGCAAAGTTACTTATAGTTTGTAGAACGTCTGAAGTGGACCATCAAAATGGTTTTACCCAAATTCATAATGATTAGGACCCAAATATAATTAAACGACTGTTTGAAGCACTGGACAGGCAAATTCTCATGTCCCCAATCATGTTTTCTCAACTTCACTTTGAAATAAATGTTACATACACTTCTAAACTAGCATTTTTGAGTATTAGTGTATACTTTGACTTATTCTCTTTGACACAAAACACAATTTATTGTAATGGTGTTTTTTTTTTTTTTTTTTTTTTTTTTTTTTAAATGTGTAATGAGTTTTTCAAACCTACAGTCCACCCTGTTACTTTGGTGTTACTTGCCCTTTAAAGTCTTAAGTGTATGCCCTAAATCACATGACTTACTAGAAGTGACATCATTTCCTTGGAGGGAAAGCAACTCAGAGCAAAGTAAGAATCAAACTTTTCTCTCTTTTCCTCATTTTTAGAAGACATATTTAATAGTGTAAAACATGACATGTCCACCATGTTGTGTGTCTATACTGGACATGAAAATCTTACATACATTATATGTGTGTGTGTGTATATATATATATATATATATAAATTTTCCCTAAATGTTAATCTATGTTGTTGTTTTTTCGGCTAGTAATGGGCTTCATTAGCTTAAAACTTCCGCTCTGTTACACATCGCATTGTAAAAATGTTGTGTAACGGGTGGATACATGTCAGGAAATGTGAAATATTGGGTCAGATGATATTAGGCAGGTGGTTTTAATGTTGTGGCTGATCAGTGTGTATATTTCCCAGATCAATGTATAGTTTCCTTCCATATATGGAACCATAAATGAAATCCCTAATATGTACTCTTCTATGATGGTACAGTCATAACAGGCTCTTTTCTAATGGCATATGTCTCAAAACATGATCTCAGTTCCTTGTTTTCTAATGAAGAAGTTCACGTTCATGATCATAACTCAGCCCTCTGATGATGGAAGCATCGTCTCATTAAAACATTCAAAAATCTGACATTTTTACATGAATAATATTTATTCTCTATGATTCTGAAATAATGGCCTGTCAGATGGGAATAAAACTATGAAGAATGGCTGGTCGGTTTAGTATCGGGGCAACATTTATAACTATATGGCAATGGTGAACCTTCTCTATCATCATTGAAATATCTCTGGCAGTTCTTTCGGTCCGGATTGAGGTTCTAATCATGTATTGATTTTTGCGCTCCAGAAGGGGCAGTAGCATCTGACCTGCTGACCTTTACATTTATAGTTTCAGATGGTGACAGATAACCCTGGGATGATTAGCAGGATTTAAGGCCAGTCAATGTGTGGTCAGTCCATTCAAACCAGAGCCATTTCACTGCTTCTGTCAAATGATGCAGAAAACAAGAGCTGCGTGAGTTCATCACGTCCAACAGCGTGTGTTCGACCCACTGGAATGAGCTCAGATAAAACACAACACATCCCCACAGACTCCAGCTCTGTACAGCAGTGGGAATAACTGACATCTTCACCCTTATTCAGAGTGTGTTAGAGATGTTGTAGTCATATTGTGTAGCTGTGCTTGGAGTCGATTGTTTTGTTTGTGATAATAACGTAATTACAAATTGTGCAACATCATTTTTGTCTAGGCTGTCATACAAAGAAATTATGAACACATGCAAAAACAAGAGAGAACCAACCAAATACTGATTGATTATGTTGTAGTCAATGTTTGCTTTTCCTCTCAGCTTTTTGTTTTTCTGTGCATTTCTTTTGAATAGTAAAATAAAACCTGTAGATGTAGTTTGCCTGTTTTGCCAAATAATTTTGTCAGATAAACATCTTAACCACGTTTAGTGTTTTGTTCTTCTCTCATATTTAGAATATTAAAAATATCAAATATTTTCCTCATATAATCGGATTTGTAACATCACTAAAAACAAATACCACCTCCAGACATCACTTCTGGACACGACTGTAACTCAAACATATATTGAATTGTCCCACAACCTTTATATTATTAGCCTGCAGTTACATGCATGTAAAGCAGATTCTGTACTCATTATACAGTTAAACTGCTGTATCTTCAGCGGCCACTAGATGGCAGGAGGCCGTGAGTCTGATCTGCTCTGATGCTCTTCATCTCCTGTGGAGTATTACAGAAACACACTGACTCTAGAATCCATCTAATTATCTGTTTAGTAACTGAGATGAAGTTTGAGATGCTTGCAAATTAACGCTTGGTGATGGTTCTTCTGCTTTGTGTCTTGGCCGCAATATCACCTTGGGGTTTTTTTGTCATTTATCAGCTGTCATCAATGGTAAATTATGCATATCTATCTATCTATCTATCTATCTATCTATCTATCTATCTATCTATCATGAGTAGTTGTAAGACTTGGGTTGAGGTTGAGGTTACACTCTCAAAAGTAAAGGTTCCCAAAGAGGGGTTTTCACAGCGATGCCACAGAAGAACCGTTTTTGGTTCTCCAAAGAACATTTCAGTGAACAGTTCCTTAAAACAACCATTTTTTTTTTCTTAGTGTGAAGAACATTTTAACAACAGTTATAATACATTACAATAGTCTACATCTTTACACCAGTAGGTGGCGATGAATGAGCGTCTTTTCTTTGAATTGATTTGTTCCAGAATTCAACAAGCCTTATCATAGGCCTACTGACAACAAACTGCTGAGTGTGAGTTTTATCAAGCTATGCAAAAAGACAAAAATTGTCCAAAACAGATTTCAGAAACATCTTCATGGCACTGCCAGTGTCATCAGTCACGTTTACACATTTACACATTTTTGTATTTTATTATTTTATTACTAGTAGGTCTTTAGGGCTATTTTTATTGCTTTTATGTTGTATTTATTATTGTTAATTTAATGGACAAACTAATTTTCATAGTTTTTTGACAATGACAATAAAGATCAATCAATTTATAAATCATTAATTCTGTCCTTGCTGAGAAAATGAATGCCACTTTCGTCCTATCAGTCAGCAGATCCATGTTAACTTCCTCATATTCTCCATTGTTCAGCTCCTCTCTTCCCAGTCTGTCAGTAACGCTCTGTTTAGTTCCTGTCTCTATGAAGCCCCTCCTTCTGAAAAGCACAATGTGCTCTGATTGGTCGGCTGGAGCAGTGTGTTGTGATTGGTGTTTGGGAAATGTCCCGCCCCTTACCATAACCGCCAGTTTCAACACACTACTAACTAACTCAACCAGGCCCCGCCCCTTTATTCTGCGTATGAATTATTTAAATGAGGAATATTGTGAAGAAAACTCAAGACTACAATGGAGGCGTTTCAGGGAGTTCAGAAACACTGATATAGAGAAGAACTCCCGCCTTTTTCATGCTCAAACAGCAACATTACACACTAAAGAGAGATGGAAAAAATCATAGATCCTGTTTAATGTTAATCCCACAAGTAAGCACTGAGTAATGTTAATTAACAACAAGTGGCCATGTTTGTCTTAGGATGGCGTCATGCTTATGATTGACAGCTGAACACAAACACAAATTTCCACTTGTTGTGAGACGCTTACATTAGAAGTGAATGTGGCCGATTCCAGTGTCAGCATTCACGGATCCAATAGTTCATCCATGTGAACAATATGTGTGTTAACATGATTTTAATGTGAAAAAAGTAGTTAAGGGTTAGGGTTATATCTAATTTTTCAACGTTGTCACCATGACAATTTAATTCCAAAACAATGTCTTTGCATCTTATATATACATGTAATCATCAACATTTATGCTGTTGATTGAGCTTAACTTGTACTGAACCTGAAATATTCTACAATGTCATTGATATAAAAAGAAAAAGACAGATAAAAGGTCTTTCCTTTTGAAAGGTTTTCTGTGTGAATAAGCATGTGAACTCTTCTTTGAGCCCTTCAGAACAGGAGCCACAGATCAGGAAAGGTGATTTAACACTTCCACAGCCGTCTACAAATAACTGTTTAACCTTTCCTCAGACTCTTTATCTGCTCAGACACCTGAAATCAAGGCTAAACATCGACTGTTGCCCTCAGCAACCATGTGAAACCTATTTATTCATTCATTTTTGCCACAATTTTGTGTTGCTTGGTTACTGCATATCGGTTGAAGATCTGCTAAAATCTGTACTTTGTATTGCAGGTTAATTTTATTTTTGCACAACAAATTGCTAATCATAGTAATATCAATAAACAATTCATTAACACTGAATTATAATTTCATAAATAAATGACAGAACCATATTAATTAACAACTGTGTGTGTGTGTGTGTGTGTGTGTAACTGCATGTCCTTGACAATCATATCTCTCCATTTCCCCCGAACTCTTTTCCTTCCTGATGGCGTTTGGCAGGCAGAAGAGAGATGGCAGCAGAGGCAGAGGGATCGGATGGAAACTGCAGATGTCAAAGGCTCTGTTACAACCTTGAGGTAGAACTTAATGAAGATAAAAATAATTACTGCCCCAAAGCCCTCGTCCACCCCACCGCCCCTCTCCATTCCCAAGACCAGATCTCGATCTCCCTGACCTAGTTTCCATAATGGAGAGCGATAGCACTGTCTTCGGCTGAGAGAAACTTCATAACAATTAGACGAGAATGACATACTGTCTTTTAATACGGATGGATGACTAGATAAAAACATTAGAGTCAGAAAAACCGAACTCTTGTTGATCGTTTGTCATCTCACAGTTGTTTAGTTCCGGCCTAATTTAGATCTTGGACACATGAGGGTCAGACGGCGGCTCCTTCTGGAACAATATTCAGATTATACGTTTTCTTTTCCTCTCTGTAATAATGACAATAGTCTGTAATTATGTATTAGTGCTGTCTCCATAATACAGGACATGCATAATCACGTCTGCTCACAATGTTGAAGAGGTGACATTGAATGTGAATGTGTACCTTCAGGCAGAATATTAGCAGTTTAATGGGCTGCCAGTTTTTTACGAGTGATTTGCAAGTACTCGACATCAGGTCGGTTTACATTTGGTTGTTTCACACATTATCACTGATTGGATGAAAAAACCTGATCCTGAAAAAAAAAAAGGTTTAAATGCCTCCTGAAATGCATTCGAGACAGATCCGATCAAGCAAAGCACTTCAGCAGGTGGTTAATGGATCTGTTTGTTCAAGCCACATATGTAAATGTTACTGTAAAATCATAAACGTAGGTTGGGGAGGAGCCTAATCATTCAGTCCTGTCAATCATCATCTCAAGCGTATATAAGCAGCTGTCAATGTGACAATTCTTCAGGCATCCCTCCTCCACCTCCACATTCCCCTCTATTCTATTCTATTCCTATTTCTATTCCTATTTCTATTATATTTCTATTTATTTTTATTTCTATTTCGGTTTCTATTCTATTATTCTATTTTATTCTTTTCTATTCTATTCATGTTTATGCCATTATACGGGGGTTTAGCCGAGTCGTGGGATCGAGCCAGATTCATTTACCATTAGTTATTAACGCTGGATGGCTGTCACAGGATCTGCCACATCACCAGCCACTCAATCAGCACCGAATCACCCAGCTCCACCCTGTCATTCACAATCACCTGAATACTGACACACTGCACCTGCATCCTATCATCAGCACTCCCTATATCTGCAGTCACTATCCACACCTCAGTTGTCTGGTCTTGTCGTTGCTACCAAACGCTAACCCGACTACCTACCTGCTCTACTTACCTGAGTTACTTCTTCAGTCATCTGTCTTCCGTTGTCCTACACCAGCCTCCCACAGTCATCTTCCATGGTCCGGTTCCACGCCATCTCCATCTCCATTCACCCGCTCCATCTGCAATACAAAGAACTCAGTTACCTCCAAACTAAGTTTGACCAAACTACCAGACTGCTATATACTCACCCATTCATCTCTCCTGCTACTTCTCCGCTACCTGCTAATAAAGATACCAGTTCTGCTACTTACCTGTCTTGCCTAATTCTGTTCCGTGACAAGACCAGCCACAAGATGCAGCGTACCGCCGAAGCTAGCGGAGATCATCAGCCGGATCCATTCTCCGAACTCCGAACCATTCTCCATGCAGTTTGTCAATCATTTCAACCCACAAAACCATCTTCTTCACTGACTGGTCCCATGGCCCGTCCAGCGACATACACCAGTGAGGCGGAGGATTGCAGAGGGTTTCATTCAACAAGCCATTCGCATTTCCCAATGCCTGACAGCCTGCTCTCTGGATGAACCTGCTCCGCATCCTCTGCCCGCCGATCCATCTGTCGCCCTTCCAGCACCTGAACCTATGCAGGTCGACTCTTACCATCTTAAGGCCATATAATTACCAACTGCCCTATTCGACCATTATGCCCAGCGGTGAGTATGATTCAACTTCCACCCATGATTGCTCCTCTTTCATGGGAATCTGTGCAAATTATAATCCCTGAACTCTCTGTTTCAGCGCAAGCCCTCATTGATTCCGGTTCCGGTTCATCTCCCATCAATTACTCCAGAGGCTCAACCTTAAGAGGAAACTCTGCTCCCAGGAATTAACAGTACACACCATCATCGGAAAACCACTAGGTCGTGGTCGCATTCGTCATTTCTCCCCCACGGTGATGCTCCGCATCGGATGTCTCCATGAGGAACGGATCACGTTCATGGTGCTGGAAGGTTCCACCGCTGACATCATCCTGGGACGCCCGTGCATGTCTCAACATACTGCTCATGTCAACTGGAATTCAGGGGAAATCCTTCAGTGATTCCTGTTTTCAAGACTGCCTGCTTCATGTCTCCAAGCGACCATCTCGCCCTGCAGTTCCGAGCATGCCTACTTCACCTCCTATCATTTCCCTGAATGCTACTTCCATGGAACGTCCTGAAACCGAACACAAGGTGGAGATTCCCTCTGAATACCCTCAGGCCACTATGAATATCTTGTGATGCCGTATGGACTGTCCAACTCACCCTCCGTATTCCAGGGGTACATGAATTAGGTGTTCCGGGAGTTCCTTCACCAGTTTGTCATCAACTACATCAACAATATTCTCATCTACTCCCAGAACCAGGCCGAACATCGCCAATAAGTCACGCAGGTCCTGCAAAAGCTGAGAGAACACCAAGAAAAATGCAAGTTCCACAGAGACACCATCCATTTTCCTGGGGTATGTCATCAACCAGTATGGGATCCAGATGGACCAGAGGAAGGTGGAGACCATCTGAAACTGGCATTTACCATCTTCAGTTAAGAAGTTACAACGCTTCCTCGGATTTGCTAATTTCTACCAACGCTTCATCTATAATTTCAGCTTCATTAGTTCACCATTCACTTCTCTACTCAAAGATCAGCCCAAGTCTCTGTCCTGGAACCAGCCAGCCACACAAGCCTTCCATCACCTTAAAGAAGCCTTCCTCACAGCTCCTATCCTGGTCCATCCTGATCCTGACCTCCAATTCATCACTGAAGTGGACGCCTCCACTCCCGGGGTAGGAGCTGTACTATCTCAGCGGCAGGGTGACCCTCCATGCCTCCATCCATGTGCCTTCTACTTCAAAAAGCTGTCCCCGGTGGAGCGCAATTATGATATTGGCAACCGAGAGCTTCAAATTAGCCTTTGAGGAGTGGAGACACTGGCTGAAGAGAACCAACCATCAGTTTGAAGTTATTACAGATCACCGTAACCTCAAATACCTCTGTGACACAAAGAGACTTAACCCTCGACAAGCCCGGTAAGCCCTGTTCTTCACCAGATTTAATTTCATCATCACTTATCACCCTGGTTTGCACCATCCAGAATCCAACTCATCTCCTCCAGAATCCATCCTTCCTCCAGTCATGATTGTAAGTCCCATCATATGGACCCTCAATGACCAAATCGCCCAAGCAACTCACTCTGAACCTGCTTCGCCGGGAGGTCCTGAGGGACAAATTTATGTTCCACCCATCCTTCGTCCATCCCTCATGGACTCAGCACTTACCTCTGGACACCCATGTGAACCCTCTCGCTTTTTCGTATCTGTTACTGGTGGCCCACCATGACCCCGGATGTCTCCCGATATGTGAGGGATTGCTCAGTCTGCGCCATAACGAACACACCGCAAAGGCTCCCAGAGGGAAAGTTGGTCCCACTGCCTATACCTCAACGACCCATGACATTGTATCAGATAGAGGTCCCCAATTCATTTCCCGAGTTTGGCAAGACTTCTTCAGGTTGTTGGGTGTCTCCGTGAGCCTGTCGTCTGGATACCATCTGCAAAATAATGACCAGACTGAGCACAAGATCCAGGAGATTGGGAGATACCTGCAGTCCTACTGCCACCAGCACCAGGATTTCCATGGTCCGTTTCCTCCCCTGGGCTGAGTATGCCCAAAACTCCCTATGGCAACCCACCACGGATTTAACACCTTTTCAGTGCATGCTTGGCTACCAGCCACCTCTGTTCCCCTGGTCTGGCGAACCTTAGGAGGTTCCAGCTGTCAACCATTGGTTTGAAGAAAGCGAGAGGGTTTGGGACTCAGCACACTTACATCTCCAGCAGGCAGTGCGAAGACACAACAGCCAAGCTTATGCACGAAGATCTGCCACTCCCCGATACCACCGGGTGCTGTCACAGGATCTGCCACATCACCAGCCACTCAATCAGCACCGAATCACCCAGCTTCACCCTGTCGTTCACAATCACCTGAATACTGACGTCCCATCATCAGCACCCCCTATATCTGCAGTCAACGTTTTTTAAATGTTACTACTTGTTTCAGAACGTTCAGAGAACATTCAAAAGTAACGTTCCCATAATGTTTGAAGAACGACAAAATAGAATATTTCCTTAACGTTCGCATAACCAAGAAAAAACGTTTCTTAAACACTGTGGTTGCACACTTCAGGCTGGTTACCCATATTTTCCATTAGTGTTTGTCTGTTGGGAAACAATAGAGATGCATGAATTCTTTAAAAGTCTTCCTGTGGTTTTTGTTTCTGTTTGTCACAGATCAAAGGTTTGATAAACAGCAGCTCTCGACTGTCCGAATGGGATGAATCTGGACAATGTTGTGCAAACTTTGATCTTTGTTACTTGACAATTATTTGGTGAAACATCTCTATATTCAGCTTGAGCAGATGTCTGGGTGTGTTCGGTCAGCAGAGTGGGAGTTTCTCAGTTTAATTCCCTTGTCATCTTAGTTGCTTATTGTGAACTTTGCATGACAAGTGCATGAATAAATAATGAATGTTACAAGTAATGGCATTTGTCTTTTCCACAATGAAATCTTTGATCCATATTCAAGCGTTTTCATCTTCAACGTCTCAGATGGATGGATCATTTAAAGTCGTAGACAAGAGTAGACAGATGGAGAAAGTGTGAAGTGTGTGTGTGAGAGTGAGAGAGAGTGTGTGTGTGTGTGTTTGAGAGACACAGACAAGATGAGAAGGTCGGATTTTAAGGGAAACATTGAGAAAGAGAGCTGAGAGAACGCAAAACAAAAAGAAACAAAATGAGTGAATTGAGCACAAAGAGGCGTCTGAGCTTGAGAGGGTCCTATCAGAGACGATGGGGGAGAGACGAGGAGGAGGCGAGGAGGGAGGAGGTGTGATCTTTGGGTGGAAAAGCAGGGAATCCGCTTTGGGGGATGGAGGGAGATGAGAAGAAAAAGACAAAGGCAGGCTGTCTTGGACAAAACACAGCACTAAAGAGAGAGACAAATCACTAACACACAGACATATTAGAATGATTGACAGAAACGAGGCAGGGAGGAAGCAGACGAGAGGCTTTTTGATAGAGTACGAGAGAGGGAGAGGGAGAGAGAGAGAGGGAGGGGAGGTGGGAGGTGGGAGGAGAGTGAGGCGGAGGGAGGGAGTGTTGAGAGCTATTTAAGTGTCGGAGCGGGGCTGAACACCAGCCTCTGAACTCCCCGTGTGTGAAGGGAGGACAGACACACACACACACCTGTGAGAACCGCACACACACACCTGCCCGCTCACACACTTTCTCCTCGAGCACCTGGAGCAGAGATGCTCAGGGTTCAGGCCGTCCTGCTGCTGGCGCTGGTGTCGGCCGGCGCCGTGGATTTGGGAGGCGCTCCGGCCGGCTTCTACCCGCGCTTCAATCCCTTCTTCTTCCTGTGCACTCACCACGGTGAGCTGGAGGGGCCCGCGGGGGCCGACGGAGGAGGAGAGGTGCTGCTCACCTTCCAGATCCACGGGAGCCCCGCAGCCTACGTCCCGGGACAGGAGTACCAGGGTGAGTACAGGAGGCAGATGACCATCATAATGCATTACGCTCCATAGCCAGTCATACTTTGCACTTCATGAATAAAAGGGGAGTTTTCCTGCAGCAGTAAATATGTGAAATATATGTGCTTCATGTGAAGTCGAAAAATAACATCACTGAATCAAAAGGGAATTTAGGGGTTCACTGGACTATTTCTGGAGTATGCTTTACAAAAATAATAATAATAATAATAAAAAAACTATTTCAATCTTTCTACTTTGAAATTTCAGCTTAAACTCAATGTGTTACTTTGCTGTTACTTGTGAAATTTACTATCAGTTGCTGAGTGAAAATTGTTTCAAAGTAAATCCTACAGCATTTTTTATAATCACTCGTGAAGGTAATAATTGCACTTTTTTGCACTGAAAAAAGTGCTTAAAAATGCATTTCATTATAGGTATGGATGCAAAATCACAGTTGCAGCATTTGAAAATAGATCCAGCTCTGTATATGTGAGTGAGATGCTTGTGTGTGTGTTTATGTAACTGAGTGCAAGTATTGACGTGAAGTCGAACTGCTCTATTCCACTTTTCTCGGTTCTTCAGTGCCGTCTGTGTGATCCCGGCGCTTGTGTGTGGGTGGCTTATCCTGAGGCCAGAACCGCTAGATTCACACAAACAACTCACAAGAGCACAACAGGTGCAGCACAGACACAGTTTATGTGAATATGAGAGAAAATCAACAAATTACATGCAACTCAAATGAATTCCTATAAAGAAATCAATCACACTTTGCTAATGTGAATACAAAGCTGTGTGGAGTAAAGGTTTCTGTCTTTGCTGCAGACTGTCACAGTGTTTGAAGCAGTTGTTTAGAGCATCCGAGAGCCTTGGTTTCTGCCCTGATCCGCTCTCAACTCTGGTTTCTGCTCCTGTTGTGATGTTTCTGAAGACCAGCCTCTGTTCTTTGTGTGAGAACAGAAGCGTGAGGTCTTGTGTTCTCAGCTTTATCTTTCTTATCCAGACCTGTGAGATCTGCAGGGACGTGTTCACACTCAAACACACACACGAGCCGTGCGCGGGCGTCTTTGTGTGTTCGGGGGTCGTGAGGATTCGGGGGGATTAATGGGGATGGAAGGGCTGAAAGACAAAGAGAAAAAGCCAAAGTGCTGCAAATTTATAGAGTGTCAACATTCTGGAAACAAATACAGAAATAATCATGCTGAGAAGATAGACTGAGACAGAGACAGAAATGCAATTACACACTGTAATAACATGCATTACTGTGAAAGACACTGATAATATCTTTATTGAGTTTATTCACCAAACATGAGAAGATATCACACAGAGCTGTTTGAGGGCGTAAGACATGAATCTGCCCTCTACGTGTGGCTGGTTGTTTTCTCTTCAGTTCTGATATAAACAGCCTATTCCTGAAGGCTGTATTTCATTAGGACTGAGGTCACATGGCTTGTGGCCAGTTGCATCTTGAATCATGTGATCCGCATGAGTTTTGAGACTCTTTGACAAAATCAAAGTCAGAGTGTATTTCTCAAATAAAGCAGAAGTGCTTGTTCACAGTGAAACATGTTGCTCTACAAGCCAGTTAATAGAGGTAAACAAGAATATTGCCTTATTGAAAACACAGTTGTGAACTGAGGTTTGGTATAGATCCTTGACAGGTGAGAGAAGGCAATGTGTATTATATCTATATGAGATTAAAATCATGTTAAACTTCAGCTCTTCTCACATACAGACGAGAAGGAGCGGAGCTGCCGTTGTGTTTCTGAGCGGTCGGACTAAAATCATCGTCATTGAGCTCTCTTCTGAATATACTGAAAAACTTGCCATTGTTCACTCTGTCCACTTTGCATGCTGGGATTTTAATGTGCACCTCGTTTTTTTTGATGAGCTTTACAATAGAGCGCTGATGTGGAGCCACTCCATAACCTCACAGTTTGACATGCTCTAATGTCCCATGGGAAATCAGATTTACATTTCAGCAGGATATATGCTTTTTGTGAACTGATAAAGTGTGATTTCCGTTCCTTTTTCACCGTTCATCCACACGTCTAATGAAGCACTGACTGCATTCTAATCAGGCACTTATCACTGTCTTTACATCCAAATGATGGAATCAATAACTTCAGGCACATATTCAAGACACTTTCCTTAGTTTATAATCATGCAGAAATAACGGAGTTTTTTTAATGTATCAAGGGTGCCATGTATTTTGGATGGGATAGTTCATCTAAAAAATGTTGTTCCAAACCTGAATGTCTTTTTCATGTTTGGAATGCAAATGAAGATAATATTGTTTCATCATTTTTGTCCAAGCAGTTTGAGCTTCTATTTACCATATTTGATGAGCTCTATATGTGAATAAGAGCATATTAAATCTGTTCATATCTTAATGTGTGGTTTGAAGATGAAAGGCCTACATGATGACAGAATTTTCATTAACTATCCCTTTAAGTGTAACCTCTCCATAGACCATCTTATTTTGATTGTTTTCACTATTGTAAACACACTAATAGTGTTTTATTAGGGCTGCAACTAGGCCTACTTATCATTTTGATAGTTGGTTAATCTGTAATCGATTATGGGTTCTTTTAATCAGATAAAAAGGCTACTTTTATTTTCGGCATTTTATTAAAATATTAATATACTTAACGATAAAATTACTTGTGTTAAATCGTAGCATTTTAAATCGGACTCCCATTCTTTCGCGCTCTGTCTGTTTGACGCGCATGCGCATGCCGGTGCTCGTTCACTGAAGCTTGAAGTCTAACGGAGGAAGATGGAAAAACACTCGAGTGACTTTCTTTACAGGTAAAGATATAACCGTCAAATGTAAGTTATACGCCGGGGAAAACATGTCTCAAACGCTTTAAAGCGCACACGCAACGGTTAAAGCACCTGACAGGGCTAGTGGCGTTAATGAGTTTCTTTGAATAAAACTTTGTCATGTTTTGAAAAACTTAGTTCGCGCACTTTTCCCTCAGCAGCTCACTCTGCGTCCTTTAATTCAGACGCGTTTTGTCCATAGAAATGCGTTATTCACTGAAGTGACTCGACTGGCGGACATTTTCCACAGACTCGAGTAATCGATAATGAAATTCGTTGCCGGTTATTTACATTATAGACTATTATCGATTTTATAGATTAATTTTTGCAGCCCCATAAATAAATAAATAAAAACTCTTGCGCTGGCTTGTTAGATTGAAAATCCTTGAGACAGAAAACTTTTTGAATTGCTTGTTTGCCACTTGTCAACAGTAAAGTTCAAGGCCCTGTTTACAAACGATATTAAAGAGAATTCTTGTTTTTATGGAATATTGCAGAGTTTATTCTAAATGATTTATCGGTGCACATCATCATTGTTTTAAATTCATGTTCCTGGTAATCTTGAATCAGAATATCTTCTCCTCCCTCTTGCAGCATCTCTTCTCTTCTCTGATGATGAGGGCGGGGCAACCTGTCACTCACATGAGATCCACTAATAGCAAACCACAATCATCCAATCAATTCCCCACAGACAAAATCAAGCCCCGCCCTACATTTGTTCTTGTTTGGGAAGCATTTCACTCGGATATATGGCACAATAAAGGAGAAAAGAGCAGCGCAACTTCCCTTTAATGCCAACTTTAACATGCGTCTCACATGTGACGAGTATGATCTGATTTAATTGAGGGACGAGGCTCTGATTTCGTAAGTGCGTCATTTAAATTGTTTTGGACCACATGTGCATCCGTATTTTGCGATTGGATCACCTGAGGAGGATGTTAATACCAGGTTAAAGCAGTTCTAATTTTATAAAATGGGCTTTGTAATCTAAAATGCATTCTCTGACATTGAACAAGTTCAGACTGCACATTTGTGACGCATTAGATAAAGAAAAATGACTCTCCTCAGTGGAATCGAATGAATTCACTCGGGATACTTTCCAATACGAAGCAATAATTCATGAATTGTTTTGCAGCCCATTGTGATGGTTTTCTGCATAATGTGATAGCTGGCTAATGGGCAGGGCCTGCGCTGACGGCTGCCTGTTTGGCTTCGAATGTGACAGTGAAACACGGCTCAGAATTAATCCGTTGCATCTGGCCATGGGCTTCACCCTGGATAGTGATGATGGCAGTCTAACATGCCAGAGAGATGCTAATGCTGTGCCAGGTAGTCATTAAACTCAATACAAAATGGCCCACAATGATGCCAGTGTGCACAGAAACCTGCAAGCCATCTGTAAGTGCCTGTGCCCGGCTTTTCCAAACAGACATTTCAGACTCTTGCATTTAGAAATTAAATGATCCAGTAGTCTCTAATGAGCAAATGTTCTTGAGGGTCCTTGAGCACAGGGCGATTGTTTTGGTTTTTATTGATTTGTTTTTGATTGAGTGAAGTTACTCACACAAATACTCAATTACACGAATTACTTCTCTGCCATTGTTATCAGTTTACTTTCAAGTCAAGCTCTTTATTGTGATTGTAGACGAAAAAGATTACTGAGTATTTGATGGAAAATGAATCTTGTTACTAACTACTTTTTAGTTGCTTTCAAAAATCCCCTATAAACCTATAGAAATACATGAACTCTGTCGTTCACCATGAGTTACTCTGTGCAAGTATTAATGAGCTGGTGAGTCATTGATTGATTCATTCACCCGATTCATTCAGGAAAGAAGTGAGTGTCTTTTTGAATGGGCAATTGAAACATAGACTCATCTGATTCATTCAAAACCGTGGATACATTGAGTAATGAAACGCTGCTTGGTTTGTTTGGAACTATTTTCATTTGAGAAATAGAGCAAAAATATTGTGTATTAATATAATATTAATAATATAGTACAATATTGTGTCTAAAATTTAACTCACAATATTAACTTCTTGTTTATTGAACTGTTGTATGAAATCAATTTCACATTTGCAATTGGCTGAAAACAGTTCTCCTGCTTGTGCAATATTGCTTAATTATAACATGATATAAATATAAGACAAAAACTCACTGAATCCAGCGAGTTAGAAAAGCGCAATCAAAATCATCAAAAACGCTGTATGTTTTCCTGATTGATTTTTCCTAACGCACAATAGACTAAAGGTTCGACCAGGACGATAACTATAAAGTTTTAATAGTCACTCTAAAATAATATAAGAATCCACAGCACAACTGTACCAATAGTTATAGTTATCGATCTTGGTGTGAACGGGCCTTTTATAAAACTCCCAGTTGTCGAAGTGTTTGTGAATGTATGAGTTGAGTCGCCATAGAGAAACGTGTAGTTTAATGGGAGGGACTGGAGAAGCAGTTACAGCGATTCTCATTTGGTGCAGTAATTTCACATGTTCCTCGTCCTCGTCCTGTGATCGCAGCCTCGGGCAGCCTGTCATTCCAGCTGATAACATTCAGCCGTTCACCACAGCTGAGAGGCATCTGAGCGCATTTCACAGCTAGATCAACGCCAACTAAACCACAGCGAGAGACAGAACTGTGAAGCTGAAGCTTGAACCCGTTTAAAATCAGTAGATGCGTTTCTTTTTTCTTCTTTTATTTCTGCTTTTGCCACTTTTATTAAGAGGACAGAGAAGAGGTGACAGGACATTAAAGGATTAGTTCCCTTTAAAATTAAAATTACCCCAAGCTTTACTCATCCTCAAGCCATCCTAGGTGTATATGACTTTCTTCTTTCTGATGAACACAATCGGAGGAATATTAATAAATATCCTGACGCATCCGAGCTTTATAATGGCAGTGAGTGATACCAACGAGTATGAGCTGAAGAAAGTGTCTCCATCCACATCCATTCATCATAAACGTACTCCACACGGCTCGGGGGGTTAATAAAGGCCTTCTGAAGCGAAGCAATGCGTTTGTGTAAAAAAAATAAGTAAAATAGGAAGTAAAATATCCGTATTCTACTTACAAAGAAAGTGTAAAACTCTCGCAGTTCAAAACTCTTACGCTACGTCCTACACCTTCCCTGTCTGGCGGAAGCTAGATATTTTACTTCATAACTTGTTAAATATGGATATTTTTCTTACACAAACGCATCACTTCGCTTCAGAAATTCATATACACCTAGGATGACTTGAGGGTGAGTAAAGCTTGGGGTAATTTTAATTTGAAAGTTAACTAATTCTTTAAGAAGAGAAGATGGGATCAGAAAATGTGTTTAAATGACAAATGTGGCCAAATGACAACGGTTGCGTTTCTCACCAATAACTTCCGCTGCTCTCCATCATCCTCATCCTTAACCAGCTCTCGAAACCATTCCAAACTCTTCAAACAGCTGTCGTCAACATTACTCTGAGAGCTGTTGACCTCGAGTGACAAAAAGACGCTCCAGGAGGCCAAACTCTTTGTGAAACAACAATGGCAGGAAATGCGAGTGGTTATTGTAATTTGCACTTCTACTTTGTTTGCTTTATAGACAAGAATAGCTCAGATCATGTTATGGTAATTAAATCTGGTTTGTGATTTATAGTGAGTTCAACCTACATGTGTTATTGTGTTATATGTAGCTACATTTACACACAGCCAAATAATCTGTTTATAATGAGATTGATTACAAGGCAAAGATGACAGTTATACTCACAGTAGGTGATGTTATCGTCTAGGGTTGGTTAGACATATAATGCTCAATAATTTGTGAGTCTGATTGCAGTGTTTAGGGTTCATATAAACAGAGCTATCAGAAACTGAAGTCAGATCAGATTCATTCAGACTGATGAACATTAGTGCAGTAATGTGCAAAGCTTTGAAATATGAACTCAGTAAATGCAGTGTTTTCATGCATATTTTCTCTGTAAGAGAGCAGAACAGCTGGGAGTTTTGTGTCACAAGTTAACTTTGAACAGATATTACCGTGTTTCAAGCCGGTCAGTGTTCACAAGGCTGGTGGTATGTTGTAAATACCATGGCGATGGTGTAATGTGTCAGAGATTCTGCAGTATAATTGTGTGATTTTGACATTATTTATATTAGTGCAACAAAGAGCTGCTGCTTCTGTTGTGTGGATAATTTAACATGAGTGTGTGAGAGACTCTATTCTACCTGTGCTGACTGACTGACAGATGGCCGCTTGCTTACTGTGTGTGTGTGTGTGTGTGTGTGTGTGAGTGTGTGAGTATTAAATTATGCATGTTCAATTCAAAGTCAAAATAGTTGTAATTCTTTCTTATAGAGCCTGGTTGGTTTAGTTTACTCCAAAATGTTATTGAATGCATTAACGATATACAGTAGCATGTAAATGTATGTTAAGTTATTCACACATGAATCCATATGACTTCAGTCGTAGTTAGTTTTGGTTCTTGATTAGTTCATGCCTTCACTAATCATTTGTTTGTGTTGAGTATTAATTCAGGTATTAGTGCAAGATTATCCATTTAAACCCTTGTTAATCGTTATGAGTCGACTTACACACAGGTCACTGACGAGTAAAGATGACATATGATGCAGACATATTACATATTAAACGTATTGTAATGAATTAGTTACACACAGGATTAAGCATATTAGATTGATACAAATTATAGTCAAAGTATAACATAGTCTTTAATAAAGACTGTTCTCTTTAAAAATAAATAACTGGTTGAATGAAATGATGTCAAACAATAATGGCAAGATAAAATAAATAAGGCAGATTTGTGTTTCGACTCGAGGGTCCCTCCAAACTCCCCTAATGAAGAATTACTCAACGCTTGAGTTCAGCTCTGTGTTTCAGACGTTCTGTATCATGACACAACAATCAATCATACAGAACTCATTATTTCCATATGCTGGAGGTTTTGGGGAACAGTATGGCAGGACTGCTGGTGTTGGTGGATCTTACTTACAAAACACCAAAAGAATGAGTTTCTTCTTTGGAGAAGAGCAGTCGGTATAACTGAGCTGTGGCTGATGTTTGCATCTCTGTGAATGAGTAGAATATAGATAATGTGCTAATGTTGAGCTCATAAAAACTGCAGTTTGAAATATCAGACCTAAGAAGGGCCGCGCCAAGAGCAAGGCAGGTGAAAGCTATTTACTATTCTCTTTCATCTTTGTGCTTTTGTTTCATACATAGATCTTTTCTCTCCCAGGAATCACGTTTTTGAGATGCATGTGCTGAAAATGTTCCTCTGCACTTATATTATAACTGAATATTTCCCAAGGTAGATCCTTTGGAAAATTCCTAACATAGTTTGTATCAGTGATGCATGTGTTATTAACCAATTAGTATTTTGAAAGATCTGGTTTACACCTAGTCTTAACATCCATTTCGGGTGATCCATGGAACAAAATAAAGGAGTAACTGGTGTCTGTGTGCACTGAGTGAAGCTGAAAGCCATTTCTGTCCACGTTACTCCATGTATTCGATCAACAGCGAAGAACGGCTTACTCATCTGTTGGTCAACCACTGCGCTGAATCAAGGTTTTTAAACATTTCCAGTTGTGAAAATAGCTGACCAGTCAATGGAAGTTGAGTTCATGCAGGTGCTTCATGAAAATAACTGAGAATTCTCCCTAAAGCATCATTTGTTATTGTATTACAGTCAAGTAAAGCAGGTGACTTTCATATCATGTCCAGATCACATACTGTATGTGAGAACGTTTCTAGTTGTCCCTTGTGCTGACTGCTCAACAGGCACGAAGATAAAAAAAAGCATGACACAACCCTGGGCTGAGTTTCTCCATGTTTCACAATAAAATTCCCAGTAGTTTCCGCAGCGGGTTTGGAGTGTGTTTATGGAACAGATTTTGAATGTGTTCTGGGTGTTTAGTGAGTTTTATCTGTCCGTGAGGAATAGTTGGAGCTCTGGAGAAGGAAATGTTCTGGCTTGTGTGGGTGTGTGGAGGTCTGTCCGGGGTCGAGAAGAGTGAGACTGACGTCATCTAGACATTTCCTGTTTTCTGTGAGAGATGGTGTTTTATCAACAGGTGTAGGATGAAATCAATCTGTCTGTCTGTCTGTCTGTCTGTCTACAGTCATGTGAAAAAGAAAGTACACCATATTGAATTATGTATCAGGACATAATAAAAATTCATCTGGTCCTTGGCAGGTCTTAAAATTAGGTAAATACAACCTCAGATGAACAACAACACATGATATATTACACTGTGTCATTATTTATTTAACAAAAAACTAGGGCAAAATGGAGAAGTCATGCGTGACAAACTAAGGACACCCTCACTGCTTCCATAGGAATGAAGAGAGTCAGTGTCAGTCAGACGCTGCTAATCACTTGCCTTTGATTAACTGATCATCAGCAAGCGTGATCTCCTCCATAAAAGCAGAAGTTCTGGCAGTTTGCTGGTCTGGAGCCTTCAGGTGTGTGTTAACACAGTGCCAAGGAGGAAAGACATCAGCAATGATCTTAGAGAAGCAAATGTTGCTGCCATCAATCTGGGAAAGATTATATGGCCATTTCCAAACAATTTGAAGTCCATCATTCTGCAGTGAGGAAGATTATTCACGAGTGGAAAACATTCAAGACAGTTGCCAATCTTCCCAGGAGTGGATGTCCCAGCAAATTCACCCCAAGATCAGACCATGTAATGCTCAGAGAAATCACAAAACACCCAAGAACTCTACAGGCCTCAGTTAACATGTTAAATGTTAAAGTTCATGACAGTACAATTAGAAAAAGACAGAACAAGTATGGCATGTTTGGAAGGGTTGCCAAGAGAAAGCTTTTCTAAGTTGCATCTGAACAAGCCACAAGACTTCTGGAACAAAGTCCTTTGGACAGACAAGACCAAAGTGGAGAAGTTTGGCCATAATGCACGGAAAACCAAACACATCAGATCAGCACAAACACTTCATCCCAACTGTCCATCACGCTGGCGGAGGGCTGATGATTTTGGGCTTGTTTTGCAGCCACAGGACCATCCATCAGTCGACCATGAACTCCTCTGTACACCGAAGTATTCTAGAGTCAGATGTGAGGGCATCCGTCCGACAGCTCAAGCTTGGCTGAAATTGGGTCATTCAACAGGACAATGATCTGAAGATCACCAGCAAATCTACAACAGAATGGCTGAAGAAGAAAATAATCAAGGTGTTTCATTGGCCCTGTCAAAGTCCAGACCTCATCCAGATTGAAATGCTGTGGCGGGACCTTCAGAGATCTGTGCATAAACAAATGCCCACAAACCTCAATGAACTGAAGCAACGCTGTTAAGAAGAGCGGGCCAAAATTCCTCCAGAATGATGCAAGACTGATACTGTCATACAGAAAACGATTACTTCAGCTTATTGCTGAAAGTGGCTCTACAAGCAGCTGAATCATAGGGTGTCCTTAGTTAGTCACACATGGCTTTTACATCTTGGCTTTATTTTTGTTAAAGGCCCACTGAAGAGTGTTGGAACACGCAGCATTATTCAATGTGTTGACGTAATTTCAACTGAAACAGGAAGACAGGGCGCCCCTTTTTTTAAATAGCCAATAGCATTTCAATTATATTACAGCTCGGCCAGAGCCATTAGACTCTGTAAAACCTCTGTTTCCTTCTAATCTCTGACCGTTTCTCCTCATAATGTCCTTTATATCGCTTATATACAGCATTCTGTGCAGAATTCAAATGGGTCCGATACCTTTTGTGGTTTGAGCCGACTTGTGCATATGATCCGCTCTGTGCTCTCGTGTCTCTGGGCCAGAGCAGACTGTGCTGCTCGCGTTGCGACAGTTCATGTGAAAGTAACGCGAAAACGGACTTCATTCGCGTCAGTGGAAAGCATATTTACACTGTCTGAATCGTTCCCTATTCTCTATATTGTGCACTATGTGCCATTCACCATGTAGAAACTAGTAAATGTGTGAATAAATGACCGATTTCAGCCAAGGCTTCAGCGTCTGTAAGAGTGTAGGAGGAGGCGGGACTTCAGATTCTAGAGAGCATTTGATTGGACCCGAAGATTTGACGAGAAACTGAAGTGTGATGTGATGTCATGAAAATCCGTGATCCATTTTAATGGAAGTGAGAGACTGTAAGTTTTGAATTCTCCTAAATGCAAATTTTGTCATTGTTTTGGATTGACCAGCTTATTCATAACCTTAAGGTTAACATATTCATACTAAAAGCTAAAAAACTTAAATTTTGATTTCAGGGGGACTTTAAATAAATAACGACACAGTGTAATATGTCATGTGTTGTTGTTCATCTGAGGTTGTATTTACCTAATTTTAAGACCTGCTAAAGACCAGATGATTTTTTATTATGTCCTGATCAGTGTTGGGTGTAACGCTTTACTGTAATTAAATTACTTATCCACTGAAAAAGTAAAGTAAGGGATTACTGTTCATTTTTAGGTAATTTAATAAGTTACTTATAATGTACTTGCGTTACATACTGTAAATTAGTTCAACAGTTCTGTATAAATCAATATTGAATTTAAAATCTAAATTTGTCGTCTAAAGGTAAAAGTGAACGCTGCCTCTTTACAATCGTTAGCTGTAGTGCAGTTGCGCGTGAGTTCGCAGAAGTGAGTGGCTGTTTTGTCGAATGGAAATATTCCAATTACTTCACTTTTTTTGACACAGGTAGGCAAGAACATTACGGTAAAATGTAAGCTATGTCCTAGGGAGAAAAAACTACTCGCGCGCTCTCTGAGAGACGGTCTTCAGTCGGCGCGCTCTCAGCCAAAGCGCACACACATAGCCGCCTCTCGCGAGTGTCAGATTTTCGCGGTTTATTACACATAAACGTTCAAATACACACACAGTTATGTCAAAATGCCCGTCTTGGCGTATATTCGCGTTGGTTATGTGAATGAACAGCATGTGTAACAGCATATTGTCTCTGTCCATTACAGCAGCCTTTAAAACATGCTACTGTCTACTGTTGGCTGTCTGTATTATAAATGATTATCAAACAACAAAAGAAAAGCTTTAATAAGGATTAATCTATATTTAATTTATACAGTTATGACTATGTAGAGTTATTTTATATTTGATTATTACATTTCTGTGGTATTTTTACTTACTATTAGACCTACCTGAAAAAATACATAGCATTGTTTTATTTGTAGCTATCTGACATCCCTATTTGTTACTAAAAAAAAATTAAGTATTATAGTATGTTTTAATAAAGCTAAAATGTTTTAAAAAGCTATAAAAGGCTAAACTATTACATGTTTGACTCATATTTAAATTATTAAAAGTGTTTCCTTTCTATTGTCTATCCGGTCAAGGTTTATAGGGATTTTAAGAAGTAATTAGTAATGAGTTGAATTACTTATTGAGTAATTAAATTACTTTTCAGACAGAGTAATTAGAAAAGTATTTTAAATACAACATTGATGATGTAATTAGTAATTGAAGTAACTTACCCAACACTGGTCCTGATACATAAAACCATAAAACTCTAAAGGGTGTCCTTTCTTTTTCACATGACTGTATCTATCTATCTATCTATCTGTCTATCTATCCATCCTTCTATCTATCTATCTATCTATCTATCTATCTATATATCTATCTGTCAGTCGTCATTTCTCTGAATGTTTTGACTGTAATCTGTTGCAGTGTTTCAGCACATGGAAGTGATTACAGTCATCTTGCTGAGTTCAGGCATTCAAGCTTGTGCTGGCAGAGATCCTGAACCAAATAATCCTGAAAACTGTCATTTTTTCCCTCTCATAAATGGTTGTTAGTTTTGTCATTCTCAGTCACAAGAAAAGAGAAAAGCAACATAGCGGTGCAAATGGATTGGGTGGTTTTCTAAAAGAGGGCTTGGAGTAGATTTATTTGCATAGTTCATTTCGAACGCAGTGAGCTCTCTGCTTATCACTGTCCCAGAATCCCTTTCCCGCAGTGTCACGCTGTGGGAGCGTAAACACATGGAAAATCTCACAGGGATGAAACTTCAGTGACTAAAAACTGTCACTGACTCGAGTAGCACACATACCGGATCGTCTTGCTTTTTGAATAGAGGAAAAACTATCAATGTGTTTTGTGCTATCATACATTCCACACAGAATACAGGTCACCCTCAGTTCATGTTTTTAATTTCCCAATGTGCATCTGTGCACTTTCACAAATAAATGTTAGTCAGAATTTTTCTTATTGACTCTTGACCTTTCAGTTTAGAAAATAAACCTCACTGAAGCTCTTGTCTATGAATGGGAGCAAATCCCTGCATTCGTGTTCATCTTATAGTGGAAGGCTTTCCCTGGAGAACAGGGAGGGATTCATGCTTTTGTCATGCTTTTGAAATTAAATGTTCAAGAAGCAAGAGCATCAGTCGGGTCAGGCACCGACCTGTTCACTCCTTTAGGAAAAATGTGCAAAAATTGTACCTTTAGGGGCACAACAGCTGTCACTGAGGCCTCAGAGGGACGCCTTTGTACCTTATAAAGGTTTATAGTAGTGCCCTAAAGGTACGTGTTACTTAGTACAAGGTACTAAAATGCACCAGAGTGTGTGCATTTAAGGGTGCTGATTTTTTTCTGACATTGTATCTTAAATGTAGACTATCTATTCGACCAGCACTATAAAATTCTCAGTGTGGACTATGAGGCATAAATGTATTGGAAAGATTACCATTATGAATTCCTGCAAAGCTGCTCTGAAACAGTGTGTGCTGTTAAACTCGATGATGGCCTGGATCATATCAAAGGTTTTCAGTAGGGGTTCATGCTTTGTGCAGGTCAGTTAAGTTCTTCCTCGCTGTTTCTTTATGGATGTTTTTTGTGCACAAAGTCATTAATATGCTAGAAAAGAACAAAAATAATAATTCTGAAGCACGAAATTCTCTAAAATGTCATTGAATGAATTTACTGGAACAGCCAAACTAGAAGGGGGTTTCCATGTACTTTTGGCCATGTAGTACATCAAGAGTTGAGGAAATGGAGAACAAGTTTGTTGCTTACATATTATTGCAAGCCATTAGATAACAAGACGCACAGCGGTCAGAGAGCCAATGAAACCGTCTCAGACTCAGTGCTGTTATCTTGGGTCAAAGGATGTGAGGAAGTGTTTTATTCTCGTTCTCATTAGTGTCACATGTGCAGAATCCTGCTCTGAGATATTAGCCAGATCAGAGGTTGCACAATTTAAAACTGCAGTCTGTTTTATCTATATCAGGCTTCCTTAGGGAATCAGCAAACCTCAGAATTACAGTTCCGCATTTTTGGGGGGAATTTTAAAGAAAGGTTAGCTTCTATATCAAGAGGTTAGGAGCATCATTAAAAGAAGCTGTTATCAGGAAGCCGACCTGTTAATGTTTGTTAGAGCGATCTAGCGTGTTTGACAGCAACAGGCCCTCGCAACAGCAGATGGCGCGGCCAGCAGGGCAGAGAGGCGCGAGAGGGTTACGCAAGAGAATCATCACAGTTTGAGAAGTCCTATCCAGCTGTCACTGACACACGTACACCCGTCACACACTCCACACCGATGCTGATTGATACGGTGCAGCTCGGTGTCTTCGGTCGCACGGCGCAGGTTCAGCAGTGTTCGGCCTGAGAGGCAGGGAAATGTCTCTTTGATACTGGCCCGGCCGGGGAAACAGATGGCCCAAGCCGCTGCTGGTGGCCTCTCGCCGTTTCCGGCTTCTCAAGGGCACATGAGGTTTCCAGTGGGATGTCAAATGCGGCTCAGATGGCTACAGGGTTACGCTTCTTTCATAGTGCGAGCATCTGTACCTGCTGACCTACGCAGAGGTGGAAGTACGGCACTGTGGTTTTGATGGCTGGAACTAAATCTGTGGAGGGCGGAACCTCTTAGAAATAAAAGGGGTTTTCACAACGATGCCATACTGTGTTTCCCAACCCTGATCCTAGAGGCACACCAACACTAGATTAGATGTCTCCCTTATCTGACCCATTCGTTTAAGGTCTAACGAACTGATGAGTTGAATCAGGTGTGATTGATTGGGAAGAGTTTAAAAATGTGCAGCGTTGGTGTGACTCCAGGAACGGGGCTGGGAAACACTGACATAGAAGAACCATTTTTTTTCTTAGTGTGAAGAACATTATAATAATCGAAACCATTATAAAGAACATTTTGTGCAATGGAAAGGTTCTGTGGATGTTAACGGTTCTTCATGGTACCATCAATGCCAATAAAGAACCTTTATTTTTAAGAGTGTATCTTCAAGATATACAGAAACAAAATGGCCATTTCATTTCATCTCCAGTCTGATCTGATATCTGGGTTTCGGACAGAATCCTCTGGTTCCAGACGACACTCTTAGAAAATAAGGTTCAATGGGGTTCTATAGAACTCGAACTAGAACAAGAACTATAGAACTAGTACTAGGGATCTTGACTCAATTTTAAAGAACCCTTTATACCAAAAAGATTCCATATAAGGAGGAATGTCTCAAATTATTGCATAATACTTTCATGTTTAACAGGTTAACTAGTGATAAAGTATGTTTACCAGTTGTTTAATTCATAAAATGTAATTAAAAATTAAAACAAACTAAAACTAAATCCATAAAATGATCCCATGATGGGAACCCATAAAAGGTTCTATATATGAAGGAACCCTTTACGGTTCCATGTAGAACCTTTTCTTCTAAGACTGTAGACTGGTTCCTCCCAAGGTTTCTGTCCCATTCTCCATTTTTTTCTTCTTCTGTCCTATTGCCTTGCTCACTGGAAGTATCTGCTTTGAATCTAAATATATTATTAGCGCCATACAAGTAATGAAAAGGACTGGACTGTTGCAAACAAATGCCCGTGCACATGAAGGTTTGATATTCATTGCACACTGGCAGGCGTTGTTCCACTGCCATGCTGTTAACTAAGAGTGAGGTAATGCGCAGGCCTGCCAACTGCTCTTCAGCTCCTGCGTCTGGCGTTCAGGGTGCCACCAGGTGCTGCTCAGATGACGGCACCACACACTGGAGTCTGAACCTGCTGAACCTCCGCGACTCACGGCCTCTCGTACTACGCTTTTAGGAAACGCTGTGTTCACGCTGTCCCAATACAGCCGTTCCTCTTCTGTTTGTTATTCTTCTACAACAGAAAACAGCCCCTTCTGTTAATGTCAGCGTGTTCAGGGATGCTTTCCAGACCCAAGGTTTATCAATACTTGAGTAGGAGCGTGGCGGTGAGTGTTGGTAATGAGGCGTACCACATCGCACCATCTATATTGCATGATGTGCAGAGAATGGCTGGATGGACGAAAGAGATCGCACCGAAGACATGGACGAGAGCGAGCGAAGGAAAATGGCAGGCACGTTTCAGTTCATTTACTATGTTCTGCATCTCTCTCTCCCAACGGCACGTCATGTCTCTTTCTGCTAAAGACAGTCAAATATTGCTCATCGGGAGAGTTGTGTGAGTGTGTGCGGGTGTGGAGTGAATGTTAAGAGTTCTCATCAAAGCGCATGCAAACCCCCGCAGGTGAATACGTCTGTTTTTATGAGTTACTCTTACCAGGTTCTCCTCTTTTCTCCTCCCTTCCCCCGCTTCTGCTCCCCTTTCAGATGGATTTCTGAATTATTTACGCCTTTCATTTTCATCGATCACTCTTTTTCCACGGGCCTCTCCAGACATCCCTCCATCCCTGTTTTCTCCCTCCTCCACCACGCTGTTTGTTGCTCATAATAACCTCTTGGCCCGATCGCTGGCGTTGCACTCCCACCCGCCTTCAAACGCTTCTCCTGCATGAAAAGCGCTGCGCTCTTGAGGGACGGATGCTTTGAGCCTCAGGGGTCTCATGAGGAGAGCAAACGCTACTCGGGCTCTGAATTTGTCAACGTGCCGTTGTGTTTTCTTGAATAGTTGCCGATTCTGCCAATATTGATTCCCTCGTTTTTCACTCACTATATTTGCATAAATCTTTTCCATCTTTTAAGCTCCATAAAGGATAAAAATACCTTAAAAGCAGCCCATACGACTATGTGCACTATATTCTTTTCTTCTGAAAGGGCCGAAATTGTCTTTCACTGACAAAATGTTTATTTCAGCCTTTACTATGTATTTCTCTCATTGATATCATGACTTGATAATTCTGAGTATACTGGATATAAAGCCAGTACTCTTCTGTGCTGATCTGTACATACTGAGTTGCACTTGTTCAGAAGGCAAGGTAAGGAATAATGTAGTTAAAAAAAAAAAAAATGGAGAGTGAGAGGACTAGATATTACACTGGCAGTAAGAGGATGAATTATTGAAGCTGGCATGTGGGGAGAGAGGCGGGAACGAGGGATATGTTTTTAATCCAGAGTGTATCCATGTCTAGACAAACTACACACACACCCACATTCTCACACACTCTCTCTCTCTCTCTCTCTCTCTCTCTCACTCACACACACACACACACACACACACACACACTATCTCACGCACACTCACACACACACACTTGCACACCACTCTTTTCCCTTAAGCACTCATAAAGAAAAAATTGGTGAGCATCTCTAGTAATTTGTTTTTATAAAATAATCATACTAGAACTAATATTATTAATAATGATGATGATTTTCTTTCACTGGGTCTGTCTGGGATTGTGTCAAACAGTTGGTTAAACCAGCAGCAGGCTTTCCAACCGGATCTGCTGTTGGCTTGTGGTTTTGTACCACATTTCTTGTCAGAAAAATGCTTGTCTCAACAATTACCAGCAAGCTTAAGGAGTGCTCATGAAGTACTCTATCTTTTCACAGAACAAAGATCTTTTTCTGCACAAAAATCTCCATCTTCAACCTAATCATGAGCTCTTGACTCCAACCTACAGAACATTAATCACAAACACATCTGCTCTTTTGTTCATGTTGCTCAAAAACACATATAAATAAAGTATAACATAACAACTCATCATTTACTCCCCCAATCCAAGAATAAAAATCCTCTGCCCGGTTTCAGTGAAGCCATTATAATGCCAAAATAAAATCAAATGCATTGCATACAATGAAATTGTCATGGTACTGTGTTAGTAAGAAGTCACTGATCGACTGGGAGTCCAAACAAAACACTTTTTAATATAATCCACAAGGAAGATGAAGGCACAGGAGAATCACAAGAAACCACTGTATGTCTAACTTAGACTAACACCAGACAATGAGAGAACTAAGACTGAGCGTATAAGTAGAGGGGCCAAACAATGGAACTAAATTATGAACACCTGAAACGAATACTCAATCAATTAGTTATCAAGGAAACTGGCAAGCAGGGAACAGAGGAGTACAAAACCAATTAACAAACTAACAGCAGATACTAGAACAGGAAAACTAAATCATACAGAATACAAAACATGAAATACAGACTGAGACTCTGACAGAAATGAAGTTGTGAAAATGTGAAAATGCATCATTAGCTCTTTTTAACTTTTCAGTCTAACTAAACAGACCGAGCTGCTCTTGAATTTGCTGTTGTGTGTTTGCTACAGACTCAGGCAGAATGTCAAGGTAGGCCCTGGAGTTGTAGTAGGACACAGGCAGGTGACCAGGGCAATGCTGGCGGTTTAGGGGACCAGGGCAGATCTGGCCTTGAAATGGGAGCTTGCCTCAGCCACTATGGCTGGGGATGTATAGCCCCCCACCCCCCAAATTTTCTTGGGAGGACCTATGGGCTAGTGAATGGGAGTGGCCTCATGGGCTAGAGCGGACTCTGGAGCGGACTCATGGGTTGGAGCGGATTCAGGAGCGGGCTCATGGCCTGGAGCGGACTCTGGAGGAGAATCATGGGATGGAGCAGACTCAAGGGTTGGAGCCATCACTAGATTTTGGTCAGGGGCTGGTGCCATCACTGGACTCTGGTCAGGGGCTGGAGCCATCACTGGACTGGTCCATCCCTGGACTCTGGTCCGGGGATGGAGACATCACTCGATTCTGGTCCGAGTCCGGAGCCATCACTGGACTCTGGTCAGGGGCTGCAGCCGATGCGTGTGTGGCCCAGACACACACAAATGCTAGCGCCATTATGGGTAATGCAACGATCTCTGGGCTGAGCTCTGGGGCTGAGGCAGCTTCTGGAGAGCATTCTGGAGCGGACTCTGGAGAACTTTCTGGAGAGGACATTGGTAGGTAGTTTATCCAAGGTAGTTTATCCTATGTTTTCTGTCAATCTCACTCTCTTTTAACTCTTTCCCTGCCATTGATGGAATTTTCCGGCAATCCATGTTTTCACTGTTATACGCTATTACGCATCTTCTGAAAGAGTACAGAATCTCTGGTTCAAAACACAGGCGTAGAAGAAGCAGAAACAAGCGATAGAAGCATTGCTGATGCTCATGTAAAATAACACAATCATCAAACATTAAACAGCATATAAATCAAAACTGCCTGAAGTTACTGAATGAAATGTTGAACCCATGAAGAGGAAATGACTGTGAAGCTTTGAGGTGTTGATGGATTCGATCTACTCCATCTGTGTTTAGATCATCATTCTGAATCCAGTCCAGATTTTTTAATGAAACTTGCCTACATTCAAGTGTTGATAAAAAAAAAAAAGAATGCATGAATAAGCTACAATAAATGTTTTGTTGTTGTTTAAAAGCAGAGTTCTTTCTTTTGATATATTGACCGTTTACATATTCATTCAACAAAATATCCTGGAGGCCATGAATGTTTTATGAATATGATCAAAAATGCTGGCAACTTCAAAATAAAACGCTGACGGGGAAAGAGTTAAGAGGCGTTTTCTCACAGTGTTTGGTGACATCTTCACCAGTCTAACGTGGCTCTTTGACAGCCGCCGTCTGTGCTGTGAGGTGTTGCGTTGGTTCGTTCGCCCCCGCCGCCGCCTGGACTCACATCTGCTCTCTGAGCTGCTCAAGGAAGATTCGGGGTTATTTTCAATGCAGCGTCTCTGGACCACATCTGTGCCGTCCTGTTGATTACTACAGACAATGATTTTGTCTGGCCCCTCAAGTTGTACAAAGCCATGAGAAACACACATAGAGTAATGCATTTACAGTGGAAGTGTGTGTGTCTGCCGTGCAGAGCGATTACACATCCATCCGCTTGTGACTGACTTAGTGGGAGGATCAGTGACAATGGTGAATGGTGGACTTTTTAAGAACCCATGTAAATTCATCTTCCATTTCCGATTGATGCTTTTTGTGTT
Source organism: Mylopharyngodon piceus (assembly GCA_039654765.1). Taxonomy (NCBI): domain Eukaryota; kingdom Metazoa; phylum Chordata; class Actinopteri; order Cypriniformes; family Xenocyprididae; genus Mylopharyngodon; species Mylopharyngodon piceus. The sequence continues at coordinate 13,685,874 of CM077458.1, read as the reverse complement.
GTTTTGCAGACCATTCATGAGCATGATAGGTGGCATATCGCATCAACACATTCATAGTGTGATTGAGACGTTGCTTTCTCTCATGTGTCGTCCTGTATTCTTTGTCTATAGGACCTGACAGAGAACAGAGATGCAGCGTTGCTCTGAAGCGTCAACTGCTGTTCTTGCCTGTTGGACTGCTTAGTTTAGAAGAATTTTAATAATTTTTGCTTGGCTTATTTGTGCAAATCTGGATTTTCCGGGGCAGAGGCACTGCTTCTCTTTCCTACCCAGACAAAAACTTTTTTTTTTCTTTACCAAAGAAGAATAATTTTCAGATTTTTTGACTGATTTTTTTTCTCTCACCCCAATTGATCCCATTGGTGATTTGGTGGAGAAGCATCTAGCGCCAAATGTTTCATTGGTTGAATCTTGTAAAACATCAGTTTGTCTGTGTGTGAATTTGTCCAAATATCATCTAATTCTCTTGTATAGAGTTTGATCTTTTAGAAGGGAAAACTGTTTAAATGTTTTCTTACAATGAGAGCCAAGCACTTGTTTTCCATCAGGCCACTCACAATTAACATCATCCCAGCTAACAAAAAATATTCTATAAACATTCATTTTAAGTTACGAAAACGTCATTTCTGAATGTTCTCTGAACGTTCAAACAGTTTTTCTTGGTTATGTGAATGTTAAGGGAACATTCCATTTTATCATTCTTCAAACATTATGGGAACGTTTTTTTGAATGTTCTCTGAACGTTCTGAAACAAGTAGCATCATTTAAAAGTTGTTATTCTATGATAAAAAACATTCTATGAACAATGAATGAATAATGTTTTTGTGCTAACGTTTTGAGAACATTATTAAAGATAACTGAACATTCTATTTATGTTCTATTATGTTCTCGAACATTCTATTAATGTTACTGGATCATAACTTTAAGAAAACCTTGCCAGAACGTTCCCTGTTAGCTGGGATTGTCATAATTGTGTTCCTTCATTATCTTATGAGTGTTTTGTGGTCAGATCTGACTGAACAGTGAATTCTCACACTTGTCTCTCCTCTCTGTGTCTCTGCAGTGACGATTTCAACCAGTACCTACTTCGACGGGCTGCTGGTCACCGGTCTATACACCTCCACCACCGTCCAGTCGTCTCCCATCCCCGCGTCTCCAGCCTTCGGCTTCGGTAAGTCTTCAGTGAACGCATTTAACATTTGCAAGAATAGATTAACAGAAGAAGTCACATTCTATCAATGAATACTCATAACCGGGGTTGAGTCCACTTGAGTCTTATTATCTGTTAGATAAGTGCAGAATCCATGGGGGGAGGACAGCTTGATGGACTGGAGAATTGTTTGAGAGCTTGCTTAATGTTTCTGAGAATTCATGAAGGACTGATATTCTCCTCTGTGTCTGTAAGAGAGCTTGTGTAATGTGGACATGACATCGGCTTTTATATTCTTAAATCTGGGTCTGTTTGGTAAGAGAGAGGTTAGAGCGGCTGAAGAAGAACCTTTAGCAGCTTCAGATAGTCTAAAAAATCCATATTGAGGATGTACATTTCAGAAAGGTATTTTACTGCAATTTCACAATACTTCTTAAAGAGCTTAAACATTCTTGCAGGATCTTGTTATGGGCTGATGATTATTTGCAGTTTAAAGAATTAAAAGGCCTTCCTCATTGTTTTATTTTCTTTCTTTTCCACTTGGCTTTTCATAATGCAAACTCTTCCCAATCTCTTTTACTGAGAACAGCACATTAATACACCCAGCATTCAATACGCGAGTTTTAAAGCGGAGGGCTGGTTATGAAATCATGTCATGGACTCATGAATATTAATTATGTGACGTTGTTAGGTAACCTTCCTTGAACATTCGCCTACGTAATCTATTAATATTCATAAGCTGAGCATTAACAGTAGTAGGTGACTATCCAGGTGACTATAGCATCCACTTACCAAAAAATCAGTGAACTGAATGCAGTTTTTATGCCAAATTTCAATATTCCAAATTTCAAGTTTCAATGCAGCTTAAGTCAAGCTGAAGATGCCAGTGCAGATCCTGCATCAGAGGCGGCTTTGGTTCGGCATACACTAAACTAATATATCAGCACATCGTCTTTACGCAGCTGTATGAACTCACTGTACTGAAGGAGCTTCATTAATCAAGACAGTTATAATGAAGAACATGCATTTTATGAGTTACAGTCATGGCCAAAAGTGACGTCTGGAGGGAATTTTTTATTTTAATGACCCTAGTTGGTCATTAGTTTGATTAAACCGTTAAAATATGAGGAAAATATTTTATATTTTTAAATATTCTTAATATGAGGGAAGAACAAAACACTAAACTTGAGCTCATCAAACCATTTCTCAGTTTCACTTCAGAAATCCTTTAGTGACAATATACTCTCTGTTATTAGGGTTTCCTAAACTTAAAGGGAAAAAGGGAAATTAAGTCATTATTTACACACCCTGGTGTTTTTCTGAACTATCTGAAATCGCCTCATTGACTGTTCCCTACATTACACCACTAAAACCGTCCACTGAATGAGTGAATGAAAGCCAACGAGCGAATCTGCTCTTCAGTATGTAAATGACATCATTGACATTCGTTTCCATGCAAATACACCTCCTTTCTATGTAAATTAAGCTCATTACTGAAGTCAGAGCGGTTTGCATCTGTCTGATAAACGCAGGACTGAAGGAACAGATGTTTGTGTGCTCGTACTTTTACTCAGTTTTACATTTACACACCATATTTTGACACGTCATTAATGACATTTGATGTGATGTGATGAGGTTGGATTCACCCTAACTTTAATGTAGGTCAGATGGACAGTCATCAAGAACAGGAGAATTAAACCTGGTGTCACTTTTTTTTTTTTTTCAACATTTTTAATGTTGTTAATGGTTTCAGAATGTGTTGTGCTGTATCCCAGCTTGATTTAATATGAATCAAAAATATTTTCCCCAAATAAAGACCATATACTTAATATTTTCTTTAGACATAAGCCAAAATGTAGGTCAGATTATTATTTTTTTTTTTGTTTTTGGCTTTTTCACTATAAACAAAAGCTAAATGAGCTATAAAATAAAAGAAGAATTTTAACTTAAGCTGAAATGAAAAACATTTTATTACTCACTAGTTTACTTAATATAAATAAAGACAACTTTGAAAGACCTTAATGTTTATTGTGATGACATTTAAAAAAAAAAGCATAATATTTTCTGGGTAACACTTTAGAATGCTGTTCCGTCATTAATGAATAACTACACAGGAACTAATGAGTAACACCATATTATCATTCTAGTAACTGCTATTAATTAACAAGAAACTCTGATTGCAAAATTAGTAAGTAATAGCACTGAATGAAGTAGTTCACTATTAGCTAATCAATAACTACTATTGGTAACACTTTAGTATAGGGAACAGATATAAACTATTAACTACGACTTTTCCCTCAATAAACTCCTAATTTACTGCTTATTAATAGTTAGTAAGGTAGTTGTTAAGTTCAGGTATTGGGTAGGATTAAGAATGTAGAATAAGGTCATGCAGAATAAGGCATTAATATGTGCTTAATAAGTACTAATAAATAGCCAATATTCTAGTAATATGCATGCTAATAAGCAACTAGTTAAAATACCTTAAAATAAAGTGTTACCCTACTATTTTTTTCATACCTCCCAGAGGACTAGAACAACAGGTTCATAATTAATGTGAATAATGCATAATGTATAATGAATTCACTACTATGAGGTGAAGATCATAGTAACTCACTAGTAATGACTCAAATCCTTCAGAAGGAATTGCTATCCAAAAGCATGATTGTGAAAAGATTTTAACCATAAAGATTGAACAGTCGATTGAACTAATCGAATGAAATTGAAATTGGACTGTCATGAGTTAGTTGTGTTAAATCATTCATTCATTCATTCATTCATTCATGCAAATGAACCCAATGAGTAACTGACTGAATAAACACATGTCTGATATGTGGATCCTCACATCCAAATTAATGTTAAAGAGGCCCTATTATGCCCCTCTTCAAAGTCTTGATGTTGTTTTTGTGCTCTACTAGAACAGGTTTTCCTGCTTGAATGTTGATTATTTTCCTCATATTCTCCATTGTTCAGCTCCTCTCTTCCCAGTCTGTCAGTAACGCTCTGTTTAGTTCCTGTCTCTATGAAGCCCCTCCTTCTGAAAAGCACAATGTGCTCTGATTGGTCGGCTGGAGCAGTGTGTTGTGATTGGTGTTTGGGAAATGTCCCGCCCCTTACCATAACCGCCAGTTTCAACACACTACTAACTAACTCAACCAGGCCCCGCCCCTTTATTCTGCGTATGAATTATTTAAATGAGGAATATTGTGAAGAAAACTCAAGACTACAATGGAGGCGTTTCAGGGAGTTCAGAAACACTGATATAGAGAAGAACTCCCGCTGGAGGGACTTTGTGCTTTTGAAATCACAACATTTCCTCTTTAAGTTTCAGACACTGCAGCTTCTTTGGCTGTAATCTCAATGTCATTATCAGGAACGAGCCAATCACCATCTGTTATGAAAGGATGAATATAACATCCAGTGAAAAGAAACAAAAGAATGAGGAAAAAAAGTATTAATAGAGCGGATTAAATGAAGGAGAAAAAATGGAGTAAAACAGAGTGTGTGTTTGTGCCGTTTCCTGTATTTACTCTCTCGCTCTGCTTTCATTTGCATGCTGCTTTATGCCATCATTCTTAGTTCACATTGTGTGTGTGTGTGTGTGTGTGTGTGTGTGTGTGTGTGTGTGTGTGTGTGTGTGTGTGTGTGTGTGTGTGTTAGTGCTCTCATGGGGTTGAAGAGCTGTCAGTCCCTGAGAGACTTCAAAAGCTCAGCAGCTCTGTGATCAGTCTGCTCTTTGACTCCTCTGACAGCTACACACACACACACACACACACACACACACACACTCACACACACACTCCACCGCTCACCCACTGGTGAACATTTTACACATGCTTCTCAGTAACAGCGCTGTAAAACACAGATACAGTAGTGGGCAAAAGTGACGTCGGGCTGAGGAAAACTGACATCTTCACCCTTTATTACAATATGAATGTGTTAAAGATGTTGTAGTCATATTGTGTAGTTGTGCTTGGAGTTGATTGTTTTATTTGTGATATTAATGCAATGAAACATAATTTTTGTCCAGACTGTCATACAGAGAAATTATGAACACGTTCAAAAGCAAGAGAGAACCAACCAAGTATTTATAAGTGATTATGTTGTAGTCAATGTTTGCTTTTTCCTCTCAGCTTTTTGTTTTTCTATGCATTTTTGTGAATAGTAAAATAAAACCTGTAGCTGTAGTTTGCCTTTTTATGCCAAATAATTTTGTCAGATAAACACTTTAACCAAATTCAGTGTTTTATTCTTCTCTCATATTTAGAATATTTAAATATATAGAATATTTTCCTCATATTTTGATGGTTTAATTGAACTCGTGGGGTCATTAAAAGCAAATACACCCTCTGGACGTCACTTTTGGCCACTACTGTAGTCTATAATACTCATGTCCATTAGTGTAGCCGTTCTCTGACACATACTGTAATTACTGTAGTGCTGTATGTTGAGTCGGGGATCAGCTGGGAGTTGAAGACACGCAGTAGAACATGCTGTCTGATATATGTCTGATTTCCACTGTATCTCATGTTTCCACTATTAAGAGATGTTGTGAATGTAGAGGTCGTGACCCTATTAAACACACCCATATTTGTGCGGTGTTTATCTGAATATTTTTCCAGGTTGAGCCATCTGGAATGGGCTTATAAACTACATGTGTATAAAGACCAGCTGTGGGGTGTTTTCATGCAAATGCCTCCCTTTTTAGTCAATAATCACCCTGTCTTTCACGGTTTTAGCCAGATTTTTTATATCAACTCCATATTTCTTGTGTAAATGCAGAATTATTTTTAGATTCTGTAGTCCCTTATAGACTTTATTCAGACAGCGTCATGACGGGTATGAAGCGAGGCTGTGAGGGACAGACTTACTGTGTTTTCAATGGCATCAGCTGTAAAAATCTGTATAAAGCTTCTAGATCACTTATAATTGTCCACAGCTCATATTGTCTGGAGTTTTTTTGTCTGCTGAAATTCCTTGGAAAGATATTTTTTGAGTCTTTCGTCAGCAGAAGAATTCAAAAACACATCAAATAACAGTACAACGCAGATGTATGTCTATAATGCTTTCATTCACGTTAAAAATCAAAGATGGCGCAGCTGTGAATAAGGTCTATAGTCCTCCAGTCATTTTGTCTCCTCAATACAATCAATGTAAGTGAATAACGTTTATGAATTAAAGGGCATGTTCTGAGCTCAATGAATGCAGTTAATGCCGAACAAACTAATGATACAACTGCTTCAGTGTGGATATTTATTCATTTTTGCTGTTCTACTGCATCTGTGTCTGTGAGTGTCACGCAGTCATATCAATAACCTCTTAATTTTAAAATCCTTGCCAATACTCTGACAAGAATTTTTACATGGATGCTTCCTGGTTTTTGCAGTGCACTGTGGGATTTTCTAGGGAGCAAGTGAAGGATTTTGTGATTGAGATGGCATTCAAATGATCCCTAATAAGGGACCTAATCTACTGAACTAGGGAGTTGATTGAGACGCAGCCACTGTTAATCAGTATTGATCCAGTCAAATCAATCAAGCTTTATTTCTATAGCGCTTTATACAGTAACAGAAAACAGGAAAATGACAGAATCAACGATCAAACTTCATCAAATATGAGACAAATTCAAAAGCTCTACAGAAGACAGTAGTGTCATTATTCAGATCAATTCTAAAGTGTTGATTCAGTTCAGTTCAATAACTGTGTAAAGTTCATCAATTATGAAATCAGCTGTAATCAGCTCTACATTCAGCTCCAGCCAGTTCCAGTCAGTTACAGTTATCCCTTCTCCGCCTCTCTTGTGATTTTTCATTGTCATGAAGACCTGCATGTTTTCTAGGATGGACTTTCACTTTCTGATCAATTTTTAAAGGTTCTCTGAGGATAACAGAAGAAGAGCCCTTGAAAACAGCTTCTAATGGAGAGGAGAATGAGGTGCACTCTCAGAGAGCTTTAAAAGGATCTGTTGAAAGCAAAACCGTCCTTAAATTTCTCCTTCTAAAAGCCCATCCGTTGCAGTCGTGTCCTCCAGTTTATATAAGGCGTCCATGGGGGCACTACTGACCCAAATGTTGTTGGGAAAAAGACACTTTTCACTTATTGGCAACATCGTCCTGATTTGTTAATTATATAGTGGCGGCTGTTGGCATGAAGCTGTCATGTGCAGAGGGCATGTGTGTCGAGCGAGCGTCAGATGCGAGCCGTTCTCCGAGGGCTGCCCGTGTCCCACCTGTCTCCGCCGCTCTGCGTCTCCTCGGACGTCTCCGCCAGCCAGGCCGCTTCGTGTTTGTTTGCGGCCTCCGAAGGGAACGCCGCGTTGTGGCCGTCGCAAATTAGCACAAGTCAAGTCAGATTAATTAATTTCAAGCTCGCACGATTAGCCGAGGAGTCACGTCAAATTAAACTTCAAATTAGTGCTAATGCCTCCCAGGAGAGCCCGTGAACAAGAGCTTCAGCTGCGTCAGTGGAGAAACAGGCCCTCCGGCTCGCTGGAGACTTTTGACATTGTGTCCGTCTTTCATCTCAACTTTATTCTGCTCGTGATTCCTTCTGAAACGGCAAGATCATTCTGAGCTGCATATGAGGGAACGGAAACTAACGGAGGACATGAATCTCGTAAAGAAGCAAACACAGTTTCTGAAGTAGAGACAAAGATGATGGAGAGAGAAATGAGAGAATGAAAGTGAGACGAGAGGTGGAAATGAAAAGAGAAGAAGAGAGAATCAAGCATAAGAAGTACTGAGATATTACTGTCATCCATTAGACGTCAAAGTATCCAGCCATTTAAAAGTTTCCACATTTTTTAGAAGATTTGTAATGAAGAGAGAAAATTTAGGTTACACTTTATTTGGATGGTCCACTTCAGACATTCTGCTAACTACAAGTAACTTTACAACTACATGTCAACTAACTCTCATTAGAGTATTAGTACACAGTCTGCTTAATATCTGCTAAGTAACTTTGAAACTATGTCAACTTATTCTTCTAACCCTAACCTAACAGTCTACTAATACTCTAATGACTGCTAGTTGACATGTAGTTGCAAAGTTACTTGTAGTTAGTAGAACAGTGTTCATTTTTGACGGAGTGTCTGTTTGCACTAAGTGTTAATAGCCTGTCTTGTTGGCAAAGGCTATTTACACTAACCCCACCCACTAATGTCTGGTTGGGTCACACAAGATTACAAAAGACGTGCACTACTCAGTGTCTGCAGTGGTGTAGGCCGTAGGGAGCATGGTGCGGGGAAGCAGCTTTTGACGCGTTTGAATCCGCCTTTTGTCGAACTCGCTCTTCTCCCTTTCCCCATCACATATCAGATCGGAAAGGCATTTATTTTCAATAAGAATGAAGAAAATATTTAAAAGTGGAAATAAAGTGCCTAACGAGTGTTTAATAATAAAGTATTTCTCGGTTAGGGTTAGGTGTAGGAGTAGGGAGGGCTTTATTGTCCCAATAAGGCAGCATCCATTTAATAATTTTAATACATATAATCATTTACACTTTGTTATTATTGCATCCTGTTAATGTACAACAACACTGAGACTGTGCAAATAGTATCTGCCACTATTTATAAGTATAAATATAGCAACTATTTGCACTTATTGCAAAGAACTGCAACTTCTATATAGTGTAAATAGGATAGATCGCTGTTTTTACTCAGTGTAAATAGCCGCTGCCTAATTTTGACTGCAAATTTTGATTTACTTTTAGTCATAGTCTTTTGACTAAAATGCCATTTAGTTTTAGTCATATTTTAGTCATCTGAATTGTTTTAGTTTTAGTTGACTAAATTCGCTCTTTACTTTTTCGTTGACGAAAAGGTCAATAGATTTTCATTATAGTTTTTGTCATCATAACCTGGTTTTTATTTAGTTATCGTCTCGTTTTTATCAGTGAAAAAATGTCGTTGACAAAAAATATGATGAAAATAATTTGTCAATGAAATTAACACTGAAGTAAATTGTCTAAAATAAAATTTTACAGTTACGTCATGATGAACACTTAAAAAGATGTCTAAAAGTCACACGACTCGAGTCAAATTTGATATCACATAATCAGAGAGGACTTGACTTGCAACGACTCGAACCTTGACTTGTATTTGAGCCTCTGATTGGGAAAGACGTGAATTTTTATCGATCGTTTGTTGGTAAAGTGTGAGAGACCTGGAGAACCACATGATTCTTGTCAAAGAGCCGTAGGTTACCGACCGCTGACCTACAAGAACCATCGATTCCTCAATGAGCCTTTCAGTGAACAGTTTCCAAAAGAACCATTTCTCTTAGTGTGAAGAACATTTAAAAAATCTAAGAAACCTTTTTTTCCCACTATATAAAGAACCTTTTGTGGAATGGAAAGGTTCTTCATGGAATCATCAATGCCAATAAAGAACCTTTACGAGACCAATCAGCGAATGACATTAGATGACCCGAATTAATCGTTGAATAATGAACTATTGATCCACACGCTTCACAACATCATTTCTGAAGCAAAGACAAATCACGATTGACCCAGCACCGGTTCAGGTCAGGGGTCAGGGGTCAGGGGTCACAGCTGTAGTACAGCGATTAGTCTATGTTTGTTTGTATATTAATAATAATAACAGTGATGATACGTAATGATGCATCAGAGACTACGAGGTTCAGAGAAATTAAATGTTCAATGTTGTAGGTTTTTGGAGCTGCTGCCAACAAGACTTTCACAGAAAGCGCTTCAGTAGTTTGTGACTGCTGTATTTCTATAGTATCGCCGCTCACTGGGCATCTGGTGCCGATCCAAGGCCTTCAAACCAGTCCACAATTCAACATTCAGAAAGTAGCAAAACAACTGCGGTGTAAAGGGCATCAGCAGTCATGTATGCTGCAGCGAATGAATATGATCAGTGATTATAGACGCACACACACACACACACAGATCTCCCAGGTGGTCGAATTGTCTTCTGGCCAGTAATGGTGTGTGTATTGTGTCGGCCCTCCTCCCTCCCGCGGCCCCGGGCTCCTGCGTCTCAGAGTCGGGCACACAGCTTCTTCCTGGCAACACAAAGAGCACTTCTGTCATCGCCATGACAATGGCAGCATAGAATGATTGGCAGATTATGAAATGGACCAATGGAAATGCAGGGAAGGGTTGCCAAGTGATTGAGAAGCTTCTGGACCTCCAGTTTCTGACCTCAGGTCAGTTTCTCAGGGGAACAAAGTGACTTTTGGCCATATAATGCAACACTATATCAACTATTTAACATAAGTGCTCTTCATATGTGTTTCTCAGATTCTAGCAAGACACGTCTAGATCTCACTAACCCACCCATTCACATACTGTATGTTTGATTAATAAATATTCATACCCTGCTGTTAAGATGGATGATGAGACGCTACTGTGCGAGTGGAAACTATATGTCAGAGATGGAGAGAAAAGACTCTTTTCTTGAACTGACACTTGATAGATGACCAAACATCCCATTACTACAAACACACTAAATAATGCTACTGATATTATTAAACACTTTCCATTAAGAGATCACTCGCATACATGTCAGAAAGCGTTTCATTTTCACATGTTGGAATCTGGTCTGTGAAATGTTTGTTAATGGCTCGTTACATAGATTTGACCTGATATACGGCAGCACTGAGTCGTCCGGGTTAACGGTAATCAGTCAGATTGTGCTTTATCCTACTAATATGTGTTGAGTTGAAATTATGAATCTGCATTTTAATGAGCAGCAGTGAGCATCATGTGTGCCAGTCTGTGCCACCCCGTGCCCATCTGTTGTGCGCCAAATCATCTTTCCTCTCGTTTTAGAGGCCATTTGGAGTGAAAATCTCATATGAGTCTGTAGAACGGAGAGGAGAGCATGTGATGTTGTGTGTACGTGAGGGAGAACGCTCTTTCAGCTCGAGCGCGGGTGGCCGTGGGAGATCGCAGGTCGTCCGACTGCCATTAATCACGGCCGACGGCTCTCTAGTATTCTATCTGCATGTGAAAGGAAATGCACACATTGTTTATGCCTTTGACTGGTGCCATTATTTCAGTCCTGTGAGAGAAGTTTACTCTGAACATCATCAATGAAATGGAAACAATCACTTTTCTCCTCAAGTGAGTAACGCCTGTCGAGATCAGTCATCTACAGCACATCCACCCTACAAAACATGAGAAATACAAACTTTTAGCATTTAAGAAATACAGTTTTTTTTAGTTTTTTTCTCATTTTGCGGCATGACAGGGCCGCTTGCTTGTTAATGTTGTTTTATCTATAGTGTGTATAGCAGTTTGGGTTTGAAAGATCTACAGAAACATGAACGACATTTCCTGTCTGTTGCCATCCTCTGTACAATTTTAACTAAATTGACCATATGCACGGTTACTTCCTGGTTTTCGTTAAGCCAGCTTGGGCATTTCCGGTGAACTGTTAGCTGTCATTCTGTACTCGACTTTTTAATGTTGTATTTATATTTTAATGCAGTTATCACACTTACCTAATTTGCCAATAAACCAGTTTATTGATTGCAATAAAGACGAAGCTAATGGGAACGTTGGAATAAGAAACGTGGTGTCTGTAATTAGACACGCAACATTTCTCCAGCACTTGAAATGTTATTTTTAATGTGATGACCAAAAACATTATTTGTTCATCTTTCTGAGATTGTCCCTATTTGTAAAACCGAAGGTTTCAAGATGTAGGAAATCCAACATTTGATAGAAAACACTTTTATAAAAATAAAAAAGACATTAATTACCACTATAACCATCAGATGGCGGCAGAGGAGCATTTATTGGCTCATATTACCCATTTCCTGTAATAGTTTTTCACTCAGTTTCATTTTTGAATAAATATTAAACATTATAAAATCTCTAGGTTTAAAAATACATTTTGTCAAAGTGAAGTATGAAGTTCTCACAAAATCTAATGAAAAACAATAACTTTTCTCATAAATGAATTACACAGAAAGCGAGCACCGCGCCCTCCCTCCCTTTATAATCACAGAAGCTGTCAGTCGGTGCAGCACAAGATCAATGATTTTGGCACATTTTATTCAATGAATCTAACTAAAGTCAACAATAAAGCCTTAATTTACAATGTTGATGCTTTTTTTCACACAAAAGTGTGAAAACTGATGGTCGAATTGAATTTTGCAGAGTAACACTGAGGTACATTTGTTTTATGTTGTCTTATGTTTGAATAATTAATGACTGTTTAAGTGACTATATTCTGATTATAAACAAAGTATTACACTATTGATGTGCAATACACCAACAAGTGACATTTCACTGGAAGTTTTCCAGCTGGCTTATATTGCAGAAGTTCTTAAGAACGTTCAGTGCATATTAGGGCTGTAACGGTACACAAAAATGACGGTTCGGTACAGATTCAGTACAGCAGGAGGGATAAAACTGAACATAAAATTACTTTTTTCCTTTTTTTTTTAACAGTGGTTTACTGAACAAATTGTGTCTCTGTCTTTAAATAAATTAAATTATGATTAAAATTTTCTTAAGGATAAAAAAATCTATCTCTGCTAATGCTGTAAACTATATATATAATATATATACTTTCTTGCACATTACTGTAATATTGAAGGTTACAGTTAACACCAGAGCCCAGATTATTAAATTAAGTTGCTATTTATTTTTAGATATAATAATCAACACTCACATAAAAATTGTATGCAAACATGTAAATTGCATATAAGGCAGTTTTTGCATTAACTTCAAAATCTGTTTCTACTCCAATTCAATGTTAAAATCTATTAATTTACACAGTGGTCGTCATAACATGTTTTCATGACAGATTTATTTAAACATACATTAAACATATACATTAAATAATCAAGACAGGTTAAGTAAAATATAATGAATATTTCAGCTAATATAGTGCATATATGTAGCGAAAGAGTTCATTTCTCTGGCGAACTAACAAGCTGTGACACTGAATGGCATTTCTGAGGTAAATGCTTCATGACAGTGTTTACAAGCTGTTTTATTGATGTCTTTCCGCAGTTGAAACACTGATTTATCGATTACACGAGAGATGTTTCAGTAAGTTGTACTGTATCTTTCAACATACCTTCAGATGTTCATTCATGTTTATTCTGTAACTAGTATTAACAAGGAAGAGATGATCACGTTCACTCGCTCCGCGCTGCCGTTTGAACTGAGGCGCTTCTACAGAGATCTGTCATGCCACATCAAAGAGCGTCAAACGGCATTTATTGTTTGAATTTCGTGATAAAATGGACAGAATTTGAGGGATGAGACTTTGTTTCTTATTGAAAGTAACAAAACAGAGAGCTTATTGCGATTATTGGTGGTTAATAGTGGTTAATTAGCTATACAACTCTGTATTCGTCGGTTCACATGTGTACTGAACAGAAAGACATGTACTGAAACGTGTACCATTACACCCCTAGTGCATATGGTTAATTATGAGCATTAAAGGAGCTATATGTAGAATTCAGAAGCCCTTGTTATTAGTGACACCGGTGGCCGTTAAGTGAACTGCAGCAACTTACTGCAACATACAAGAGACATGACTTGATTCAAGGCCCTGATATACTCACAGCGAAGTTCTTTTTCATTGTTTGCTTAGAAGTAAAAAGAAGTTGAAAATACCTTTGCAGCGGTTTACTGTTAGTGAACATCCTGACGCCATCAGCGCTGCTGAGAGCGATGCATATGTAAATATGTGCTGCGTCCGCTTTGCTCTCAATAACAAAATAAACATTAAACACCCAACAAAAATGAGAAAACAGCAGTTAAAGCGTCTGATCACAGCGATGTGGATATGTTTTTGCACCAGCTCTGAGATTCACTCTGAGAAAGGAAAGGAAAGGACCTGTAGCACAGAAACACCACTGACAGTGTGAATGCAAAGACAACTGCATTGCTTTTTACTCACATTTTGGTCTGAGTACTCAAAAAAGAAATAAACTTGGCAGGATTTGTGCATTTGTTTCACATTCATAATGAGTTACTTTATTTAAATAGACAAAATTTGGCTGGTACAAAATTGTGCATTGGTGAATAGTTAAAGAAAACCTATTCTGCTTTTTCCCATGTTCATCCTTCTTTAGTGTGTAATGTTGCTGTTTGAGCATGAAAAAGGTGGGAGTTCTTCTCTATATCAGTGTTTCTGAACTCCCTGAAACGCCTCCATTGTAGTCTTGAGTTTTCTTCACAATATTCCTCATTTAAATAATTCATACGCAGAATAAAGGGGCGGGGCCTGGTTGAGTTAGTTAGTAGTGTGTTGAAACTGGCGGTTATGGTAAGGGGCGGGACATTTCCCAAACACCAATCACAACACACTGCTCCAGCCGACCAATCAGAGCACATTGTGCTTTTCAGAAGGAGGGGCTTCATAGAGACAGGAACTAAACAGAGCGTTACTGACAGACTGGGAAGAGAGGAGCTGAACAATGGAGAATATGAGGAAAATAATCAACATTCAAGCAGGAAAACCTGTTCTAGTAGAGCTCAAAAACAACATCAAGAGTGTGTAAAAGGGCATAATAGGGCCTCCCAATCTTCCAGCTGAGCTTGAATAAGCCTTGACCTTACTTTTTTTTGCATGTAAACCATACTGCATTGTATTGATGCCATTTCCACAAATATTTGTGAGGTTTTCTCTCACTAAGGGTCGAGCTGACATCTCAGATATTGTTGTGTGTGTGTGTGTTTCTCAGGCGTGATGTCGGACAGACAGTTCGGGACTCAGTTCGTGTGCAGTGTGGTGGCGTCTCACGTCAGTCACCTGCCCTCCACCAGCCTGAGCTTCATCTGGATCGCTCCTCCACCCGGCACAGGCTGCGTCAACTTCATGTGAGTCACTCCTCCAACAGCTACAGCTCATGCATGTGAGAAAAACAAAACCTCATGGCTCTATTTCAGGCATGAGGAAATCTCTGGAACACATCTGACACGAGGCAGATTCTTCACGAGTGAGTGAGTCCTGAAAGGGTCGCTCATTGTGTTTGCATAAAACATGTAAACCTTCCAGAAACCAAACACGCATCAGTTTCAGATCAACAGAAGGGCCAGTCCTTGCTTCTCAGAAATGCAAAGCAGACAAAAAGACCCTATTAAAAGCATGCCTAAAAGCTCCACAAATCTAGATGCCAGAGTTTCTGTGTAACCTCTAAACATGCTGAAAGAAAGAACTATTGCTGTATTAGTTTTCCCAACAACTATACAGTCATATGTATTTACATACTGCATATAAATAACCATTTTAATGCAAATTGTATTTAATTTACACAGTGAAAACAGCATGTTTTGGCCTGGAATTCCAGAATCGCAGGATTAATATGTTTTTATGGTTGTCAATGAATGGGATGTACAAAAATATCCACAAAGAAAATGAATATGTTAAGAAATGGATGCACTCAACACTTCATGTCTGATTGTGCAGATACACTACAACCTGATATCAAGGATAACTATGTTGATTGCGAGCTCATATGGAGGCCAACAATCAGGCGTTGTTTGCGGTGAAGTATAGCGGTGTGCTCGGAGAACACAGATGGCGACAACGCCACAGATCGTCGACCATGTCAATTCTGCTGCTGTTCTGTCAGGACAAGCTTTCAGAGCGAAACCCTTGAGAACAGACACTCATTTAAAGAGCCGTTTTTCAGCACTCATGATGTGGCCGTACGCTGCCACACTTCACAGTTTTTCCCGTCAGGCGTGGGGCTCACAAATCTGTGGTGCGAGGCTGCGGGTTGACAGCCGCGGGTCAGGAGAGGATCTGTGCCGTGCTCGTGTGTGTCCGTGTCTGTCCGCCGTTTGTCACTCTGAGAGTTTATGTCGGGCGTTTCTGAGCATTCAAGGCCGAATGTTCAGTCATTCATAACCCTGCCATGAAGCCATGATGGGAAAAAAGCCACGTCGCTTCAGAGGCGGCGAGTGTTTAGGCATTTCTGTTATTACGATTAATTGACATGGAATGGAGTCCGGGCTGTTTGTGATGGACCATCTGTTCGGGGCAGGCTGTGTGTTTCTGGATCATATAAAGCAGTTTTGTTCCTTGTGCGTATTGTTATTTTCCTTTCCTGGAAAGAGTCAATCATATATATGGTCTTTGACTATTTTAAACAAATACCAGATGCCATGTGAGTGAACTGGGGCGAGAGACAATGGTGGAGGGCAGTTTGAACAAACGAAAGTTTCCATTGTTTAATTCTGGAAGTTCAAAGACACAATGAGCTCGACAGCCAGCGAACATTCATTTAACTGTGAAATTCACTGTCAACAACTGAAAAGTGGCAAAAATGCCACTTAAGTGCACTTAAAGAGAGCACACTTAATGAGTGTTTCTTAACACACTTAAGTACACTTTTAAAAGTGCACTTTGTAATAATGTCAAATTAAAATATTTACTTTAAAGTACATTTTAAATCATTATGTTTTAACTCTTTCCCCACCATTGACTGAATTTTCTCTGAAATTTCCACATTTTCACTGTTATACGGTAGGGGGCGCTATTACGCATCTTCTGAAAGAGTAGAGAATCTCCAGATCAAAACATTGGCAAAGAAGAAGCAGAAACAAGCGATAAAAGCATGTAAAATAATGCGATCATCAAACATTCAACAGTATATAAATCAAAACTGATTTATGAAGAGGACACGACTGTGAAGCTTTGAGGTGTTGATGGACTCGATCTACTCCATCTGTGTTTGATCATCGCTCTGAATCCCATCCGGACGAAGACTGACAAAAACATGATTTTCTCAGCTTTTTGTTCAAAATGTTGCTTTTTTAAAAACTTACCCACATTCAAGTGTTGATAAAATAAGAATGCATGAAGCTAGAATAAAATGTTTGTTTGTTTGTTTGTTTGTTTAAAAGCAGAGGCTCTGTTCTTTCTTTTGATATATTGACCGTTAAAATATTCATGCAACAAAATATTCTGAAGGCCATGACATTTTTGTGAAAATGATCAAAAACACTGGCGGGGAAAGAGTTAATAATCTTTTGTCATACTTTAAGTACACTTATGTTGATGTGTTGACTAACATCCTAAATCACATGTAAAATTTTAACTGTAGTTAAACTGTAATTTATGGTTTCATTTATAGTTAATACACTTTAAATGTACTAAATTGAAACTTCTCCATTACAGATTTGTAATTACAAATATATTTATATACATGACATACAAGTTTCAATAGAAATCACATTAAAATATATTTTAGTTGACCATAAATGCTTGTCAGTACATTCAGCAGTAACTTTAACCATATTTCAAAGACAATAGAAGTTATTATGAAATTACATATAAAGATGTACTGATGTTCTACTTTAGTGAGTCAAAAAAGCACCTTAAAGTTCAGCTAATTGCATAATTATATAACTATAATACATTTTCATGTAATTGCAATTAACATGAAATTAAGTGTCTGAAAACATTACATTGAGTTCATGCTTCAGTACAATATAAAGCATTAGTTCAGCTGTAAAGACACACAACAGTCACTTCAGACATCAGATGAAGTCAGACCGTCTTAATGTTCTTGTTTGTAATTAGCTCTTAACTGTTGTCAAGGTCATTTCATTTTCACCTTTACTTAAACGACTTCCAATGACCTGGTATAATGAGCAGGTAATTTGCCAACAACTCCCTGGAAGCCTCCTCTAAATGCTCATTAAATTAGCATGCGCCGAGGGAGCGCTTCCTCGCGACAACAAACGCTTCCTCGCCCTCTATTCATTTGACAACATGCTGTAATTTGATCAACGCAGGCGCTCAGACTCTCACGTCTTTCAGACAAAATAAGATAAGAGGAGAGGAAAAGAGGCTAAATATTGTTTTCCCTCTTGCTGATTGATTACTCGTCAGCCGTCGCAGCTGGAGCTCAACAAAGGAAATCAATCAGCCAATTAAACTATTATTTTAAAGGCTAAATCCAAATGTGCAAAATGAGCACGTGTAACAGGCGCCGACGCTGGATGTAATTCCTGTTATTAATCACGATTAGAGAGCAGTGCGATGTTGAGGGTTTTCAACAGCAGATGTTTCATGGATGTAGGAGTGATAAGGTGTCGTTCCACACGCGTGTGTGTGTGTGATCGTGTGTGAGGTCAGAGGGGGTTTGGATGGTCTAGCTGTCAGACGTGACGACAGTAACATGTAATCACATAACAACATTCAGCATAATAAGCTGTTTCCAAAAGCTTCTGTGAGCGACTGACATGCTGTGGCCTTATTAATGGGAACAGCTGATGTGTGTGAGTGTGTGTATGTGTGTGTGTGTGTGTGTGTGTGTGTGTGTGTAACACATCTAACTCCTCCAAAAAGTTACCTAGCTGACCCGGGTGACGATAAACAACTACAAAACAGATTTTAATAGGGCGGGTGATAGAAATTGCACGTGATTCAAGAGCTGTTGTCACACAGAGATGGTAAAATCAGACCAGTAGCCGCACTTCTTCCAGTCAGACGAGGTGTGTGTGAAAAAGTGAAATTAGGTGTGAGGTGAGCGGCAGGTGTGTCCGTGTCCTCTGGTCTGATCCAGGTCTCAGTCAGGGCCGTGAGGTTGAGATCTGAATGACTAGTATTAGATGTAATGAAGTCTTGTCTGTCTTTGCTCGGTGGACTCGCTGAAGTCATCATGCACGACTGGTCACACTGGTTGGTTTAACCCATATGAGAGTGAATGAAGGTGTCAGTGTGTCCGCAGGTCTTTAGCACTTCATGTTTGCTGTGGATGTCTGGATATGTCAGTGTTCTGGTGTTCACTTATTAATCATGAGTTTATTAGCGTTCCTGTAGCTCAAATATTAGAGCACGACACTAGTAATGACAAGACCATGGGTTTAATATCCGGAGAATGTATGAACTGATTAAATGTATAACTTGAATGCAGTGTCATGTGATGTAAAGTTTGAAGGCGGTGATGACTGATTTATAAACACAGAAGCTCTAGTGCCATATGACGCCCTATTATGCCCTTTTACAAAGTCTTGATGTTGTTTTTGGGCTCTACTAGAACAGGTTTTCCTGCTTGAATGTTGATTATTTTCCTCATATTCTCCATTGTTCAGCTCCTCTCTTCCCAGTCTGTCAGTAACGCTCTGTTTAGTTCCTGTCTCTATGAAGCCCCTCCTTCTGAAAAGCACAATGTGCTCTGATTGGTCGGCTGGAGCAGTGTGTTGTGATTGGTGTTTGGGAAATGTCCCGCCCCTTACCATAACCGCCAGTTTCAACACACTACTAACTAACTCAACCAGGCCCCGCCCCTTTATTCTGCGCATGAATTATTTAAATGAGGAATATTGTGAAGAAAACTCAAGACTACAATGGAGGCGTTTCAGGGAGTTCAGAAACACTGATATAGAGAAGAACTCCCGCCTTTTTCATGCTCAAACATCAACATTACACACTAAAGAGAGATGAACATGGACAAAAGCACAATTTTGTCTGGACTCACAGGGTCAGGTTCTGACTCCTACGGTTGTGATTCTGTCTCTACACCTACTCCTTCACTGACACATGATGTCCTCCATGATAAACCATCTGGGAGAGACGCACACTGATTCACCACTGACTTTCTTCACTCTGCCTTTGAAAATCACGTTTGCAGCAAGACACGTTAAACTACCACATCAGATCTCCCAGATGTCCTTGAGTCACTTCAGTGATTTACTCAACGCGAAGTTGGTTGTCAGTCCTGCAAATGAGTTAAGTGCCAAAGTCAGCTGGTGTTTGAACGATTGCTGATGGAAATAATGTCACCTGAAATCATAAACTCACTTCTTCAGTATTACAGCAGTGGAAACGGTGCTTCTATGACAATAGCGAGGCAGTTTATTAATGCCAGACCAAACATAAATGCGTGAAAATAACTAAACATATTTTAATCCTCCTTGACACCAGAGCAGCGTGAGTAAGAGCATTAAACATATTAAATGAACCACATTACTGCATGTTTTCCTCTAATGTTGCCATATTAGCGAACAAGCCGTCTGGGACTCGTTTCATAAATATTGAAGTGCCTTACTCCGACGTAACCTCCTGCTCTTCATTATGCTCTATGTTTTATTCATAAATCCCATTTCCAAATTTGTCTTTACCAAGCCCTGAAAGATGAATGTGGTTTTGTTGTTTTGTTTTTTTTTCCTTCAGCGTCCTTCATCTCCCCCTTTTGCAGTTTGTTATTTATTCATGAGATGTTGTTTGGTTATTCATGAGACCAGAAGCATAAATGCCTCACAACCATAAATGCTTTCGGTGTCAGACTGAATCTGAAACAACAGTCCAGCAAAACTCAAACTCAAACATTTGCATTCTTTAACGGTTTACAATGATTAAAGCAATACTTCATATGAGTATTTATATTGTTTCTGCAAGCACTTCATATTCTTAGAGCTGATGAGACTGTAGATTTGTAAGTGTGTGTGTCTTTATTTTGAAGTCTTGTCCTCGCTTCATGTCTTGCATTTTGAATGTTCTTTATAGATTTCACTAGGGCTGGAGTGAAAATATTGATTTCTTGATTTTAATCGATTCTCATTTTGATGAACCGATATTGATTCTTAAATCCCAGGAATAGGTCTTTTAATCCATGCTGTGCCAATAATCACAATAATCTTTGTAATATAAAACAAAGTCTCAGCTTTCAAATTCTGTCCATTTTATAATGTGTTTTAGTGTCTGTTTAATGTGGTGTGACGGATCGCTGTTGAACCGATCATCTCTTCCTCTTTACTACCAGTTACAGCAGTAGATAAACATGAATGAACATCAGAACATCAGTTGAAAGATACAGAAGAACTTCCTGAAATTAATCATGTCTCATGTAATCGATCAATCAGTGTTTCAACCGCGGAAAGACGTCATTAAAACAGCTCGAGAACAATGTCATGTAATTTACCCCAGGAAAGACATTCGATGACCGTAAACTCGATAGTCATCTATAAAAATAAGCATTTTGATTAATATATGCTCTAGATTACATAGTGCATATATACTTTACCTGTTATTATATATTTCATGTGTAATATTTAATAAATCTGCCATGAAAACAAGTTGAGAGCCATGTTTAAATGTTTATATTTCAACAATGAATTGGAGTTGAAACAAAATTATGTTGATAAAAAGTTGTTATAATAACTTTATTATTATAAAAAACTGCCTTATGTGCAATTTAAATCTTCGTATCCAAATCAGTTGTTAAATTTAACCCTTAATATTACAATGTGACAAATGATTGTTGGTTAAACTTAAAGTATATAACCTAGTTGCCTTAAAATTTTTGAGTTCATTGATATACAAAGAAAGAGATCAGTTTAATCAACAGAAACTCAAAATATCATGTTAAGTTGATTTGACAAAAGAAAAAAGCTGTGATAACAAACCATGAAAATAATGTTTTACAGTGATGATGCAGTGACTGACTGGGTTCCTGTATAGTTTACATCATTAGATGAGAGAGACTTTATTCCTTGAGAAAAACGGACATGTACTGTACCTGTTATATACCCAAATGAATCGATATTGAATTGAACTGAATAGAGATCAGAACTGAATTGAATCACAAGCCTTCTGTAAGATGAGGTTCTGTGGGAGACGGCAGATCAGCAGGCGGGTGAATGCAGCTACACCTCGACCTTTGCAGCTCTTTGACCTGAAAACAAACAGCTATTCATGTGTGTAAAAGCAAAGGAAAGCAGCACAAAACCTCCATCAGCAGCGGCGCGGCGTCTCTCGACGAGAGTTTCAGACCGAAGAGAAAGCAGCGGGTCACAGGATTGAGCTGTAAGAGCTGGTCTTTATCACAGATGATGTTAAAGCCCAGAGCTGCTGTTAATATGACTGCATTACATCCACATGCTCCGCTCCAGCTTCTGTTACTAACTATTTATTGTTTATTAATGCTTAATGCAATAAAAGAAAATGACGATTGATGACAAACATAAAGGGGAGAGAATCATCACCAGACACATTCACATCTTTATTCTGACCGCCGTCTCAGAGAAAGAAAAGTGACGGATGGAAACTTAAAAAAATTAAATGCATTTCTGATTTTTTTCTCAAACAATAATGAAATACGATGAATGAAATGAAGTCCACTAGTCTGTCTCTCTTTGTGTTTTTGTGCATGTGCTTTTAACACTGATTTCACACACTTTGCTTGAGGAAGATTTTTGTTTGAACTGTAAAATCTCTCATAAACAGAGCTGTGTTCAATTAGAAGATTATGATATCAAATGATTTTCACCCAGTCAAAGCCATGCTTACACACGCCATCTGAAAAATACATCTTCAAAAACATACATCACGTCACACATAATTAAACATAGATAAGTGTGTGTGAGTGTGTGTGTGTGTGTGTGTGTGTGTGGTATAGTACTGGGAGATTTTTCTTTTTTTTTTTAATTGTATCATAAATTTAAATATTTACCCAAAGGATTCTCTCTCTAGAAGCTTCCAGCAGTCAGGCTCCATTACATTCATTCAAAGTCACCTTTATTGTAATTTTTAGCTCATCACTTTTTGATCACAGGTCTGAACTTAAATGGTTGTAGTTCACGAATGCTTCGAAATCCAGACCTAAAGTTGGTCTTTTTTACAAGAGACTCTCAGCAGATTATTGCAGAAGTGAAAACAGCTTCAAAAAATGAAAATGTAAAAAAGTTACAGAAGTTTAAGTTTACTGTAAAGCAAATGCACTGAACAAAACATTTTTTAATTTATACAAAATATGCATTTTGCTAAATAATTTGGACTCTAAAATTGCTAGAAAATCAAAGTCAAACGTCTAACCAATTTGTGTTCCAAATTGGAAGTTAATATCACAAAAATTGAGCCATTGTAATGCAATGTCCAATTTCAAAACGGTTTTCACAGGATGAATTTTGAGTGTTTAAGCTTTTGAATGATTTATGATGATTACTAAAATATGTGATAGTGAAAAAAGGCAATAAAAAGGGTCTTTAAAAGGCTGCAACATCCCTATAACGTGATGCGTTTGAGAAGATGCCCGTCAGGAAGTGCCGTAGCTACACACAGCAAATACTGTAGGTTTGACGCATACATATAAATCATCCCCGTACTGCGTTTTTGACACGTGTATAAAGATGCTCGGCACATTCAGCTCCCATCAGCCTCGTCCTCTTCCTGACCTCCTGACCTCTGATCGCCGTCTCTGACATGAAGACCTACGGCCCGATTTCAAAACTTTAATCCACTTCCAGCAGAAGCACTTCATCTTCTTTGGGGTTATGGCTCTCGTCTCCTAATATTTCTCTCTTTCTCTGGGTGTGTTGTCCCTCAGGGCCACAGCGACGCACCGAGGACAGATCATCTTCAAGGACGCTCTGGCTCAGCAGCTCTGTGAGCAGGGAGGTGAGGATCCATGACGCTCGTCAGACAAATCTCAGATTTTCAACTAAATGATTAAGACACATAGTAGTTGAGAAAGCAGTCTGGTCTTCAAGAGGTAAGGTGCAGCACATCCAGTCCCAGAACACAAATGGATTCAGATACAGTAACTATAACTAACTAAAATGCCTCTCCATCTATATGGGTAAAAACAATTGATCCAAACGCTCAAGCTGTCAAGCACACCATAGTGAATAACACACAATATAAGGGCATGAAAGTTTTTCCAGCACTCACACATTAAGATTTTAAAGAAATCCATTTCAAGTTTCAAGAGCTTAAAGCTTTGAGTGGTTAAAGGAATTATAAATATCCCAGCAGGACTGAAGACGTGAAATAGAGAAACGGGGCGAATCTCCGTCAGCGATGATGAGACATGAGCAGATTAGCACTCGGCTCGAGAGAAGATCTGAGACCGGGAGCGGTGAAGGTTTAGGGAAGTAAGCGAGGACGGCACAGACATTTGACTGGCTGATAGTGTTTGAGATCGGGATGTGAGGATGTAGGGTTAAGGGTTAGTGAGACTACAACCAGTGAATATGAAGTACGTGAGCGGCTCCTTCTGCAGCGCTTCGGCCTGCTGCTTTCTCCATAGGCATTTAACATAAGAGAGACCAAACCAACCAACTCTGGGATGAATAACATTATAAAGACATTTGAAGGAAAAAAAGGTGTGTAAACGTTGCCAAAAAGACCAAATCTTTGCATATCTTTTATGAGGGACAGTTGTGGTACTGGATGCTGATTGGACAATAGAGAGTTTCAGTCATGCTAAATGTGTCACTGTACAGAAATTAAGTGAGTTTGTGCTTAAAACAAGAACAAATATCTGCCAGTGCGGTCAGAAAAATAATTTTGTTTTCCCTTTGAATTAAGATTATTTATTTATATGACCCCAGTGACATATTTGTTCTTGTTTGAAGTAATTTTGATTCTCCAGTAAATGTATCTTGATTAAAGAATTTTTAGATATTTGTGCTGGAAAATGAGACAAAAATACTGAGGAAGAACATCATTTGCAGTGTAGAGACTACTTTAATGATGAATGATAGTTTTAGTTTACTGTACTGTTATCTATAATATATTTTTTAGCAGATTCAATACAATTGAGAGCACTTTTCCCCAAGGGGACTTGTGTTTTTATTTTTTTATTTTAAGGAAGCAACCTAGACACTAGGGCTGGGACAATACATTGATTATCGATTCATGATACAATGAATCTGGAACTATTCTAATATTTTCTCACTAAGTGCTTTAGAAACACACGTAACTTTACTCTGCTTGCTTCCAGTTCCTTTACACACACCACTAAAATAATCATTCATAAAGTTTGAAAAGGTTGAAGCAAATTACAAGGGTGTTTGCAGTGGGCTGTGTTTACATTAATCTCATGTCATAAAAGCATTCTGAGCCGAGGTGCAAGTGTATTTAACCACTTACATGACTCAGCCGAATGCACAAGCGCTGTCCAGCAGTCTTCTTCGTGAGCATTTGAGTGTGCAGTTAAAAACTAGCCTAGAGCGCCATCTGCTGTTAAAACTGAGCTCAGAATCGATTTGAGAGAGAAAATATCAGGATCGATCCAGATTCATTGTATCGCAAATCAAGAATCGATGTATTGTCCCAGCTCTACTAGACACATCGGCAAACCTCGACTGGCCGGCAAATCCTCAGCAGCCAACCTCGATGGGGAGGCAGCAGGTCTTCCATCCCCTGCTAGCTGGGTTCCTGCTCCGTGGTGGTTTCTCTCCAGCCTTGACAAATGCGATCAAGCGCTGCGCTGGCTGCTGGTGCCTGCTGAGAAAGATCCCTGTGCTGATGGCTTAGCATGACCCTTAGCACCTGGTCGTGGCGCCACCGATAACGTCCCTCTCCCAGGGATTTACGGCAGCAGCTTAATATGTGCTCCAGGGATCCTCTTTTTTGGCATAGGGGGCATGCAGGGGTGTCTATCAGGCCCCAGGAGAAGAGGTTGGTTGGACTGGGGAGGACATCGTAGACTGACTGGATAAGGAACTGGATCCAGTGTGCTACATTTTCTACAACTCAGACAACGAGATCTTTCGGTCCATCACCTGTTCCCATCGAGTCCATGCCCCTTGTTGTTGCATCCCCACCATCCTGCTGATGCGTCTTTCCTCCAACCATGCTCAGATTTCTTTTTGGACCAGTTGATGCCTGTCCTTTCCCCGGGCCTTGTCAAGTCAAGTCAAGTCACCTTTATTTATATAGCGCTTTTAACAATGCAGATTGTGTCAAAGCAGCTTTACAGTGATAACTGGTATATAATTTTGGCTGCACAGCAGCTCTTAAAGAAAATGGTGTCATTATCCATCTTAAGTAAATTCAGTATTGATTCATTCTGATGTAAGAATCAATAGTTATTAATTTAGTTAATTTATCTATATCAGCACTGGAGTAAACAGTGATGTCATCATCCAGCTCAGTTCAGTTTGCATACAATGGTGTCGATGCAGGCAGATCAAATGTCAATTGTTGTATCGAGGTCTTTGGATACAGCCAAGCCCTGCACATCCTGACGCCACCATCCCCACCAGCACACTGTGTCGCAGCTGCGCTTCAGCCTGGTCGACTGCCTCCTGGGCTCTCCATTTCCTACTCATCCTCACCTCTATGCCAGCCGAGGAGACTTTGGTGTCAGTGGACTCTCTGTAAAGCAGCACCTCTCTTGCTCAGGAAACCTCCGACAGGCTACTGAAGGGGAGTTGTAGCTTGTTCTTACTCCCGTACAAGGCTATGCTGCTGACGCTGTGAGGGAGACCCAACCACCTACGCAGAGAGTGGCTGATCTTCCTCTCAAAGCCCTCGACGTTGGTTAGGGGGACGCTGTAAACCAGCAGTGGCCAGAGGAGTCGTGACAGGATGCCATGCTGGTAAATCCAGGATTAAACTTTCCTGGCAGCCCTGACTTTTCCACTGCAGCAATCCAGGCGTGCAACTCTTTTCTGGTTTCATGAAGTGTGGCTGTGTCCCAAAGTGTGCTGTTAAAGACTTTTCCCGGGCTCTTAACTGGTTTCTCTGTGATTGATGGAATTTGGACTCCTCCCAGGGAGAAATGGAACTTGTCAGATATGTTTCCCTTCCTCACCACAAGGGATCAGGACTTGGCTGGTTTAAAGTCCATTCGGGCCCAGCTGATGAGGCATTCAAGGCCTTGGAGGATCTATCTGCAGCCTGGTACAGATGTTGTGGTCACAGTCAGTGGGCCTCTGCATTCTACCTCTGCTGACTGAACTAGCATATTCATGGCAAAGGCGAACAAAATCACTGAGACCCTGTGATTATTCCTTTCTCCAGCCTATGAAATGCAGATGTTATTGATCCAGAGGTGACTCTCAAACTAAAGCAGTTATAATAGTTCAGAATGAGGTCCCTGATCTGGTATGGAACATGGTGTCAGATCAGTGAGGTTTCCACCAGCTTGTGCGGGATTGACCCATAGGAGTTAGCAAGGTCGAGCCACGGCACTGCCAGATCGCCGTCACCTTCTCGAGTCTCCCCGATTAGCTGGGTGATAACTCCTGTGTGCTCAATGCAGCCTGGCACTTTCGGGATCCGATCCTTCTGTACAGTGGTGTCAGTGTACTCATTCTACAGGAGGAACTCCGTCATGCGTCGGGCAACGAGACTGAAAAATATCTTTTCCTCCGCACTGAGGAGTGAGATGACCCTGAACTGCTCAATGTTGCTTGAGTTCTCCTCCTTAGGAATCCAGACACCTGCATGGCTCCTCTGCTGCGCCACTTTCCCCTGCTCCAGATGACTTTGATGGTTTTCCATAGTCACTGAAGGAGTCTGGGGCACCTCTTGTAGACCACGTAGGGCACTCCACTTGGACCTGGTGCTGAGTTGGTCCTAGCCGCTTTGACAACCTCCTGGACCTCTCTCAGGGTTGGATCCTTGAGGCTGGATGCCACACTGGGTTCTGGTGAGGTTATCAAAGTGCTGCATGGTCCGAAGTCCTGGTCTCTTGCACTATCATTGTAGTTGAGGTACTTATCAACCTCATCCTGAGTGCTGGTGAGTCGACCGCTACGCTTCTGCCCGAGGAGTCTCCTGGTGACTCCGAAGGGATCTGTGATGAAAGCTGCACGTTTGCGGGCTCTCTCCTTGCCCCTCTTTCTGTGCCACTCAGCTCTACGGGTAGTAGTGAGCTTACTCCTTACAATGTTCCAGAGCTCTGCCAGGGCAGCCTTATCCTCCTCCTTTGCCTGCTTGAACTGATTTCTGAGCACACGGAGCTCCTGCCGCAACTGTCGGATCTTCTCCTCACGACAATTTGGTTCTGCAGTACCGCTGGTCGAACGCTGCTCCTTCAGGCCAAATCTCTCAGCGGCTATGTTGATGATCATTGAGCACATTGTCTGCAGCCTCTGGTCAGCATCCCCTCCAGCTGTTACTTGGAGGATCTGGTCCATGTTCTCATCAAACTTATGCCACCTTATTAACAGTGGGCCACTTAAAGGGATAGTTCACCCAAAAATGAAAATGTGATGTTTATCTAATTACCCCCAGGGCATCCAAGATGTAGGTGACTTTGTTTCTTCAGTAGAACACAAATGATGATTTTTAACTCCAACCGTTGCGGTCTGTCAGTCGTATAATGCATGTCAATGGGAACTCCATCTATAAGAGTAAAAAAAACATGCACATACAAATCCAAATTAAACCCTGCGGCTCGTGACGACACATTGATGTCCTAAGACACGAAACGATCGGTTTGTGCGAGAAACCGAACAGTATTTATATAATTTTTTACCTCTAATAAACCACTATGTCCAACTGCCTTGAGCATCCGGTGTGTGAGGTCTGAACGCGCTCTGATGACGGAAGTGATGTCTCACACTCATTGAAGTATAGGTGCGAGACATCACTTCCGTCATCAGAACGCGTTCAGACCTCACACACCGGATGCTCAAGGCAGTTGGACATAGTGGTTTATTAGAGGTAAAAAATTATATAAATACTGTTCGGTTTCTCGCACAAACCGATCGTTTTGTGTCTTAGGACATCAATGTGTCGTCACGAGCCGCAGGGTTTAATTTGGATTTGTCTGCATGTTTTTTTTTTACTCTTATAGATGGAGTTCCCATTGACATGCATTATACGACTGACAGCCCGCAACGAGTTAAAAATCATCATTTGTGTTCTACTGAAGAAACAAAGTCTCCTACATCTTGGATGCCCTGGGGGTAAACAGATAAACATCACATTTTCATTTTTGGGTGAACTATCCCTTTAACCTGACATTGTTCTGAATGCCTGGCTTGGGACCGGCCTAGTGTTGCATGGAGGGTCTGGGCACTGTGGGGTGGTTTCGTAATGTACTCAAGGGTATTGTAATGAACACAACACAAAGTTGTTTGAGAGTTTGGAGAGACTCATTTGCAGTGGTTTACTTTGAGATCAGTTACAGTGATTTCTGTGATACTAGTGATTCTGACTGATGGATTGTGTAGAATGTTTTATAAGTTAAAAATCACACTGACCGGATCTCATCATTTCACCACCTCGGAGCTCACGGTGGGTCTGTGCTGAAAGCTTTATATGTTATTGTTAGGGAGAAAATCAATGGATTTGTTTATCCGAATCCAGACTGTTGCATTTTATTGTCCACTGTTTATGCACTCAATTCATTTCCATGCAGAAAGAAGAAAATCATTAAGTGTATGAAAGTGAAACGAGCCAGAATGAGATGACAAATGACAGCATGTGACAAGAGATAAACACATAAAGGCATGCTAAACAGAAACGAGAGACTATCAGAGCAGAAGAACTTCACTGAGAGAGAGAGAGAGAGAGAGAGAGCTGGAGGTGACGCTAGTATATCAAAGAGTGATATCTGTGACAGCTCAGGATGAGGGAAGGCGACCAGAGAACTCTGCAATTTCCAGCCGCTCCATAAATTAGGGCTTTATGGGACACGTTGGACTCGTATCCCTGAGGATTGATTATCGAAAAGTGACTATAACTCACGGTGGGCGATCGGTGCTGGGCAGAGGAGAGGAGGACGATCAGAACCAGAGCATTATATACGACAGCAGACGCCGCGGCCTCTAGATGGAGAGACGCGCTAGAGATGAAAGATGCGGCGCTTTGAAATAATGTCCTGCGCTTAATAACATCCATCGCCAACTTTCATCTGAGTGTCCGGCTTTGCATTAGAGAAGTTGGGGAATGAACTGGCCCGCTCCAAATCGCTCTTTGGGAAGCGGAGGGCTGTTAAACTGTCAGTGTAAGCCGGTCGCATTAGCACAGATCTACAGCGAGAGCGCCGGAGGTAATTAAAGTTCTTAAGGAAGCCATCGAGGATTAAACTAAGCCTGAAATGAGTGTGACTGTCTGCTGTGTGAACGTGTGATGCTAGACAGAGGAAGAGATCGACAAATGAGTGGCAGAGAACCAGAGCAAAACTCCACTGACAAAGATCATGTGCAGAGAGTTGAGAGAGATAAGCTCTCATCATGTGTGTGTGTGTGTGTGTGTGTGTGTGCGCGCACAGCGGAAATGCTGCCTGACATGTTAATAAACAGTGTCAGTAAGATAATATTGAACACACACTATGAAATCTGCCTGTTAATTCAAACACTTGATAATGTTTTTCTGCTACAGATGACAATGAGAAAAGCCAGAGCTGCTGCTCCCTTTCCCAACATTCATAACACAATTCACCAAAACATTCTTGCAGGCATACAAAGGTGTATTTGTTACAGTGTACTTATACATTTAAATACTGAGTAATAGTTATTAACAACTTATACCTACTGTAGTATTAGGGTTAGAGTTTGGTTTAGGGTTAGTTGCATGAAATTATGCATAACTTACTGCAGTAAGTAAGTACATGTAACGTGTAACAAGGACACTGTAAAATAAAGTGTTACCCCAAGTGTTGACTTAAATCAACTAAAAGTTAAGCCTAACTCTACTTTACATTCGATTTTGAAATTTGAATGAATGTATCAGTGTGTTTCCCGGATCTGAACCCATCAGGAAACCCTTACCGGATATATTCATCCAAATATTTGCATTGGGATAACTGATTGCAAACTATATTCTAAGTGTGTGACAGAGTTATTATAGTTAACTAAAACCAAAACCATAAAAACATTTTCGTTATGTTTCTTTATTTTCATAAAGTTTAAACTCATTTAATTGCAGCTAGTTGCCAAGGCAAAGTTTCTTATTTTCTTTTAGTTTAACTTGAAGTACTAAAATAACTAAAACTAAAATAAAAATTAATTAAAACTAGACATATTTTTTTTAAAAATGAATAAAAATGTCAAAAGCATTACTAAAAATTTAACTGAAATGAAACTGGAAAATCTAAAATATTAATAAAACTACAATAGTATCAGAGCGATGCTGGTGTGAGACTCTAATCTTCAGTAACTGATGATCCT
Source organism: Mylopharyngodon piceus (assembly GCA_039654765.1). NCBI lineage: Eukaryota > Metazoa > Chordata > Actinopteri > Cypriniformes > Xenocyprididae > Mylopharyngodon > Mylopharyngodon piceus. Next base: position 13,654,925 of record CM077458.1, on the reverse strand, counting down.
GATTCAGCAGTGTCAGAGCTCACAGCGCCTCTCAGTGGACGCTCCCTGTACCTGCAGCCACAGAAGTAATGCATGAACGGTCACATGTCCTCGTGAGTTCTGGAAGAAATAGGTCAGCAAATGAAGGGGGTGCTGCTGCTTTATTATTATAATGTGATGGATTATATGAGGTTTATTGAGGAAAAAGACTGACTATATGGTTTTTGTTCTATCTGTACGGTTGAGAAGATAAAAAGGTTTTTCCAGGGAAGATGAAGGTTCCTGAGTCTGACGTTTAATGTGGTTAATCACAGATAGAAGTGTCAGAGGCTTTAGATAAGGACAGACTGGACGTCAAGCTCAACGGTGAAATAAAGAGTTACAGTCAGTTATGAATTAATATCTTGCAGTGTTTCATATCATCTGTCAAATAGTAACCTCAAAACATATATAATTCATTGAGAATTTATTTCAGAAGAATCATTCATCTCACATTTTGGCATTAGAGAAAAGCATCCTTAAAAACATCAAGTCACCAAAACTTTTGGAGATTTTCATACATGTGATTTTTATGATCTTCAGATTTGAACATTGATTAAAGTTCCAGGCTTTTTATGTGAGATAATAAGATGCACTGCATAAAATTATGTTCTTCTTCAGTATTTTTCTCTTGTTTTCCAGCACAAATATCTAAACATTCCTGAATCAAGATACTTGAGAATCAAAATTACTTCAGATATTCAGTCTTGTTTAATTAAAAAATTTGTCAAAATGAAGTGAGTTTAAAAAAAGAACAAATATCTGCCAATGGGGTCAGAAAAATAATCTTGATTTCCCTTTGAATTAAGTTTATTTTTCTGACATCGGTCAAACTGACATTAGAGAAAAATATTTGACCGGTCAGTTCCTGAGGATGAGAATATTACACTCTTCTGTGTGTCGCTTACAGAATAGAGTCATGATTGAAGAAGATTAAATGTCCACCACATGTATAATAAAATGTTACTGATCAGACGTTCTCATTTATTTATGCAAATGAAGTCTTTAATGTGCACAATTAGAAATGTTGTTAAAGATGTTTTTGTGTTCTTCGTCTGTCTGTCTCTCAGCTCCCACTGAATCTCCTCTGCGGCCCAGCCTAGGTGAGAAGAAGCATCAACACACACACACACACACACACACACACACCCTCACACACACACACACTCACTGTTGCTCTGTCTCTCTCACGGTCTTCTGCTGATGTGAAGCTGTGGTTCACGGTGATCACGCTGTTCTCCGAGATGATTTTGAACACAACACACAAGAAGAGCTCAATCTCAGTATCTGGTGGGTGACGCTCGTCTTTCTCTGGCAGTTCAGCTGCTTCCCTTTTCCTGCTCAGTGTTTCGTACTGACTGCATACAGACAGAAGAAGATGTATCTGTTATTCACGCTCATGAATGTGTTTCTCTCAGGTCGGACTGCAGTAACTGTGAGGTGGGAGAGCAGTGCGGGGCGCTGATGCACGGGAAGGCAGTGACGTTTTGTGAACCCTTCGGACAGAGAGAACTGGTAATTGTTTTTTAAGTAAATATACAAAAGACACTTCCTTTGGTTTTTCCATTCACTCATCATGTTTTACAGATCATAGTTTGGATTGAATAATGTGTGGAGTTACACTTCACCACCACAGACAGTTCTAGCTTTATAGTGCAGTGTTCATACACTAACACATCACTCCTGTGTGAACGAGGGAAATGAGAAGCTCGTGATTTTATGATCATCTCTTTCAGACGTCAGTGGCTCTGAACACGAGCACCGCTTCAGTCCTGCAGTTTGCCTTAGGTGAGCATCACCATCTTTCTGCACTGATACTGTAGGTCAGCACTGTTCAGCTCTCAGAGCGATCAAACAATGTGTTCTTCCTCACTATTTCTGTCTTGTTTTCCAGTACAAATTCCTAAACATTCGTAAATCAAGATACATGCATTACATACATGAATTAGTTTCACTGGCAGATATTGTTCTTGTTTTAAGCACAAACTCACTTCAGTTTGATGCATTTTTCAGAAAAGTAATTTTGCTTCTCCTGTAAATGTATTTTGATTTAAAGGTGCAGTGTGTACATTTTAGGAGGAGCTATTGACAGAGATGCAATATAATATACTTAAGTGGTATATAAAGATGTTACATAATGAACCGTTATGTTTTTATTACCTTAGAATGAGTCATTTCTATCTACAGACACCGCGAGTCCCCTTACATGTTATGTCGCCATTTTGCACCGGCATGTTTCTACAGCAGCCCTAAACGGACAAACTGCTCTACAGAGCGCGTTTGCTTGACTAGCTTCTCTCTGCTGTCTCAGACGACGACATTTTTGTCCTGCGTCTCTATATTGTAATTCGCAACCTCACCACTAGATGCAGCTAAAATTCACACACTGCACCTTTAAGAACATTTAGATATTTGTGCTGGAAAACAAGACAGAAACACTGAGGAAGAACATCATTTTTTTGCAGCTGAATGTCTGTTTTCTGTGTAATGTTATGGAGCCGAGCTTCTGTGTGTTTGTGTTCCTCGTTCAGGATCTGGTTCGTGTCGGTTCAGTTACTCAGACCCCAGTATTATCATCTCCTGCGGTCGGAACACCTCTGATGACTGGATCACCTTGGAGAAGATCAGGTTTTTACTTTATTTTAGGAAACAGATCCCACACACTCATTACTGCACAACTGACTCAGTGCTATAAGTCACGTGTGTCTGGATGTGCATGAGCTCTTGTGTGTGTGATGACAGTGTTGGTCTCGGTCTGGCAGGGCTCCCACTAACAGCAGCACAGTGGTTCATCTCGTGCCGCTGCCGGCCGGCTGTAAAGGCGAGTCTGTGCATCTGCGCTGGAGTCAGGAGCCGCCCGTGGGGCCCGACGGCTACGAGTCCTGCTGGGGTCTGGACAACATATTGGTGCTCAACAGCGCTGACCGGCCCCCGCTGCTGGAGGACAGCCTGGACCCGCTGGACACGGCCAACTGGCTCTTCTTCCCAGGAGCCACAGTCAAGGTCACATGATCAAACACTGTGATCCCGCTGAAAGAGTGCTGGTTATGCAAATAATATACGTTTAAAAAACTATACTTAAGTGTGAACTAGATGGCACTTTATTTATGCAACATGGAGAGATCTCAGTTTTGTCAGTAACACTTCCTCTCGATTCATTCAACAGCATGCGTGTCAGTCGGAGGGAAACGCCTTGTACTTCCATGGCGGAGAGGGACTGGAGCACAGCTTCGCCTCCACACGCGACGTGGACCTGCACCGTGAAGAGGGCCGCAGTTACTGGGAGGAAGACTTCGAGAGTCCACTGAGTGGGTGAGTCTTATGATCGAACGCAAATAATACAGCAAATCGACTTTAACAGCAGTGTTTAGAGTAGAGCACTGCTCTCAAAACCAAACCAATCCAAAATCACAGCCAATCAGAGGAGTGTGTGGGCGGAGTCTCTCTGCAAACACACTGCACTGCAAACTATACTTCAGAGCAAAATATAGTTTGGGTGAAACGCTGTGTGTCAAGTCAAGTCACCTTAATTTATATTTTAAGCTTTTTACAATACAGATTGTTTCAAAGCAGCTTTACAGTGATAACAGGAAATAATGTAACAAAGTTTGTTTTGTCTGTACAGCAGCGCTAGAAGACAATAGTGTCATTGTTCAGCTTAAGTAAGTTCAGCGTTAATTAATTTCCGTTGTGTGCTGTTGAACTGCAGATGGGAGGTGGATGGAGCGGTGTATGGAGCTCAGTGTGGGGAGGTGGAGTCCGGATCAGCGCTCGTCTTTCTCAGAGACGGACCGAGGAAGGTTTGTACTCCGTACCTGAACACCAGCGCCTACGGAAACCTGCGATTCCACTTCGCCATGGGTACGTCTTGTTCTGGCACCTGTACATGCACATTATCTTGCCTCTGACGTGTGTTCAGTGTTGGTCTCTGTGTGATCGCCGCAGGGGCTGGAGGCTGCGACCCTGGAGAATCCAGCAAGAATAATGTCGTCCTTTTTGGCCGCTCAGAGGGCAGAAAAGATCATGTGCTTCTGGACGTACTGCCATACTCCGCCTACAGGGTATAGATCTTATGTGCAGATAAAGGTTAAAGAGGATTTATTCTGCTGTTTTCCATCTCTCTTTAGTGTGTAATGTTGATGTTTGAGCATGAAAAAGGCGGGAGTTCTTCTCTATATCAGTGTTTCTGAACTCCCTGAAACGCCTCCATTGTAGTCTTGAGTTTTCTTCACAATATTCCTCATTTAAATAATTCATGCGCAGAATAAAGGGGCGGGGCCTGGTTGAGTTAGTTAGTAGTGTGTTGAAACTGGCGGTTATGGTAAGGGGCGGGACATTTCCCAAACACCAATCACAACACACTGCTCTGGCCGACCAATCAGAGCACATTGTGCTTTTCAGAAGGAGGGGCTTCATAGAGACAGGAACTAAACAGAGCGTTACTGACAGACTGGGAAGAGAGGAGCTGAACAATGGAGAATATGAGGAAAATAATCAACATTTAAGCAGGAAAAAACTACATCAAGAGCCCAAAAACTACATCAAGACTTTTTAAAAAGGCATAATAGGTCCTCTTTAAACTAACCATTTCCAACAATTACATATTTCTCTTTCCACTGATGTCTCATCTGTTTACTCCTCGACATCTCTTTGCTCTTCCCAGACTCCTACAGTAGTCTCCGTTGGTTTGCCCACAGAGCTACAGACTCCAGCCACTCAGTTTTGTCTAGAACAGAAGGTTCACGGCGGGGCGAACCGTCACGTTTGGGCTCTGGACTTCCTGCAGCTGCTGCCTGTGCTGCCCGGCGCCAACACTCACCTGGTGCAGTTCTCCATCAACCTCGGGTGTGGCGCGTATCAGCCGGCCAACAGGTGCTCACTCCTTCACCCAAACATGATCGTTCTGTCATCATGTCGTTCAGACCTCTCTTCTGTGGAACATGAAGGAAGATATATCTAATCCTAACAGAGGGATCCCAGTAACACTGCACAAAATAAGACTGAGAAATCTTACAAAACACCATCTGTTGTGCTTCACAGAAGAAAGAAATTCATACTGGTCTGAAATACACTAGTAAATGATGACAGAATGAAGAAATAACCTTTGGATCTGAGAACAGACTATAAATAGATCCTCGCTTTGGACAAAAATGAATGAAAATGAATACCAAATTAATAAAAGTACACACAGTAGTACAACAGAATTTTGAGATCCATGTACTAAAAAATAAAAAAACAAATAATGAATGAGGATATAAAAATCTATTTCAGCATTTATAAGGTAGTGTTGACTTTAGATATACAAAGACATGTAAATTCAAAAATTTGTTTAGTACTATTTTACTCTAAATAATGAATGGAAATAACTGGATCACCCAGAATAGAATAGAATAGAATAGAATAGATCAGAACAAAAAAGAACGGAAAATAACAGAATAGAAAAGAACAGAATAGAATATAATAGAAAAGAGCAGAACAGAACAGAATACAGTAGAATAGAAGAGAATAGAATAGAACAGAAAAGAATAGAATAGAACAGAACACAATAGAATAGAACAGAATAGAAGAGAATAGAATAGAACAGAACAGAATACAGTAGAATAGAATGGTATAGAATAGAACAGAATAGAATAAAAAAGAACAGAAAAGAACAGAACACAATAGAATAGAATGTAACAATAGAATAGAACAGAATAGAAAAGATCAGAACAAAAAAGAACGGAAAATAACAGAATAGAAAAGAACAGAATAGAATATAATAGAAAAGAGCAGAACATAACAGAATACAGTAGAATAGAACAGAATAGAACAGAACACAATAGAATAGAACAGAATAGAACAGAACACAATAGAATAGAAAAGAAAATAACAGAACAGGATAGAATAGAATAGAACAGAATAGAAAAAAGAACAGAATAGAATAGAACAGAACAGAATACAATATAATAGAATGGTATAGAGTAGAATAGAATAGAACAGGGCAGAACAGAATAGAATAGAATAGAACAGAACATAATACAGTAGAAAAGAACATAACAGCACAGAATAGAATAGATAAGAATAGAACAGAATAGAATAGAAAAGAGCAGAACATAACATAAACAGAATACAGTAGCATAAAACAGAATAGAATACAAAAGAACAGAACAGAATAGAACAGAATATAATACGGTAGAACAGAACAGAATAGAATACAATAGAATAGAACAGAATAGAATACAGTAGAATAGAACAGCATAGAATAGAAAAGAATAGAATAGAACAGTATAGAATAGAATAGAATAGAATAGAACAGAACCGAATAGAATAGAGTAGAATAGAATAGAACTTTGCAGGAATGGTGTAAGTTGTTGTTTGTGTGTGTGTGTGTGTGTGTGTGTGTGTGTGTGTGTAGCGGTGATTAGGGTCAGGGTCAGTACAGACGACACAAACAGCAACTAAAGCATGTTCCCTTTAAAAATAAGTGCATTAAAGACGGTTGTTTCTCCTTCTTCATCTGTGAAACTCACAGCATCAATCTGGAGTTCTCCACGAATCACGGGCGCTCCTGGTCACTCCTGCACACCGAGTGTCTCCCTGAGCTGTGTGCCGGCTCACATCTGCCCCACAGCAGCATCTACTCCTCAGAGAACTACAGCGGGTCAGTCCCTGCGTCCGCTCGTGAATCTGACCTGTGTCTGTTATCATGGAGCACGGTTTAATCTCACTGTGTGTCTGTAGATGGACCAGGATCACCATTCCTCTGCCCAACGCCGCGCTGACCGAAAGCACTCGCTTCCGCTGGAGACAGACCGCTGTGGGAACCAGCAACATGTGGGCCATCGACAACGGTACGAGCCGGTCGTATGCTGCTCACGATTACTGCTGGAGGTCATGATGAGCGAACAGATGATTATGACACTTACCCAGCGAACAGGGAACGTTCTGGCAAAGTCATGAACAAACGTTCTTCCAGTAACATTAACAGAATGTTCGTTCAAAGTTATCTGGGCTTTAATAACGTTCTCAAAACATTAGCACAAAAACATTATTTATAGAATGTTTTTTTCTGAAATCTTTCAGTTGGATGTTCGACTAACGTTTTTTAAATGTTACTAGTTTCAGAACGTTCAGAGAACATCCAAAAGTAACGTTCCCATAATGTTTGTGAAATGATACAATGTTTCACATAAACAAGAAAAAAGTTTTTTTTAAAGCATTTAAAAATTGGATGTTTTGAACATTCAGAGAACGTTCAGAAGTAATGTTTCCATAACTACATTTTCAGAACCAGATGCCAGAATGAGCAGATAAATTATGATCAGTGCCAGTGATGATGATGTGGTTTAACTGTGTTGTGCACGAGCCTCTTGAAGCATTATTAATTGTAAATGTATATGGATACAATGTAACATTTATCCTTTTGACATGACGGAATGTCTCTCAAATCAGTTTTTTAATGTATGGATATTTTAATTGACAGACACTGTTCACTCTTGTTGTTTGTGTGTTCCAGTGTATATCGGGCCGTCCTGTTTGCGCTTCTGCTCCGGTAGAGGACACTGTTCACGCACGGGCTGCAAGTATGAGTATTCTTCAGTCGAAACACTCTTTAGACTGAGAAAACGGCAACACCTTACCGGAAAGTGTGTGTTTTCATATTTGTTCAGGTGTGACCCTGGTTTCAGCGGTCCTGCGTGTGAGCTGGCGTCTCAGACCTTCCCTGCGTTTCTGTCCGAGAGTTTCTCCAGCGTGAGGCTGTCGTCCTATCACAGCTTCTCCTCGCTGCGCGGGGCAGAGGTCAGCTTCGCCTGCGGGGTTCTGGCCAGTGGAAAAGCGCTGGTGTTCAACAGAGACAGTAGAAGACACATCGTCACAACCCCACTGGACAGCTCACAGGCCAGGTACACACACACACACACACACACACACACACACACACACACACTCACTGCAGGTGTTTCACGTTCAGTCTGTGTTCGTCTCTCTCAGGTATCTTCAGTTCACGCTCAGACTGGGCAGCCGCAGCACCTCCAGCTCGTGTCCTGCTCCGGATCAGCCGGGCGAGGGTGTGCTGCTCCATTACTCCTCAGATAACGGCATCACCTGGACGCTGCTGCAGCATTACGCTTATCAGGGCTTCCATGAGCCCAGGTGCGTCGTACTGAACACACTGTTTCAAAGCAGCTTCACTGTAATGAACAGGAAAATGACAGAATCAATGATACAAACTTCAAATATGAAATTCACATTTGGACTCTTTTCTCTCAGGATTGTCTCTGTGGAACTTCCTCCCGGGGCCCGTAAGTTCGGGGTCCAGTTCCGCTGGTGGCAGCCGTATCACTCGGGCCGCGGGCAGGACGTCTGGGCAGTGGATGAGATCAGCATGACCTCTGTCCTCTTCAACATCATCAGCCTGGACTTCAGTAATGTGTTAGATGTGACGCAGAGCCTGGGCTTCTATCTGGGGAACGTGCAGCCGTACTGTCAGCACGACTGGACTCTCAGGTACTGCTTCACCTGCAATACGCTGACTTTATTCACGTTCACAACAGTCATTTTAGCCAGAGGTTTTCAATCTTTCAGAGGACACGGGCTGCGAAATATCATCATTATTATGCTTGACTTGTATATATTTTCATGTACGTTCAATAGAACTCTAGGGTTCTTGAGTCCATTTTGAAGAACTCTCAGTGTTTATTTACATTAATTAATTAAGGGTTAATTAATGTAAATAAAAAAAAATCTTCTAAACTCATCTAATGAATATTTATGAGCTCAGTCGTATCCATGCAATGACATCATATCCTGCCCTACTACTGACGCCACGTCACCAAGAACATAGAAGCACAAAACGAGCTCCGTTTCAGACCTGAAGTTTGTCAACATTTGCCAGACGAGCAAAGGAGCGGAAAATTGCTTCTGTATGCAGTGCAAAAACAGGCAGAATATTTCTGCAATTAATAATGCATTGATATCCAAACAATACCAGCACTTCCCTTCGGGGCCAGATCCGAATGACAGCGTAAGCCACAATGATGTAAATATTTGCTCAGTTTTTCAGGCGATCATGGCTCGGCCTCCAGTATTCGCTATGTGGAAACACAGTCCATGCAGATCGGCGCATCCTACATGATCCAGTTCTCTCTGGTCATGGGCTGCGGACGGGAGCCTTCGCCGCACATCGACACGCAGGTCCGGCTGGAGTTTTCCACCAATCACGGCTTGACTTGGCATCTTGTCAAAGAGGTGAGAACACCAAAATATCCTCTAAAGCACCAGACCTAAACCCACCGTAGTGTTACCATGTTTTTGTGATAAGAAGTAAATACCATGATAATCACTGGTTACCTTACAGTCTTCGTTCCTCCATGGCACTTTTTGTAAGGATTGGAGAACAATTATAACTCAGATTATAGATTATTCTTTGAGAAAACACAGTTTGTCCTCTTTCTGCTGTGTGGGCCGCTCCATCAGGGTGTTTCAGGTGTGTTTTCTCATGGTTTGTTGGTGTAGGCCTGTCTGCCAGGCATGCCGAGCTGCTCTGAGTTCACGGCCTCCAGCGTCTACCATCCGTCTGAGTTCACAGACTGGAGACGGATCACGCTTCCTCTGCCTTACAAGACCTGGTAAGATACAAACCACAAAATGAGCTTTAACTTTATTACCTTTGCTTTAATTCACTGATTCCTGTGAGATTATTAAATGTTACCTCAAGGAGGACCGATTCTGCTCTTTTCCTGCAAACACTTTATTCTGATGCTCCTCAACAGACGTTCTACTGACTATAAGTAACTTTACAAGTACAGGTGAACTTATTCTACTAACCCGAACCCTAACCTAACAGTCTACTGATACTCTAATGAGAGTTAGTTGACATGTAGTTGCAAAGTTACTTATAGTTAGTAGAATGTCTAAAGTGGACTATCAGAATAAAGTGTAACCGTTTTTCTTTTTTCAATGATTTGACTTTAATTAAAGGTTAGGTTTTTGTGAATATTTTGAATGAAGGACCAAGAGGATGAACACCGTAGACGTTTTCCCACGGCCTGTTTTGCTCATATTGATCACTGTATAGGGAGGAATGATGGTATTTTTCCAGTGTTCGTGTCCCTTCATTGCCTCATATTCATTTGCAGTGTTTTCTTGTTGTCTCACTCTGGTTTCATGCTGTTTTGTGGCTTCAGGTCGAGTGCGACACGTTTCCGATGGATCCAGAACTACTACCAGGAGCAGGATGAGTGGGCGCTGGATGATATTTACATCGGGCAGCAGTGTCCGCAGATGTGCCGTGGACACGGCTGGTGTGACCACGGACACTGCAGGTCAGAGACAGACACAAATTCAGCTTTGATCACAGGAATAAATTACATTTTTAACATATGAAGAGTTCAGATGCAAAAGCCGCTAAGCGCCACCTCCATGATATTGAGCGAATGCTCTCCGCACATAGTATAGTCTACGTTCATCAAATACTTTCGCTTCAAATCCGCTAAATCCCAGCGTCAGCCCATTCAGAAATACCAGTTCGATGGCAGAAACCGCTAAACGCCACTTCCCTTTGTAAGCAAAAGCTTCTAAGTCCTCAGAAGAACCAATCAGAAGACGCAAATCGAATCATATGATTTCAAGATGAATGATGGTGTGCATATGAGCCGGCTTTCCATTGCCGAGCTGCAAGTTTTTATCATGTTTTGTCCGTCGTCACTTAATGTCTTATGCAGTGTAAAGTACAGTAAGTGTTTTCTAGTTTTGAGGATGTTTTTGCTGGACGAGCAGCAGTGTTTGAGCGTGTCCGGTGCGATCTGTGTGACGGTCTCTGCGTCAGGCTGTGAATCTGAAGCTCATCGTCTGCTCTGCTCACAGGTGTGATGAAGGCTTCACGGGCTCAGACTGCCAGCCCTTCAACACTCTGGCCTCCAGTGTGCTCTCAGACTTCGAGTCGCAGGAAACCCTGATGTCAGCCTGGCAGGAAGTGACCGGAGGCGAGATCGTGCCGCCCGACCAGGGCTGTGGCGTGGTTTCCTCAGGATCCTCTCTGTACTTCAGTAAGGTGCGGTTACAGTCGTCATACTCTCACAGAAAAAGAGTCCAACTAAAACATTTCAGAAAAAACCTTCCATGAACGATGTATAAATAACGTTTTGAGAACATTATGAAAGACCAGATAACTTTGAACTAACGTTCTATTAAAGATACTGGAAGAACGTTTGTTCATAACTTTGAGAGAACATTGACAGAATGTTCTGAGAACGTTCCCTGTGATCTGGGAACACATTTGATCATTATTCAGATGACATTCAGGTCTTTGATCATTGATATTGTGCTGCTGTATGTTGAAGTATCTCGTGTCATCAGGCTGGGCTGCGGCAGCTGGTCAGCTGGGACTTGGACACGGAGTGGGCGGAGTTTGTGCAGTTCTACCTGCGAATGGGCGGAGACGGAGCCGAGTGCAATCAGGCGGACAGCAGGGAGGAGGGTCTTCTGCTGCAGTACAGCAACGATGGAGGAATCAGCTGGGGTCTGATCGCAGAGATGTACTTCACTGACTTCACCAGACCGCGGTGAGAGGACAAATACATTCACATTTAATTGTGCCAGGAAAAATCACTTTCTGTGTGACTGGCCCTAAAAATCACTGCAACTAGTTATTTTATCTAAACTGCTGATATATTTCTAGAATGAAGAGTATAAAGTGTCCACTGCACCATACGGTGTGTTTGTGACTGGGATGATATTGTTTGTCCACAGGTTTGTTCATTATGAACTTCCTCTGGCCTCTAAAACGCCCTGCACCCGTTTCCGCTGGTGGCAGCCGCTCCACTCCGGTGAGGGCTACGATCAGTGGGCCATCGATGACGTGATCATCCTGTCTGAGCGAGAGAAGCATGTCATCCCGATGGCCGATCCCACGCTTCCTCAGGTGAGATTCTCCTCTGAGATGATCCTACTGCAGTGTTCATGAAGAGACGAGAGAGAAACTCTGGTGTCTCCCTGCAGAACTTCTATGAGAAACCGGCTTTTGATCATCCGCTCAACCAGATGAGTGTGTGGCTGATGCTGGGAAACGAAGGAATGGACAAGGACCGTAACGGCAGTTTCTGTGCTCCCACACCCTCGGCCATAGTGTTCGGACGATCGGACGGCGACCGGATGGCGGTGACCAGAGACCTGTCTCTCCGTCCGGGATACACACTGCAGTTCAAGGTACTGATGTAAGGCTACGTGCAGGAAGTCTTAATTCACACACACACACACACACACACACATATATATATATATATATATATATATAATTATTAAAAAATGTAATCACATTAATTACATAATAAACTGATTCATTAACCCAATTAATTGAAAATAATCACAAATATAACAGTTTCCCAACTGAAACTAATGGCATAGTTGTTTTTGGGATATTATCTTTCATGTAGTGTGTAATAAAGCTGTTTGTGAATGTAAAAGCTCAGTTTTAAAGATCAAAGTTTAGATAAATGGAGTTTTTGTCTCCTAAAAGAAAGAAGTGATTCTGAACTGAAACGAGTCGTCAGTAATTCAGTCTCACTTCCTGGTGAACCTATGTAGGTTTGGAACTAATTTGCATAATGCCAGCCTCTGGTCTTCATTGGCTGAACAGCGTCTCTTTGCCCCGCCCTCAATCACTGTAGTTGTATCTGAGACTGGAAGAGTTTGGTTCATGTTGTTCATGTCGAGAAGACGCTGTTTTCTGCTGCCAAAGCAAATCCACTTTGATGAGGTTGATACGGTAAAACCGACGCCATCGTTACTGTTCGTATCACTGTGAATCAAGAGCTGAGATTCAGATATGATAATGGGTGTTTGGTTTCTGACCAATCAGAGCAGACTGGGCCATCTGACCAATCACAGCAGAGCAGCTCTCAGAAAGGCGGGGTTTAGAGAGACCAAATCCTTGATCGAAGCGTTTCAGACACTGAGAGAAAAGAGCTGATGCTGCAGTGGATATTATGAGAAAATTAAAGTGTTTTTTGACCTTGGATGTGTGTGAACCTGTAACCTGTGCTGTGTTTCTCGTTCAGCTGAACATCGGCTGTGAGTCGGTCTTCAGTGCGTCTGCGCCCGTCCTGCTCCAGTACTCTCATGACGCGGGCCGCACGTGGGCTCTGGTGCGCGAGGGCTGTTACCCAGCATCCCCTGGGGCCACCAGCTGTGAGGGGAGCGGCCGTGAACTCAGAGAGCCCACTGTTTACAACACAGGAGACTACGAGCGCTGGACCAGAATCACTGTTGTGCTCCCACGAAATGTGGCTGCCAGGTAACTGGACACTGGGATGGTTCTCAATGTTTGATATTTTTAATAGAAAACAAGAAAAACATTGTTTGCAGTGCAGGGATTGATTTTAGCCACAGTTTTGATGAACTCATCTGTCATTTTCAGCAAGACGCGCTTCCGCTGGTTCCAGGAGAGCAGTGTCTATCGGGACGCCCCTGCATTCGCCCTGGACGGCGTCTACATCTCCGAGCCCTGTCCCAATCACTGTGGAGGTCATGGAGACTGTATCTCAGGTGTCTGCTTCTGTGACATGGGGTACACAGGTAACGCTCACGTTCAGACTCTGTTCACACTGGTTTGTGTAGACTAGTTCAGCCAGCCGCTGATGACCTGAGTCAGGTGTGTGTGATCAGGATCTTCTGCTGTGTGTGATGTTATGTGTGTTTGTGTTCAGTCGAGATGGATCGGTCGAGCTGCGTCCCGTCTGCACCGAGTCCCACTGAACTCTCGGAGGACTTCGAGGGGAAGCTGAGCTCACTGTGGCAGAGCCTGAGCGGAGGACAGATCGGTGACGGCTGCGGGACCATCAGTGAAGGCAAAGCGCTGTACTTCAGCAGCCTGGGCCGACGAGAGGCTCGCACCGCGCCGCTGGACACCACCAACACTCGGTCCGTGCCACGATTCAAACAATGAAGCTTCAGACTGTCATCATTTTTTGTTTCTCTACTTACAACCTACTGTCTGTTTTCTCCTTCTGTACAGTCTGGTTCAGTTCTACATTCGGATTGGAGGGAAAAACATGGGCTCCTCCTGCACTCGCCCCCGTTCCCGAAATGAAGGTGAATGTGGAGATCATATCATGTGGACCGGTTGTACCAATCTGATCTCACGGGAAAATGTAACTATGTTACGAGGGGGCGATTTCGTATAAAATCGTATGATATGAAATGTACAAAAACGTAAGATTATTGGAAAAATAATCCCACTCCTAAACATACGTGAGCAGATTGTATGAAAATGTATGACTGAGATTACACAAATTCATACGAATTAGCCAAAAATTCACTAAAACATAAAATAGTTACGAATTTTCATGAGATTGTGTTGGTCGGCTGGATGAGGCGATCATGCACGAAAAATTCTGCAGCTTGTTTCTTTTCCTCATTTTCTCAGTTACTCTGCTTATATTTCTTTGTCAGGTGTGATTGTCCAGTTTTCCATAAACAACGGCGTGCAGTGGCAGCTCTTACGAGAGTTGGACTTTGGCTCGTTCCTGGAGCCTCAGGTGGTCACCATCGAGCTTCCGCCCGCAGCAAAGACGCCCCACACCGTGTTCCGCTGGTGGCAGCCGCAGCAGGGTGAGAACCGTTATAAAGACTCAACAATGAGAACATCATAACTTACAACACATGTGTTGAGGTGCAGACTACAAACAGTAATGTCATCTATCTCTCCTTTCTCAGGGAAACACTCGGCCCAGTGGGGCCTGGATAATATTCTGATCGGAATGAACGACAGCGCCAGAAGTGGATTCTTTGACACGTTTGATGGCACTTCTCCCTTAAGACACAACTGGTATCGAGTTGTAGGCGGAGAGGTGACCGCAGACTGCCTGAGCCGAGACTCGGTGCTGAACTTCAACTCTGAGCTCATGGACAGTGAGTTTCCATTAAGATATCGCCAATCTCATGTATAAGTTTTCATTCATCATTTAGACATTTAAATGAACATTTTCATCTGGAAAGCTACGTCCATTTTCAGGCCTTCCCACTCAGATCTCTGATCATAACCCTTCTTTTTCCAGTGAGCTTTTCTTTTTTATAATGTCTCTCAGCCATCTCTCTTTCTACAGTCTTCACATCTCACTCTCACTCACTCTCTCTCCTCCCCATCATGTGTGTTGTGCTGCTCAGTCCTATCCACTTTCAGCAGCGTTTCTCAGAGTCACTTACTGCACCTTTAAGCAGACAGTCTAATAATATGATACTGTAATGAGAGCTTTTTGACATGTTGGTGCAACGTTTCTTATAGCATAAGTGGAACATCAAAATAAAGTGTGACCAAATCATTTAGTTCTGAGCTTGCCCTTTGACACTCACAGAAGTGAATGAAGCACATGTGTATGATAGGATCTGTCTGATGTGAATGACTGCACTGCGCTCTTTCCCGCCAGAGAGGCCGCGTTACGCTGAGAGCTGGGACTTCGAGGTGTCCGGCTCCTCCTTCCTGCAGTTTGATCTGAGCATGGGCTGCAGTAAGGCAGCGTCTCCAGCCCACGGCGTCCGTCTGGAGTTCTCCACCGACTGCGGCCGCCGCTGGACTCTCGTCACGCCCGAGTGTGTGCCGCCCGCCATCGGCTGCTCCGGATACAGCCAGCGGTCGGTGTACAGCGCGCCTCAGTATCTGCAGTGGAGGAGAGTCACTGTGTACCTGCCCAGCGCTGCCATGTACGACTCTTTACACTGTACAGATGATTTTATACAGTCCCATTCACTCGTTTATCACTAAACATTTATACTGCCCTCACTGTAAGAACCTTACACTGATATTTTCCAAGGTACTTATATGCCATGGTGTGTCCAAAAAGCTTTACAGTCATGTCATGCTACTTTATGCTAGTGTGCTCTATTTGCATGTTCAGTCTGGTTTTCCAACACTAAACCCTTTTTTCCGATTCGTGTAGTTCTCCTAGAACGAGGTTCCGCTGGATTCAGCCTGTTTTTGCTCCCGGAGCCGATGGCTGGATGCTGGACAATGTGCTGCTGACGCCCGGCTGCCCGTGGATGTGCTCCGGACACGGCCTGTGTGACAGCGGACACTGCGTGTGAGTGTCGACACCAGCTGATAACCTCAAACGCTCCTCAGCGATCCTGCAGTTACAGTGGCTTCTCTCTCTCACGCAGCTGTGACAAGGGCTTCGGCGGGGCTCACTGTGTGCCTCTGGTCGCTTTGCCGTCCGTTCTGAAGGAGGACTTCAATGAGAACCTGAAGTCAGATATCTGGCCGGAGGTGTACGGCGCAGAGCGGGGAACGCTGAGCGGAGAGCCTCTGAAATCAGGAACGGCCCTCATCTTCAAAGGCGTGAGTATAGTGTCATGCACTGCCTTATGCATCAAATACATAACATAAAATATTGAGCTTGAGCATTTATAGTGACAGACGACAAACTGCAGGTTTGTTTTAAAGAAACCTAATATAAAGTGTGACAGAACCACTTGTGTCTAGCATTAATTTAATGTAGTTACATGTAGTAGAACTGTAGATCAAAACGTTTATAGAACCTCTAGGGTTCTACAGTGGAGTTTCATCAGCTAATGTCCGTAAATCAGCATGTTTCGCTTTCATCCGGATGACTGTCATGTTCTCCTGCAGGAGGGACTGCGGATGCTGGTATCAACAGATCTGGACTGCACAAACACCATGTACATCCAGTTTTCATTCAAGTTCATAACTAAGGGTGAGTCTGGCGTTAAGCGTGTTCGATCTCCAGCCTTTCTGCTTGTCTCCTGTTGGTTGTAGACACATGTTGTGTGTGTTTGTGTGCGCAGGCGTGCCCGAGCGCTCTCACTCCGTGCTGCTGCAGTATTCAGTGAATGGAGGGATCAGCTGGCTGCTTATAGACGAGTTTTATTTCCCCACTTCCACAGACACGCTGTTTGTTCACATGTCTTTGCCTCCCAGTGCGCAGACGAACGCTACACGGTTTCGATTGTGGCAGCCGTACAACAGTGGTAAGAAATTTACGCCCCACATACACCTCACTCACACAATCACAAGTGTCATATGGAGATGAGTTCGTAACACAGAAGAGTAGTGTGCTACTTTTACACTTTAAAGAGGACCTTGATGTTGTTTTTGTGCTCTACTAGAACAGGTTTTCCTGCTTGAATGTTGATTATTTTCCTCATATTCTCCATTGTTCAGCTCCTCTCTTCCCAGTCTGTCAGTAACGCTCTGTTTAGTTCCTGTCTCTATGAAGCCCCTCCTTCTGAAAAGCACAATGTGCTCTGATTGGTCGGCTGGAGCAGTGTGTTGTGATTGGTGTTTGGGAAATGTCCCGCCCCTTACCATAACCGCCAGTTTCAACACACTACTGACTAACTCAACCAGGCCCCGCCCCTTTATTCTGCGTATGAATTATTTAAATGAGGAATATTGTGAAGAAAACTCAAGACTACAATGGAGGCGTTTCAGGAACACTGATATAGAGAAGAACTCCCGCTGCAGGGACTTTGTGCTTTGGAAAACATGATCGCAACCTTTTAAATAATGTTGTTATCACGTCATTTAATGTTTTTAAACATAAATTTGTTAGCTGGGTTCAGTGTTTTTTTCTCATTGTTATGACTGTTACTCTTCAATCCTTCAGGTAAGAAGGAGGAGGTGTGGGTGATTGATGACCTGATCATAGATGGCAACAGCATCAATAATTTGCCGGTTATATTGGAGAGCTTTGAGGCTGGACCTCAGGAGGGGAACTGGCTGTTTTATCCTGGAGGAAACACTGGATTCTACTGCCCGTATCAGAGAGGAGGACTGTGAGTATCTCCAGCGTGTTTCCCTCATGTTAGCATGCAGTGTAAAATGATGTAATGCCCTCAAGGAGATAAACTGTAGTGGACTCAGTACACACTGACTCCAGCTTGTGTCTGAATCTGCTGGTCAATCCTCTGAGCTTCTGGTTCAGTGTTGATGGCGTCATGTGACCCTCACTGTGTTTGCAGGGAAGAGGACTCCGCCATGGTGTTCATGTCCAGTGAGTTGGGCGAACACTCTATTACCACGAGAGATATTGATGTCAACGAGAACACCGTCATCCAGTTTGAGGTACGGCTTTGTGAGATCAACATTGGCATTTAAAAGGCCCTTTTCCCTAAGGGAATGTTCGCCCAAAAATGAAAATTTAATAAATTCTGTCATCATTTACTCTCCTTCATGTCATCTTCAGAACACAAATTAAGATATTTTTAATGAAATCTGAGATATTTCTGTGCCTCCATTTAAAGTATTCACTCAAAACTCTAACGCTTCATTGTAAAGTAAATCCATACACTGAAAAAAAAAATGTTTGATTTTCCAGTAAAAATATCTAAACATTCTGAAATCAAGATATACTTTCTTAATATGTTAAGTCATGTTTTCTGAAAAATCTATCAAAATGATGTGAGACAAAATATCTGCCAATGGGGTCAGAAAAATAAACTTGCTTTCCCTTTAAATTAAGATTTTTTTTCTGACTCCATTGGCAGATATTTGTTCTTGTTTTAAGCACAAACTCACTTAATTTTGAAGATTTTTTTCAAAAACAGCACTTTTTTCTTCTCTAGTAAATGTATCTTGATTTAAGAATTTTTAGATATTTGTGCTGGAAAACAACAGAAACTCTGAGGAAGAACATCATTATTTGTAGTGTATGAATCAAGCGGTTTAACCAAGTCTTCCGAAGAGACATGATCGCTTTATATGATGCACAGACTTCATTTAGGCTTTTATTCACATACAAAAATTGACCTGCGATCGAACATAAAGCTCATAAAATATGTTAAACAGAAACTCAAGCATGAGAACTAATGAGGTTCATTCTCACGTGTCATGCGGCCTGTTTGAGCTTCTGTTTACCGTATTTGATGTGCTCTATGTACGTTCACTGATTTATGATCTCTTTATGAATGTTTTGAAGCGTCAGAGTTTTGGGTGAACAAATTTTAAATGAAGGCACAGAAATCTAGTTAAAAATGATCTTCATTTGTGTTTGGAACGACATGAGGGTGAGTAATTAATGACAGAATATTCATTTTTGTCTGAACTATCACTTTAACTGTAAAGTTAAAGGCAAACATTTGTTATATTGATTGATTGATTATCTCGGTTGAGTGGGAACATCAGTAACTATGATTCCTGTTCTAGATCAACGTGGGCTGCACAACTGAAAGCTCTTCCCTGAACCCTGTGCGTCTGGAGTTTTCGCGGGACTTCGGAGCCACGTGGCATCTGTTGGTCCCTCTGTGTGCCGGCGGCCCCAGGCTCAGCTCACTCTGCTCGACTGAACTCCATCCTGCCAGCGTCTACTATCCTGGAACCACACAGGGCTGGAGAAGAGAAATGATCCACTTCGGCAAGCTGCGGCTGTGTGGGTGAGTGGGACACACCGGCTGCCCAGATAACAAAATTACAACCTATGAACGTTTTGCTAACGTTCCCATTGAGTTATAAAAACGTTATTTGGGAATGTTCTCTGTCCAGTTTTTTAAATGTTTTAAAGACGTTTTTCATGCTTATGTGAACGTTAAAGGAACATTCCATCTCATCATTCTATAGGAACGTTACTTCTGAATGTTCTCTGAACGTTCTAAACAAGTAGTAACATTTAAAGGTGCAATAAGTAATATTTTTGCAGTAAAATATCCAAAAACCACTAGGCCAGTGTTATATATTTTGTTCACTTGAGTACTAACAATATCCAAAATGTATCCAACTATTTGTAAATCGTGAGAAAATTGCAATTTTAACCAAGGCTTTGGGACGTGCAAGTCGCCGCCTGTCAATTGCGTCATACCCGTCACACCTCGAAGTGTTGGAAACACCAAAGACGCTTTAATATATTACACTTTTTAATAGACAAGGCAACAACTGTTTTGATATATTTATAGACAGAAAACGAATTGTTGTTATATAGCTCAACACGTTTAGTCTTATTGTTTAAATCTAATTTTCTTGATTTTTTGCGAGTACCATGCTTTACCATGCCTCAGAGAAAAACACTATTTTGTCAAGTAGCTAACATAGCATGATCAGATGCAGCTTTATTTTTAGTAACAGTAATACAGCATTTTCTCCATCATACAATACGTTTTAAAATGAATTGCATGCCATTTATCAACACAAGCCATCCAGCATTTAATATGATATTCTAAAATCGATCTATCTTACTGCAGTGTGCAACAGTGTCTCACAGCAGCCGGCGAGCGAACGCACAGAGTACGTTTTAGAGAACGTTCTAAACAAGTAGTAACATTTAAATAACGTCCCATGAATGACATATAAATAATGTTTTTGTAATAACGTTTTGAGAACATTATTAAAGACCAGATAACTGGAAGAACGTTTGTTCATAACTTTGAGAGAAGCGTTCTGAGTATGTTCCCTGTTCGCTGGGCTGCTGTTTGTTTTGACAGTTGACTGTTGCGTGTTCAGTGTGTAACAGAGTTTCTGTGATTGGCAGATCAGTGCGGTTCCGCTGGTACCAAGGGTTTTATTCTGGCGGCGCGGCTCCGCCCACCTGGGCCCTGGACAGCGTCTACATCGGCCCTCAGTGCCAGAACATGTGTAACGGCCATGGCGTGTGTGTTCGAGGCACTCACTGCGACTGTGATCCAGGTTACTCTGGTTCCGACTGCTCCCTTCCAGAGGTGCCAAATCCAGATTTCCTGAAGGAGGACTTTGAAGGTACAGAAGCAAACAGATGTTGTACAGTATTTTGTTATATGACTGTGAGTAACACAATGATATGTTTGCATCTGAAACACGTTTGTCATAATTAGTGTTGGGGGAAGTTACTTTTAAAAGTAATGTGTTACAATATTGCGTTACTCCCTAATAAAGTAACTAATTCTGTTACTTAATTTCTTTTTATAGAAAGTATTATGTTAGGTTACATTGGCATTACTTTTTCTCACCTGGGCTGGGCTTGCTTGTTTGCTTTTTAATAGCAAAAAAAAATAAAAATAAAAATGTTTAGCAAATTTAAAGGCCCTTTCACACAAGAAGTGAAATGAATAAGCCTCAGTCTGAAGGAAATGCAAAGTCAAAACAAAGTAACGTTACTTATTCGAAAATGTAACTCAGGTATTTCGTTTTAAATTTAAAAGTAATCCGTTACTTTACTAGTTACTTGACAAAAGTAATCTGATTATGTAATTCATGTTACTTGTAATGCGTTACCCAACACTGATCATAATATTTCACACAAAACCCAGCAAACAGGGAACGTTCTCAGAACGTTCTGGCAAGGTTCTCTCAAAGTTATGAACAAACGTTCTTCCGGTAACATTAATAGAACGTTCACTCAAATTTTTCTGGTCTTTAATAATGTTCTCAAAACGTTAGCACAAAAACATTATTTATACATTGTTCATGGAACATATTCGGGTGTTTGTCAAACATGTTACCTCTTGTTTCAGAACGTTCAATGTTTGCAGAATGATACAACTGAATGTTCCCTTACAGACAGATTGTTTGCAGTGGATCTCTTGACTGTAGCAGATTCTTTGGGATATATCTGTATTGATTGTCACATAGGTGGAGTTTTGGATACTGAACATTTCAAGTTGATGAGTGGAGGAAAACCTTCCAGAAAGTGTGGCATCACCACCAGCGGGAACCACCTGTTCTTCAGTGAGGACGGTTTGCGGATGCTGGAGACATTGGATCTGGATCTGTCTAATGCTAGGTATTCCACAAACACACGAGATATTCACCATGAAAAACGTGTCCCACACCATTATTAATGTTGAAATGTGTCACCGATCAGGTTTATCCAGTTCTTCCTGAGACTGGGCTGTGGGAAAGCGGCCCCAGATCCGCGCTCCCAGCCGGTGCTCCTGCAGTTCTCCGTGGATGGAGGGCTGAGCTGGGCTCTGCTTCAGGAGTTCCTGTACAGCAACAGCAGTAACCAGGCTCACCTGGTGGCCCTGGAGATCCCTCTGAGAGCGCGGACTCCAGCGACACGCCTGCGCTGGTGGCAGCCGTCTGAGAACGGACACTTCCATAGTCCCTGGGTTATTGATAAAGTAAAGAGCCAAGACATTACTGCAGTACACTCATTCATACTGTATTAAATATTAGGTCGATGTATATCAGAAGCATGTTGACGTGTGTGTCCGTCTGTGTGCAGCTGGTGGTGGGCGGCAGTGCCAGTGGTTGGGGGCCGCTGGAGGACGACTTCTCCACCACAAACAGCCGCTCTTGGCTGCTGCACCCCGGTGGCACGCGGATGCCTGTGTGCGGCTCTGACGGCGAAGCCTTCGCCTTCATCGAGAAGTCAAACACACGCTACGGCATCACCACCGACATCAGTCTGGGCCCGGACGCCTTCATCCAGTTTGATTTCTCTGCCTCCTGCTCGGTCACCTCGTCCTGCTACAGTAGGTCCCTGACACGAGCGATTCGTTCTGTGTTTGTCATGAACAGAAGGGCTTTGCTCTGACATCTGTGTGTGTTCATGTGTCCGCAGCGGTGGAGCTCGAGTACTCTTTGGATCTGGGCCTCACGTGGCTGCCGCTGGTCAGGGATTGTTTACCCACAAGTCCAGATTGCTCTTCTTACACACTGCAGAGATTGTTGGTGTCTGATACTTACAACAAGTGGGGCAGAATTACTTTACCCATACCACACTACGCCAGGTAAACACACACACACACACACACACACACACATCAGTGATATCTAACACTGTGTCCTAACCAGATGCGACACGACTACGCGACACAACAAAACCAATCACAAATCACAGCCAATCAGAAGAGTGTGTGGCGGAGTCTCTCTGCAAACCTCGTGTCTGGTTAGGACATAGTTTAAGAAAGAAAACACTTGAATTTAAAGTTTTTTGTGCTCTTTTGTGGCGAATGCTCAGGTCCACAGCCACGCGGTTCCGCTGGTTCCAGCCGGCACCCTTCGATAAGCAGCAGACGTGGGCTCTGGATAACCTGTACATCGGTGACGGCTGTCCTGACATGTGCTCCGGCCGCGGCCGCTGTAGACAGAGCTCCTGTGTGTAAGTCCGTCTCACGCTCACGCTCACGCCTGCAGGACGTCTGCGCTTCCTCACGGCTCTTCTCTTTCAGATGTGACCCTGAGTGGGGAGGCGAGTTCTGCGATGAGCCCCTGGTCTCTCTGCCCGTCCAGCTGAAGGACAGTTTCAGTCGAGCCCCGGCGCTCAATCACTGGCACCTGCTGACCGGCGGCAAGATCAGCAGCGTCTGTGGCGCGGTGGCCTCAGGATCCGCCCTGCACTTCAGTGGGGTAAAGCCCTCCGTCCCTCGAAGAGTTCTGGAGTTTTTCACATTCACACTCCACACCAAATCACGAGATCTAACAGGGAACGTTCTGGCAAGGTTCCCTCAAAATTATGAACAAACGTTCTTCCAGTAACATTAATAGAACGTTTGTTCAAAGTTATCGGGTCTTTAATAATGTTATACATCGTTCATTTAGCGTTTTTAATGTTACTACTTGTTTCAGAACATTCAGAGAACATTCAGAAACGTTTTCATAACTTAATGGGAAAGTTAGCAAAATGTTTTTTGAGCATATTTGTGTCAGCTGGGTCATGAAGTGAGGATTTGGCAATTTACCAAGTATAGATGAAAACTAAAAACAAAATCAGTGACTTCATAAGTATTCCAGCTCCCACAGTTAATACTGAGAACAACCGTCGGCAAAGAGCTTATTTTCCTGAAGAATCTGTCCCTGCTTGTTTTCCTCTAAGGCTTTTTTATAGTTTACTCCATCCATTTTTCATCGTGTCTTTATGAGTTTGGCGTCCCTGCTGTCCTTCTCCGTAGGGATGATGTTCTCAGAGGAGTGTGAGCTTCACGATGAGGCACAAAAGCTCAATTTTACTTTCATCAGACCGTGAAATCTTCCTGCAGATAGTCGTGTCTCTCCAATGCCTCTGAGCAAACTCCATCTCAGATATCATACGAGTTTATTCAGAAAACTTTCACCCTGTCAGCTTTCCATAAAAATCTTATGTTCAAGTCAAATCTGTCTGTCCAGCTGTCTATCTCAAGTCTCAAGTCTAGTTTATGTTTAGAGTCCTTTACAACTTCACTGTAAACCAAAGGACTGTCCCAGCTAACAAAAATATGTTCTAAGAACGTTTTGCTAACGTTCTCATTAAGTTATGAAAGCGTTATTTCTGAATGTTTTTTAAAATGTTTTTTTCCTTGGTTATGCAAACATTAAGAGAATGTTCCATTGTATCATTCTTCACACATTATGGGAACGTTACTTTTGAATCTTCTCTGATCTCGTGAAACAAGTAGTAACTTTTAAAAAACATTAGATGAACGTCCAACTAAAATGTTTCAGAAAAACTGGTCCATTAACGAGGTATAAATAATGTTTTTTTGCTAACGTTTTGAGAACATTATTAAAGACCAGATAACATTGAACAAACGTTCTATTAACGTTACTGGAAGAACGTTTGTTGATAACTTTGAGAGAACCTTTCCAGAACGTTCCCTGTTAGCTGAAGTCCAGTCTATCCACCTGTCTGATGCAATAATGTTACAGCACACATGACAGTGTTGCTGCACTTTTCAGTTTCGTTTCTATCGTTTGTCTGATGTCCAGAGCTGCTCTCGTCAGCTGGTGACGGTGGATCTGAATCTGACCAGCGCTGAATTCATCCAGTTCTACTTCATGTACGGCTGTATGATCGCGCCCAGCAACCGCAATCAGGGCGTTCTGCTGGAGTTCAGTGTGAACGCTGGCATCAGCTGGAGTCTGCTGACCGAGATCTTCTACGACCAGTACAGCAAGCCTGAGTAAGTCTGTCAGCTAGGACTGTGTACTTGATGTGAACGAAGCCAATATCATTTCTTAAAATCCCAAGCTCCATCTTGATCTGTGCCGATTCTCTGGCTCTGCGTACAGCGCTGGACTCACTTTACTTGTTTGATTTGGTGATTTCACTATAGCATAGCATTTACAGAAGATTATAACAGGGAAAAGGGAGAAAGAAAAAATAATTAGGGCTTTCCATTCACATATGCATTACTGCAGAAAATGATACAAGTCAAAGACTTGACAAATCTTTATAGTTTCACCATCTCATAACAACACTGTAGCTCTATCAGAAATACACTACTGTTCAAAAGTTTGGGTCTACAAGGAAAAGATTATAATCTGATTTGGTGAATTAAACTGCTCTGGTTAGTGTACGTTCACTCTATGAATCATCTGACCGGACTGTGTGTTCTTCCGCAGGTTTGTGAACGTGTTGCTGCCGGCGGCGGCGCGGGTCGTGGGCGTTCGGATACGCTGGTGGCAGCCTCAGCATGACGGAGCGGATCGGAGCGACTGGGCCCTGGATAATGTGCTGATCTCCGGCTCGGACGCTCACGCTCAGATCTCTGACACGTTTGGAGGAGTGGCACTGCCCAGTCATGAGCGAGCGCCCGCCGACGGCACACACACCCGCCACAGCGGCTCGCTCGCCCATCACGAGGAGACCATCGGTACGAAATCTGAGAAATAACTCTAGAAGATATAGAGAAGAACTCCCGCATGAGGGACTTTGCAGAGCTTTTTCATGCTCAAACAGCAACATGAACATGTGAATAGGTGTTCTTTAATGGCTTTGTGATGTTGGTCAAATCAGTTTTGCATGTGCAGGTCATGGGGTCACTGGCTGTAACTCATTCCTGCTCTCACTTCCTCTCTATATACAGCACACATATTCACTTCAATCTGTTTCGTTTCAGTGAGCGATCACTGGCTGTTTTCAGAAGACTGCTCCGTGAAACGTTTCTGCAGCTCTCCAGACGGAGTCATGGTGTGCGGAAACACTGATGGACAGGAAGTTTACGCCGTTACACATGACTTAGTTCCAGCCAAAGGCTGGGTCATGCAGTTCAAGGTAATCTAACACATATGCTGCATATGGAATAGATGTCAATTGTTTAGTTACCAGAGCATTATATCATCTCTGCAGCATTTCATAAAAACATGCCGTTCCTCGTTATTTTGAACTGAAGAAATCACCCGCTCCGAGACGTGATGGCGGCACAGATAAAAATGAAAAGTAAAATCAGTGACTTCACACGTATCCCAGCTCCCACAGTCATGTGTGTTGTCTGTTAGATTGCGGTCGGCTGCAGCGTGCCGGAGAAGCCTGCGGAGAGACAGGTTCACGTTCAGTACTCGGTGAACTTCGGTGTGACCTGGAAGTACCTGGTGCCTCAGTGTTTGCCTGCAGACCCTCGCTGCGCCGGACAGGTGTCGCAGCCGTCCGTCTTCTTTCCTGCCGACGGATGGAAGAGAGCCGTCTACCCTCTACCAGACAGTCTCGCAGACACGTGAGATATCGCAGACACACACGCAGCCGTCTGCACAGACCTCACTCACTCATTTGTGTTTGTGTACGTGCATGTGCAGGGAAAGAGTTCTCATAGCCGTTCTCAGTGGAGTGATGATGATCCTGCTGTTGTCCACAGAACGGTGCGCTTCCGCTTCTATCAGAGGCACTCGGATACGCAGTGGGCGGTGGAGAACTTTTACATCGGTCCAGCCTGTGAGAACCACTGTGGAGGTCATGGAGACTGTCTGGACCAGCACTGCCTGTGTGACCCCGGGTTCACGGGGCCCAGCTGCTACGCCAGCAGCACGCTGAAGGTAAAGCAGAGCACAGCACAGCTGGACAGACTGCTGAACGCACACACGAGCGCCGCACACATCAAGCTCTCCCTGTGTTCCCAGCAGGCCTCGCTGAAGGAGCGCTTCGACTGGGACGGGGCCCGCGGGCCGCAGTGGCAGATGCTGGAGGGCGGTTCCCCCTGTACCGACTGCAGGGTGCTGGTGGAGGGAACGGCTCTGTATTTCAACGGGGCGGGCGCCAGACAGGCGGTCACTAGCGATCTGGACTTGCGTGGGGCGAAGTAACTACACGTTTTTCTTTTTAGTTCGTTCAGCCACACACACACTGTATGTCAAACCCTTCACAGAGACGCTTTGATGTCAGCATGATGGAGCTGTTTAGACCCAGCTAACAGGTCTTGCTTCACAGAACGTTCCCAAAACTCACATTTAAGGTTTGTTTTTGGTTCGACAGGAAAGTTTTCTTTACGGAAGTAGATCGATTTTTTTCCCCCAAGAATGTTCATGAAGCACATCAATAATAAATAAACAATAAACAAACAACTCTCAGTTAACCTCAGGCTCTCTTCAGTGTGAGCCGGTTACACAAAATGACATTTAGTTTTAAATGATGTGACCGTGAGACTTTCTGACGGGAGAAAACGTGTGCTGGACAAACACGTGCAGATATAATACAGTAAAGGAAAACAAAGCCACACATTTATGAGGCTTTTATGCTTTTTACACTTAACTTAACCCTGGTTTAAAATTTTCAG
This sequence comes from Mylopharyngodon piceus, assembly GCA_039654765.1. Lineage (NCBI taxonomy): Eukaryota > Metazoa > Chordata > Actinopteri > Cypriniformes > Xenocyprididae > Mylopharyngodon > Mylopharyngodon piceus. Next base: position 13,627,541 of record CM077458.1, on the reverse strand, counting down.
CTGTAAAGTTTTATTTATTTATGACAAATTTCTACATTGTATTAATGCTGAATTACAGTAATGTCAGTCATGTAAATCTGCAATCAAATGAAACATTTAAAGTTGTCACACAAAAACATCAGCCACTTTTTAATTAGAAGGTTACTTTAAAGCCTAAAAATAACCATTAGGGAATGTTCTGTCTCAAAAAACAAAACAAACAAAACTTCCTGCAGTGTTCTGTAAACGTTATTTTATGGTTGTAAAAAAATAAAACCTAAACAGAACATTGATAGATTGTGATTTATTTGGTTACCAAAAACAAAACAAAACCAAATGGGAGCCAAATACTAACATTATGGGAACGTTGTGTGTTTGCCAGGACCCTGTTCAGGTTTCAGGGGTCAATAATAGGTAGTAATTAAGTATATTCTCATATTAATAACGTGTCTGTTCCAGATTTGTGGAGTATTGGGCTAAAATCGGCAGTGAGGAGAATGTTACACTGTGCCATCGTCCAACCTGTCGGAAAGAGGGCGTGTTATTGGATTATTCTGTTGATGGAGGTCTGTTTCATTAGTAATAACACAATAATTCTCATCTTCACTTTTACTAAAGAGGACCTATTATGCCCTTTTACAGTCTTGAATGTTGATTATTTTCCTCATATTCTCCATTGTTCAGCTCCTCTCTTCCCAGTCTGTCAGTAACGCTCTGTTTAGTTCCTGTCTCTATGAAGCCCCTCCTTCTGAAAAGCACAATGTGCTCTGATTGGTCGGCTGGAGCAGTGTGTTGTGATTGGTGTTTGGGAAATGTCCCGCCCCTTACCATAACCGCCAGTTTCAACACACTACTAACTAACTCAACCAGGCCCCGCCCCTTTATTCTGCGTATGAATTATTTAAATGAGGAATATTGTGGAGAAAACTCAAGACTACAATGGAGGCGTTTCAGGGAGTTCAGAAACACTGATATAGAGAAGAACCCAGTTTTCATGCTCAAACAGCAACATTACACACTAAAGAGAGATGGAAAACAGCAGAATAGGTCCTCTTTAAGACACAAGTGTTATAAATGGATTGAGTTCGCTTCATGTTCTCTCTGTAAGGTGTGTCCTGGACTTTGCTCCATGAGATGGACTATCTAAAGTACGTATCTGTGAGGAGAGACTACATCGTGTTGCCGGAGAGAGCTCTGACCAACGGCACGCGTCTGCGCTGGTGGCAGCCGTTCTCGCTGTCGTCAGGCCTGGTCAGGCCCAGCGTGGAGCGCGCTCAGTGGGCTTTAGACAACATCCTCGTGGGCGGCTCTGACATTAACCCCAGCACTCTACTGGACACCTTTGATGATGGTTAGTCGTCATATGGTATTCCACTATTATCCTGAAGTTTAAATCGGTGATCCTAGGATCAAGGAAATCAAACATGATTTTAGAGTGAAAAAGACTGGGGCATTTGTGAGATGCATGTCATCGTAACTTAGAGCTACTGTCCGTATTACAGTGCTAATGTTCTCCTTCCTCCAGAGGGTGTCTCTCATGAAGAGAGTTGGAGCTTCTATCCCAATGCTGTCCGCACGGCCGGCTTCTGCGGAAACCCGTCGTTCCACTTGTATTGGCCCAACAAGAACCAAGACGGCTCGCACAACATCCTGGCAACTCGTGAACTCATTGTTCAGCCTGGATACATCTTACAGTTCAAGGTTCGAGCACGAGATGTTCAGTATCATTCAGATTTCTCACATACACACACACACACACACATATATGCAGTGACACTGGTCTCTGTCCACTGTAGATTGTGGTCGGCTGTGAGGCAGACAGATGTGATGACCATCATTCAGTGCTTCTGCAGTACAGGAAGGATGCCAGGTGAGTGACGCTGATCTCCATGTAACATCTTATATTACAAAGCCTTGCACTTTCATTTTTGTAAGCACAGGGTACCAGCTAACAGGGAACGTTCTCTTTATATAATGTTCTGGCAACAAACGTTCTTCCAGTAACGTTAATAGAACATTTGTTCAAAGTTTTCTGGTCTAGAAATAGAAAGGAAGTGGTAATATTTTTATCTAGTAATAAAATTCTTGTCTTTCACAGGTCAGACATGTGGCAGTTAGTCCAGTCCGCCTGTCTCCCTTCCTCCGTCAACAACGTGGGTTGCTCGCCTTTCCAGTTCCACGAGTCCACGATCTACAGCCCTGTCAACAGTTCAGCGTGGACCAGAGTCACCATTCAACTGCCTGACCATGTGTCTTCTGGGTATGACTTATTCTGTCCCCATAAATGATATATAAATCATCCTTTAAAGCCATATTGATGTGGCTTGATGTTGTTTTTGAGCTCTACTAGAACAGGTTTTCCTGCTTGAATGTTGATTATTTTCCTCATATTCTCCATTGTTCAGCTCCTCTCTTCCCAGTCTGTCAGTAACGCTCTGTTTAGTTCCTGTCTCTATGAAGCCCCTCCTTCTGAAAAGCACAGTGTGCTCTGATTGGTCGGCTGGAGCAGTGTGTTGTGATTGGTGTTTGGGAAATGTCCCGCCCCTTACCATAACCGCCAGTTTCAACACACTACTAACTAACTCAACCAGGCCCAACCTGGCTTTTGGAGAGATTGCATTATCATGCAGATGTGCAGAATTAGTTGATTGTTAAAGTGAAATATCCATAGGGAAACAGTATGAATATTTGACTCTCCTTTATGTCTTCAGTGCGACACAGTTTCGTTGGATTCAGCACGAGGCGGCTGGCGAGCGCTACAGCTGGGGCGTGGATCACGTGTATATCGGGGAAGCGTGTCCTGGTCTGTGCAGCGGTCATGGGTACTGCACCAGCGGACCCGTCTGCATCTGTGATGAAGGGCATCATGGTGGGCATCAGTTTTCTCTGACTCTGTGATTCCATGAAGTTTACAGTACAACAGAACAAACAGGAACAGGTTTTGTCTTCCTCAGGTGACGACTGCTCTTTGTCCAGCAGTGAACTGCCCAGCTCTATAAAGGATAACTTTGAGTCGGGTTCAGTGTCTCAGGAGAGCTGGAGTTTGATTCAGGGGGGCGGGGTGGGCAGCGGATGTGGTCAGCTCTCTCCTCACGCTCATGGGGACTCACTGTACTTCAATGGCTGCAAGATGAGACAAGCCATCACTAGACCTCTGGATCTGACCCGTGCTAGGTATAGCAAAAATCTATTCAAGACATCCATTTGTTTTCTTGCTTTTTAGTTGTTAATACAACCAGTCACCTTCTACACATCTCTCTCCTCCAGTAAGATCATGTTCGTGCTGCAGATAGGCAGTGTGTCTCAAACAGACAGCTGTAATGCTGCCCTGGACCAGGCGGATACAGTTGACCGGGCCGTGCTTCTCCAGTACAGCGTCAATAATGGAGTTAGTTGGCACGTCATTGCGCAACACCAGCCAAAAGATTTCATCAAAGCCCAGAGAGTGTCCTACAACATCCCACTGTGAGTCTGCAAACGTGTATTACACACAGAATTACAGAATTAAGTAATGTTGAATCAGTTTTCCTGTATGTTGCTTCTGTAGATCAAACAGTAGAGCTGAACTGAACTGAACTGAACTGATAAAACTGCACTGTAAGGGTGTGTTCATACTTGTAGTTCTCTTGGTTCTTTTGGTCCGGACCAAAAAACATGACTTTATACAGAGATACTGTAAGAGGAAAAGAAAATGCCACTGAAACTATTCTGAAGACAGTTCCGTTCATATAAACCCCTATTTCAATATTTATATTTTTATTCTTATATATTATAGTGAGCTTTCTGTGCCTGGTACAGATTTTGCTCTGCTGGCACGTCTGTGTTCTCCTCTTTGCATCTGTCTTTAGCGTCTGGCCTGTGTTAACGTCCTGTTTACAGACCTCATAATATTCCCACACAAATTACATTTTGGGAAATGATTGCAAAGCAGTTTGTGTGCAAGTCCGGAATTGAGATTGGTCAAAATAAAACCGTTCCGATTTATGGCCCTTCGACTGGTGCATCTCTATTTTCTATTATTGTTCGTATCATCCCCTGGGCCGGATTGGACACCGTCATGGGCCGTATGTTTGACACTCCTGGTGTAGAAGTATGCATGTGAAGATCTGTCCTTTCTTTAGCCAAAGGTATACTTTTCTTGTCATCTATGAATTATTGGGATTTTTCAAAGAGTCCTGTGGTTATGGGAATCTTTATACGTGTTGTGCTTCACTGGTCCACTTTCGCCCGTCCCTCACACTCTGCAGAAGTCTCAAACATGTCCATTTGTGCTTCCACATTATTGTGGACCCTGAGCTTTATGAGAAATCGGTAATGTAATATTTTATGCACCTGTTGGGAACACCTAGTTGCTGTCAACAAACGTCATTACACCTACATGCTATGAGTCATTCTTGCTTATTTTCAAGGACTGTTGTGTTATATCTTGAGATTGTATTTGTTTTTTGCTGCAGGGAGGCTCGTGTACGGGGGGTACAGTTGCGATGGTGGCAGCCGCGCCATGAGGGCGCAGGTCATGATCAGTGGGCGCTGGACCATGTGGAAGTCATTCTGTGAGTACAAATTAACAAGTCTTTAATTATGACAATGAACCATCCTTCACTCAGACATCAGTGTAATCTTTCAGCACAGCTTGATAACATAATATAGAAAAGTACATAGAGAAAAGAAGCTGACACTTGTAAAACAAGTAAATTCTCCTGTTAGGCTAATAATAATGAAGTATGTTCATTATTAACACCATAGTTTCTACATAGTGCTGCATTGGCCAGTAGACATTAAGCACTCCCTGTACTCATCCTATGCACACACTCCTGTTTCTACACATATCTCCCGTCCCTCTCACTCGAGTTCTGGTCCTCACACTGCGCTCTCTTTCTCTCTCGTCACTGTCACCCTTCTGCCCTCCACATGTTCACTGCACTCACCTGTTTGCCTCCACCATCCTCCGCTGCTCTGCAATAACCTTTCCCTTTCCTTACCTCCACCTAAATGTATGTTTCTCTTTGGCCCCCGCTGGTTTCACTCCCAACATTCCCTCTGTTGCTCTGGTCCTGCTGATGCAGGTCAGGGTTCTTCCACCCCCAGACCTTTGTGCAAGCCAGCAGCAGCCCTGTCCTGCATCTTATAACCTTTCCTCTCTTCTGTATTTTGCTCCCTATGGCATGGCTGTAGTGTCAGGTAAGTGCTTTGCTGTTCCCAGAATGCTCCAATGTTCCCTGCCTTTGGTCGTGCCTCGTGCATCACTATAGACCTCATCACCCCATACATGTGGAAACAAATAAAGGAAACAGCACATGAAAAAGTTACCTAAAGTTCATTATCATTCAGATGCAAACACAGCACAGTATGTTCATTGGCTTTTACCAATATATTGTCTTCTTGAACAATATCCCACAGCGGTTACACTTTATTCTGATAGTCCACTTCAGACACTCTACTAACTATAAGTAACTTTGCAACTACATGTCAACTAACTCTCATTAGAGTATTGTAGACTGTTAGGTTAGGGTTCGGGTTAGTAGAATAAGTTCACCTGTACTTGTAAAGTTACTTATAGTCAGTAGAATATCTGTTGAGGAGCATCAAAATAAAGTGTTAGCAGATATTAAGCAGACAGTCTACTAATACTCTAATAATGACTGCTAGTTGACATGGAGTTGCAAAGTTACTTACAGCTTGTAGAATGTCTGAAGCGGACTATCGAAATAAAGTGTAACCCCCACAGCTGTTACAATTATATGACCACACTTCAAGAAGCACTGGAACTAATCTGAAGGTGGAAGAATATCACAATATACAGTACTGTGCAAAAGTCAAACATTTACTGTATTTTAAGATGGTTATTTATACCTTTGCTTTAGTGTGCCAGTAGGGAATATCAGTTTTAGACTTTTAGATCAAATATTGTAATAACCCAAACAAATGTTTTCGTGAAGCACCCAATGTGCCAACCACTTTTGCACAGTACTGTGTGTGTGTGTATATATTTATATATAACTGTGTGTGTTGTTTCCATTGTTGTTGTTCCCTGTATCCTACCCATCTAATCTAAGGACTCTTTCCCCTACACAGCTGGAGGTTAATGTCACCCAGATCTAACTTAGATCTAAATAGATCTAACATTTCATTAAGTTTTTGGTTTTAGACAATAATTAATCAAATACTTGAAAACATTACGGACAGGTGTATGTACAGAAACAGGTCATCCAGGTCACTGGAGAATGTGACAGTTTCAACAATATACACACATCCCATATACAGTGTCAGAAATAAATATATACTTGTACTCCTTACACACACATGTCAAATACAACGCAATATAGTGAAGGCAGTACAGTGAAATGAATGACTCAACATACACTCACTGGTCACTTAATTAAGGTACACTTTTCTGATACTGTGTTGGACACACTTTGCCCCCAGAATACCCTGGATTCCTCATGACATTGATTCAGCATGATCTTGGGAACAATCCCTGTAGATTCTGGTCCATGTTGAAAGGATAGCCTGGACATGTAATTGCTGCAGATTTGTCAGCTACATGTTTATGATGTACCTCTGCTGATCTACCACATGCCAAACATGCTCTGTTGGATTGAGATTTGGGGACTGTGTGGGACACATTAGAGTACACTGGAGTACAACTGTAATTCCAAGATTAAGGCCACGAGTAGCTCACAGGAGCCACTGATTAGTTATTTAAATAAGCATGCAGATATACAAGTGTCCCTAGAAAAATAGCTACTAAGTGTAGAAGAGTGAAATATGGACAAAAGTATTGGGACACCTGACCATTAAACCAACAGGGACTGTCATGACACTGCATTTTAAATACATAGACATTATGTATTTAGAATGTATATGGAGTTGGTCCCCACTTTGCAGCTATAACAGCTTCCACTCTTCTGGGAAGGCTTTCCACTGATGTTGGACGAGAAGGTCTGGCTCGCAATCTCCGTTCCAGCTCATCCCAAGGTGTTGGATGGGGTTGAGGTCAGGGCTCTGTGCAGGCCAGCCTGGTTCTTCCACACCTAACTCATCCAACCATATCTTTATGAACCTTGCTTTGTGCATTAGTGCACAGTCATGCTGGAATAGAAAAGGGCCTTCCCCAAACAGTTCCCACAAAGTTGGAAGCATAGCATTGTCCAAAATGTCACGGTATGGTGAAGCATTAAGATTTACCTCTTTACTGGAAGTAAGAGGCCTAGTTCAACCCCTGAAAAACAGCCTCATACCATTATCCCTCCACCAAAATTTAGAGTCAGGCAGGTGACGTTCTCCTGGCATCTGCCAAACCCAGACCCACTCATTAGACTGCCAAACAGATAAGCGTGATTCTTCACTCCACAGAACAATAGGTTATTGTCGGAACCCCAGTTCTCTGAAACATAAAGTAGAGAGATCCACGTATGGGAAGGGCATCCGTACCTGACCTCTGCAGAAGCATCCAATTGCACCAAGTCTGGATAGACAGACAGAAGCACACAGCCAATGCCAGGTCAGGCCCCACCCCCTTATCCAAGAGCATGTAAGGCCTGCACGCTCTGCTGTTCTCCAGTAAGTATATTCGCTTCTGGTGTATTTCTCCACTCGATGTTTCAGAGAACCGGGGTTACGACAGCAGCCTATTGTTCTCTTTCATCATCTCGTGTTCGAGATCCACCTATGGGACAGACATGGACAGCTCCCCGATTGACCAATACACTCAGAGTGAGGGTCTGTAAGCCAAAGGAAGCGGTGCCAGACACGTCCCATAATCATGAACCTGGCAACCCTGACGTGCACACATAACTGCTGTGCGCATGCAGAATGTATGAGGCACACACATGTAAATAAACCCAGCAACACATATATAAACACCCAGGCAGGAATATAAATGCATGCTTGGTGACATGAATGTGTGTAGCCTGCCGGCCCATTCACCCTTTGTTTCTTTACTGCAATGTGTAATTGGAAAAGAAAAAGGAGGGTCACAGGGAGGGGCTATGAAGACCCCACTCCCAAAACAGAATGTGCTACCGAGGTTCTGGTGACATCCAGTCGGTAGTAGTAACGCACAAACGTATGGGGAGAAGCCCAGCTGGCAGCAGAGCAGATGTCCTGCAGTGACACTCCCCTGAACAAAGCCCAAGAGGTGGCAAAGCCCCTCGTGGTATGAGCTCTGATGTCTCCTGGGGGCTGCACTCCCTTCGATTCATATGCCAAAGCTATAGCTTCTACAAGCCAATGTGAGAGGCATTGTTTAGATATGGGACTCCCCCTGTGAGGGGGCACCCATGAAATAAAGAGCTGGTCACTCTTCCGGAAAGCACTGGTCCTGGTCATATACATCCGTAGGGCACGGACAGGACAGGAGCATTCAGCCTCTGATCCTCCGCGGAGAAAAAGAAAACACAACGTCCACTGAACACATAGGCTGGGCAGCCTCGGGAGGGGGTGGCTGACCCCTCCATGAGAGACTCTTTTCGACAGGAGCTCCGGGGCAGGTCATTCTACGGTGGGCTTGTAGCCCATGAACAAAGACTCTGTGCCCCCATCGGCCGAACATCAGGTTCAAGTTGGTGGGGGTAGAGTTTGAGGGTCTTCCGGCTGCGGGAGTCATTTTTCCCCAGGGCTTCACAGAAGGTGGGTTACTCTGCCGTGGAGAGGGTTTGTTGCGGGGCCTTTCCTTGCCTGTTGAAAGTTTCGTCCCGTGACGGGGGGTAGGCAAAAGTGCAGGGGGCACCTGGCGCGAAACCGCCTTCCTGGGAAGGCATAACTTGAAGGCCTCGTCCTCCTCCTTGTCGTCGCATAGTTGCTGCATCAATGCGACGGTGGGGCCAAAGAGAGCCTGGCCGGGCTCTACTGGGGGGCGCCTGCGTTAAGCCTTCTCTCACTGTCAGGGAGGTCCGACAAGTTAAGCCAGAATGCACACTCTCCCACCACAGAAAGTGCTTGGACGGCCTGACGGGCATTGCAGACGACGAGGTCGTTAACCGTGAGGATCTCCTTCCACAGAGTTGGCAAGGGAGATCCCTTGTCCAGCTGTTGTCCTAAATTGTCCAAAATCTCCGCCTGGTAAGCGGACAGGAAGGAGAAGACGTTGAGGGCCCTGACAGCCAAGGCCAAAGTCTTGTAGGTGGCCTGGTGAACTGAGGCAGAAAAACTGTCCATTTTGTTGGGCAAGACCAGCTTCTCCACTCTGTGGAGCCAGCCACTCAATGTTGAGCCTGGGGAATGCCAAAATGCGGGATGGCCTCCTCATCCTCTGAGACCTCGAGAAGGCCTGGTTTGTCAGCGAACGGGAGGTTGCCCACGAAGATATCCCCTTTGGGGAATGCAGGATTGAGCTGGTCAGCCCAGTCGAGAGATGTTGCGCCCCTGGAGGCCCCCGGTAGCACGTCGTCGTCACCGTGTCCCCCATCCGACTTAGAAAGGCAGAGCTCAATGCAAAGTCACAGCAACTTTAAGACGGTGCTGCTGGAGCTTGTTAGGCAACATAAAGCAATGGCTGCAATTCTCCAGGTTCTCCAAAGCCTCTTCTGCCCAAGCAGACCACGCAGAACGGTTGAGGGTCCTTAGCGGTGATCAGCGCACCACACGCGGCCGGGCAGGCCCGTGATAAGCTGTCCTTGGGAGAAGCAGCAGTTTTAGAGAGCGACATACAGGCGAAAAACTGAGTAAAATCCATGGCAGGAAAGCAGGTGAGATAATGAAAAGGCGGGCAGTCTGAAGACAAGAAAGAGCATGGGCAGCTCAGGATGCGAAACACAGCTAACCTAGGTTGAATAAAAAAAGACTTGTCACGTCTGGCAGAGGCTGATCTGGCGATACGCAAAGTGAGCAGTGTTGAATCCAGCCGAGCTGTGTCAGTCCAAAGATCACGGGAAGCGAATGTCAACTGGAGAGCAGCAGAGCATGCAGGCCTTATGTGCTCTCAGGTCAGGGGGTGGGGCCTTACCGGGCATTGGCTGCTCGCTTCTGTCTGTCTAGCCAGACATGGTGCAATTGGATGCTTCTGCAGATGTTTGTAAATGCAGTCCACATGGCTAGGTGCTTGATTTTATACACCTGTGGCAATGGGTCTGATTGAAACACCTGAACTCCAGCATTGAGACGTGTGTCCCAATACTTTAGTCCATATAGTGTATGTTGAATAGGGTGGACAGATGACTTGAGAAAGAAGCCTTAATTTACACAGTGATCACAATTCAAGGAGTCAGTTCTTACAATTCACGAGTCCTATTGTGGTGTGATACTCTATGAGGTTAATCTCCATCTCTGTCATTCTACAACTTGAAGCCACATTGATGGAATGAAAAAGACTTTGCGCCATGTCATCTAAACACCTTCTAAAATGGCTTGCATTTGAAACCTACAGTGTAAAAATGTTTTTACTATAATAATGAAGTTGTTTAAAGGTTACCACTTTTTAAAGTGTATTATTATTATTATTGTGTTATGGTGACAAAAGCCTTTCAATAAATATGATTAAAATGCCTGATAGGATATGTGAATACAGTCGAAACAAACATTTGTTTGCATGCTTAGTAACCTTCCCAGGTCCCTTAATTTTGACCGTATTTGTCCATAAGCCATTGCTAACTTTGTGTGTCGTGGCTGTATCTCCACTAGTCCAAAGACTCACAGATAAGATCCCTTTCACCGGTCCTTCACCCTCATCACAGCACCATCTCCCACCCTCCTGTCCCTTCATGCTTTGCAGACGCCCCTTCCTGTCCTGGCTGCGTTCCTGGCTCATTGGTCCCAACCTGACGGACAGAAGAGGCAATGACAGGCTAAGCAATAGCAACTCTCAGAATCTTTTCCACATTTTATTTATTTATTTTTAACACTGTCTGTCTGTCTCTCCTCCTCACAACCTCTCACTGTTATTACGTTTGGTCTCTTTATTCTTTTTTTCATCTGTCAGTCTTTCCTCAAGCTCCAACCTCAAGCACTGCTATAGATGTCTTCAGCCAAAGGCTCTGTCGATTACAAAACAATTGAGATCCATTAGCTCCAAAGGACCGTAAAATGAAACGATGACAGTGTTTGAGGTTACGAGTGAATGATCGATTTGATTCTGTAGTACTATGTGAATTCTTAAAGAAGGCTAGTTACGAATTAGAAGAGAGATTGAGAACTCTGTACTCACATTGTTAAGCCAACCTGCCTCTGTCTGCTCTCCTCTTCACAGCACCCGTAAACAAAACTACATGATGAACTACTCCAGACAGACGGGTCTACACCACTACTACAACAGGAAGAGGCGAGCATTGCGGCAACGAACCTAACCGCTCGGAAAGAACAACCTGCCGCTCACACGTTATTCCGTTGGCTACGATCCGCTTTCCCTGATGAGAAAACACCATGTCAGGTCACTTCTGTCAGCATATGGCCATTCTCTCTCATCTGAACGATACATCGGACCATCTAGTCCCATTTCTAGCCAATCAATGCCTTCCCAGAGCAGTGTGATGGGAAAGACAAGCACCTAAACGTGGCGATTTTTGTATACTATCTATGAACTATTGGGTTTCCTAATTCTGTTTGTTATTATAATCTTGTTTGAATTCTCCTGATGTGAACTACTACAAAGCTCTCCTGCTCTCACCTCACTTTCTACCACACTGTGAAGTTATTCTGATGGTTATGATGATCATTACTAGTGCTGATAAAGTACGAGCACAGAGGAAAACTGAAGAAGACTCATTCTGAAGCAGTTTCTTGGATGAAGATAATGTGTTTTGCTGTTGTGTGTCTGTGGGTTTGTTTTGTGATGCGTTGATTGTGGTGTTCCAATCATTTGTTAGTTTTATACTAACTTGTATCTTTTGGGCTTTGATCATTTTTCCTTTGGGAGAAGTCAGCCTTGGAGAGGGGAAAAAAAGAAAAGCAGAGAATGAAAAGAAAGAATACATTTAAAAAGAGAGACTAACAATGTTTTGTTGTTGTTGATAAATCACTTTTTTATATATCTTGGTTCCTTAAAAATATTTATGGTAAATGGTTCTCCACTTAACCTATTTAAAATACACTGTGTGTGAAATCTGTGTTTTTTGTTTGTTTGTTTTTTATTATTTTTTTAAGTTTAAGTTATTAGGTCAGGTTTCTTAGTTGCGATCAACACCCTTCCCTTCTCATTCAGTGTCATCCAGTTGTGCTGTTAGACATTCCCTCATTTCCCTTCTTTCTTTGATTACCTGTCAGTGTTGTTTATGATGTTACCTTCTCCCCTTCTTGGTGTAGCTCTCCAATATAGCAAGTTCTTGTATATATATATAAACATTGTATATATATATGCAGGGATCCATCAGCCTTATAAAAGGGAATAAAGTACTGTCAAAACCTCCAACAGAAGAGTGTTTATTTATTGAGGAGTTAAATTATTGGCGGCCTGTTTCAAACACAAGCTTCAGTAATCACAGTAATGTCACAAGAGCAAAAAGAGCACAAGACCTCTCTGTGTCAATGCACAGGTAATTAAACTTTGGGAGGCTCAGATGTTGCATTTAATTACTAAAGGGTGTTATTGGTAAGGATTTACTATTTCTTTTGCTTGCATCATTTGCCTGTTTCTGTATGTGGTCCATATTCTCTTGTCAGTCTCAAAGGACTGAACTTATTGCACTTCAGGTATAAACAAGGCAAGAAAAACCCTCTTGAGATGAAACAAGACTCAAAGGAATCAGCCATCCTAGTTTGATTCAAGTAATAAAACTAAACCTTAATGCTCAAACTATTTTATATTGCAATTATTTGTATCCAGTAGGGGAAAATTAAGTCAAATGAAAACTAGCAAAAATGGTAACACTTTGTTAGTGCTAAACATGTAGAAAATGGGTAACACTTTATTTTAAAGGTGTCCTTGATTATGATTTGACTTTTTTAACTTTAGTTAGTGTGTAATGTTGCTGTTTGATCATAAACAACATCTGCAGAGTTACGACGCTCAAAGTTCAATACAAAGGGAGATATTTTCTTTTACAGAAATCACTGTTTAAGGACTACAACAAACGGCTGGTAGAGACTACAACGAGCTTCTTCCCAGGTTGGTGACATCACTAACCCTAAAATTTACATAAACCCCGCCCCCGAGAACACGCAACAAAGGGGGCGGGGCCATGTTGGGCTGCTTTAGAGAAGAGGAAGAGTTGTTGTAGTAGAGTGTTGTTGTCATGCCGTCATTTTACGCCGGACTGCTTCACAAACAAGGGTCAATTCAACACAAAAGATTAACATGATGGCACATGCTAGTCGATGAGTTGAATCAACTCCACAGCAACTACATAAATTTATCCACTAACCATTCAGAAACGTCCTAAAAGTTGTAACTTCTTCCTGAGTCTCTCCATCAGTGTCGACTCCGGTTTGAACAATGTAAGGCTGAACACCGTTACTGACAATCCTCATTTTGGCTGCGTGAGATTCTCCAGCTTTGTTGTTGTTGAGCAACCGAAGCGTGAGCTGTTAAAGCTCCGCCCTCTTCTGGAAAGGGGGCCGGGAGCAGCAGCTCATTTGCATTTAAAGGGACACACACAAAAACGGCGTGTTTTTGCTCACACCCAAATAGGGGCAAATTTGACAAGCTATAATAAATGATCTGTGGGGGATTTTGAGCTGAAACTTCACAGACACATTCTGGGGACACCAGAGACTTATATTACATCTTGTGAAAGAGGCATTATAGGTCCCCTTTAAGGTGACGTAGTTACATTGTAGGCTACCTACTCAAATAAATACTGAGTAATATTAATTAACTACATGTACTTACTATACAGTTAGGGTTAGGGTTTGGTTTAGGGTTAGTTACTTGTAATTATGCAGAATTTACTGTTAATACTATAGTAAATACATGTAGTAACGTGTAACTACGTCACCTTAAAATAAAGTGTTACCAAAAAATGTTACCAACATATAAAATTGTAAGCAACGTTCTAGCAGCATGCTAGAAACATGTTAGTAATGTACTAAAACATGTTAGTAATGTACTAAAACATGTTAGTAATGTTGCGCCACAAGGCCCTGCACAACCTTGCTGTTGCTGAGATAGTTGTAAACAGAAATTGAGCACTACTGATTTTAAGGGCATCTTCAATTGGCTGCTCTTTGCTGGATTTTTGCGCACATTTTTGTGGTTGTGAGGAGGATGTTGGTTTGTATGCACACACTGGTTTTGTAACATGTCTTACATTAACAAGGCTTTGAAAGTATGGTTTGCAGCGTTCGAGCAGCAGAAGAAATGTGGATAGAAATTCTGTTGTAAGTCACATCTTAAGCAGGATGACCTTGCATGAAGAAGAGAGCTTTTGACCCTGACGGGATTTGAACACGCAACCTTCTGACTGATTTGACATATAATATGAAGAGATCTTCTGTGTTGAACATGATTCATTTTGGTCTCGATTTGAGGACTTTTTTAACTGGCAATATGAAAACAGAAAAAAAATGGTTGATAATCTCTTTTCCATCGCACTGTGAAATAAAGCTGACCAACCAATGGGATTTGCGCTTTTGGTCACATGCCCAGAGCCGCTGCACTTACCGAAAGCATAATTTAAGTTGGAAATAGAATTTTCATTTAAACTTTTGTCCTACTTAAGTATTGAGTCAAAAAAGCCATCTAAAGGTTAGCTAATTTAGTTTAACATAAATATAAACTATAATACGTTTTCATTTAATTGCAACTGACATGCAATTAAAGGGTTAGTTCACCTAGAAATGAAATTTCTGTCACATGACTACAGTGGTTCAACCTTAATGTTATGAAGCGATGAGAAAAATAACGACTTTATTCAACAATCTCTTCTCTTTCCTGTCTCTTACGCAGTTTACGTTGAAGACACATTGCAGTGCTTCCATGTTTACGTCAGAACGCTGGCTCAGTATTGGCCGACACTAATCACATGATCAGCACGACGCATGCGTGTGATGCTGACGCAGGAGCCGGCCAATAATGAGTCGACGTTCTGACGTAGAACCTGGAAGCGCTTCAATGTGTCTTCAATGTAAACTGCGTAAGAGACGGTAGAGAGGAAATTGTTGAATAAAGTCGTTATTTTTGTTTTGTTTTTGGCACAAAAAGTATTCTCGTCTCTTCATAACATTAAGGTTGAACCACTGCAGTCACATGACTGTTTTACAATGTCTTACCTTTCTGGACCTTGAAAGTGGTAATTTTGTTGCTTTCTACATGGGAGATAAGAAACCTCTCGGATTTCATCAAAAATATCTTAATTTGTGTTCTGAAGATGAACGAAGGTCTTACAGGTGTGGAACGACATGAGGGTGAGAAATTAATGACAGAATTTTCATTTTTGGGTGAACAAACCCTTTAAGTGTCAGAAAATATTAGGCTACATTCAGTTCGCACTTGAAGTATATTGTTTAAAAGTATATTACTCTTTTTAACCGTATGTTAAAGTGTTCTTCGCACACAAGAGACGCGGGACATGAACAGTGTTAAAAATATTGTATAGCAATTAGACACGATCACACACGTGAATCAAAAAATATTAGTTCAGAATCGATTCTTTGAATCGACTCCATGTATTCCAATACCTGGACTCAGAGTTGGAATCGAACAGCGCGAGTGGATCTGTTCATTTGGTTCAGTATGGCTCAGTTCGGTCGTACTATTATATGATGAGGGGAAATTGTGAGTAACGCTGCTGGCCGGAGACCCGCTTTTCTCTGGCATGTTACTATCTTATCCCGATCTTGAGTCAGATAGTGATTTTCTGATGTCATATGAAATAATAATAAAAATAACAATGAGTAATACAAATGATGATGATGACAGTAAATCCCACAGAGCCTGTGTCGTTGTGAAACATCCGCACTTCCCCCCGTTCCCAGTTCAGGTGGTGCGGTCGGGCTGGAGCAGGAAGTGGGAAGTGGAAGACTGGTCACAGGAAAGCGGACGACTTTCTCTCTATAACTATATCACCTTCTCTATACGCGTTATTTACTTAAAGAATACCTGCATTCAGGAGCTCATCGAAGCGCACCGTAAGTGTGAAGTCGCGATTGTTCATGTTTTAAATCAAAGGCGAGACGATCAAACCTTCACGCATCAGGAACACGAGCGCTGATTTCCCAGCAGTCCACATTCATTTCGCTTGATTGTTTGATTTTAGTTTGATTTAATGTGTGCATATTAAAAGCTGTTCATATCGTGTCAAATACTGCTTAGAAACATCAGTTCAGTGGTAATGATAGTTGACCAACTAGTTCCAACGCCAAACGACCTATTTTGTTACCTACCACCTAGTAGCCTAGATAGGCGTCATCCTGTGTGAGTTCAGTTTAATTGGCACCCTTAATAGTGAGCGTGTAAGTGTGAATCTGGGACGTGTTTCTCATGTATTTCAGTCACCAGATGAACACTTTGCCCCACCAAGCTTGTGCTTTGAGAAGATATAATGTCTGTTTTGTGGAGTATAAAGTGTTTTTGTGTTGTCAGATGTGGAAGGCAGCTGCAGGTCAGTCCGTCTCTGTTTCAGTGGACGATGGAGGAGATGACTGGGAAACTGACCCGGACTTTGAGGTTACAGACACAAAACTCCTTCAATCTTGCTTTAATTCAGGGGTTTTCAAAGTGGGATCCGGGGAAAAGTCTAGAGAGAAACTGTAGAAAATAGATAAATAAATACATACATAAAGGAATAAAAATTGTGATTAAAATAAATAGATGGTTATTCATATATTTAATAGATTCAAATACATACAAATTTTGAAAATTAGATTAAAATTGAATAAATGAACAAATAAGTAAAAAACATTACTATAGTGAGTAGAGAAACTATATATTAATGCAGCTTAATAGAAACTAATTTATATGATTTATAATATTATTTTTTTCAGTGTATAAATTGGGTGTTTATAAAAGATAGATGCCTTTTGAATTTTCCCTCACGTGAGGATGATCATATTTGGGGGTCTGTGGATCTGAACGATTGAAAACCCCTGCATTACGTTACTGTCAAAGTCTTGTGTTTTTACCAGTGTAAAAATTGATTTTTACATTTACAACGATTTTTAGAACTGTTATCGTTCTAGTTCTCGTCGTTGGTGTGAACGAGCCGTAACGCTGGAATAAATGTGAAAACGCTTGTAGTGAAATATAGTGTTTAAGATGCAATCTCTCAACTAATTGTCTCTTGAATATTTACACTGACCTCTTTCTTCTGCTCACTCTTCAGTCATGCTCTTTTCTAATTCCAACCTTTATATTGTAATTTTCTTGCTTATGTGGTTTTTCTTCGCTGATGTCTCACTTTTTCCCACAAATACCAGAATGACGTATCAGAGAAGGAGCAGCGCTGGGGAGCCAAGACTGTGGTCGGCTCCGGACATCAGGAACACATCAAGTTAGTCAGGCTGACATTATATAAACCTTTGATTTAGATTTTAAAAGAGAGAGAGAGAAAATACATTATAAATACTTGTGTGTTTTTGTCAGTTCAGTTCTCATGGATTTGAACAATTGATCTTTACTGTTTATGAAGCATTTATCGCAATTTTTTTTCTGAAAAGAAAATTATTTAAATTTTTTACGTTCTAAAGGTCTTTATTTACTATATATAAATATATTCTGTAAATATATAAATGTTGGAACAAATGGAATAATTCTCATGAAATACATTATTATGACATGCGTTATTATGATGATTTACGTGTATATTTCTCTCATTTGTCAGTATTCATAAGCTGCGTGAGAGGGTGTCGTCTGAACACAGTGACCTGAAGCAGAAGGAGCTGGAGAACATGCCCAAAGCTTCCCACGGCTATGGAGGGAAGTTCGGAGTGCAGCAGGATCGCATGGATAAGGTAAGATGCTTCACTCTTTGAACAGATAATGATATTCTGATCTCAAATATAATGAATAATGAATAATAATAATGTTCACCAGATAAATACACACACACTTGACTCTGGGCAAATTATTGGAAAGTTCTCGCCGTTCTGGGGCGCAAATGTGTGTATCTTCTGTCCAGTGGATAGCCCTGTTACCAAACCTCACATCTCAGCTCAAATCATGGAACTAATGAATCGCACCAATTTTCATTTCATTTGGACGAAGCATTACCAAGATACAGCCATGTGATGCTGTACATCTGCTGTTTCGTTGTCATTGCCAATTTTATGTCATGTCATAATTTGGTAATAATAAATCCATCGATAACTGAACTACGATAAATGAATTGTGCCAAATGTGGTGACACTTGGCCAAAGTTTGAAGGAGGAGTTGCAAAAAACAGATGATGTAATGATACATTTTACAATATCTTTTGATAAATTTAGAACACCTGGATCAATGATCTGAGAATGAGAAAAGAGATCAGGAACATAAAGACCATGGCTGCGTCCGAAATCACATAATCTCATGAGTAGGTACTTATTTTGAATTCTGTGTTCTATATAGTATGAATATGTGTAGTATGAATATAATCCAAACATACTACATTTGCCATGTTGTCAGTGTCATGTGACTTATGTCGCTTCACCGGCATTCACAAATCCTCTCCCGTGGCCTCATGGGATAGTAAAGTGTCCATCATATGCACACTTCAGAATCTCACCGGAAGTAGTAGGTCATCCGGGTACTTTTTGGCTACACTTTTATGAGTACTGTGAATTTGGACATACTTCTTTTACTTCTTACTATATAGTAGGGAAGTTTGTGATTTCGGACGCAGCTCATGTTTCTACGTTAAAGGATTCAAGAGTTACTTTAACTTTCTCAGATTTGAGCAGTTGGTGGCGCTGTAGAGTTGGGCTGAGAGACTGGTGAACATTCACACACTCCACAATCACTGTGCTAAAGTTCACAGTGCCATCTATTTAGGGTGCTTGTTAATTATTCAAGTCAGCTTTCTTCAGTCACTTCTTCTAAAACTGTAATTTTGAACTCATGACAAACTAATGTTGGGTAATCAGTTAATCAGCTCACACCTCTAGTACAGACTCAGTTCTGAGAGGATTTCTGTGATGTAGATAGTCCGTTGTCGGTGGCTAAGGTGTGTGTTGTGTTTCCGTGCCGCAGTCTGCCGTAGGCCACGAGTATCAGAGCAAGCTGTCCAAGCACTGCTCTCAGACCGACACATCCAAGGGTTTCGGAGGGAAATTCGGAGTGGAAGCGGATCGTGTTGACCAGGTAAACCGTCAGATCTTCAGTGATATTTCTGCGGTCAGATTCTCCGCTACATTCATTCACTCGTGTGTGTTTTCTGCAGTCTGCCGTGGGCTTTGAGTACGCCGGGAAAACTGAGAAACACGCCTCACAGAAAGGTCAGTCTCACTCTCTTTCTTTCCTTACTTCTTTTTATGAACTTTCTCACATGCAGGATCAACAGTCACTTCTTTTCAGCTCTTAATTCTGATTCTTACACTCAATGTCCTGTCAGGAACGTCCTGTTGTTTGACATTCATTCATCCGTTGGTAATGTTGGTTTATTGTTTCTGAAGCATCACAAGGACACTTGAATTCACAATCTTCAAAAATCACAATCAGACTTTATATTAGTTGTAGTTTTTTAGTAGCTGTTTATTCTCTGAAAACTTCTGATAATCAGCCAAGCAGGTACAATTATCCCAGTAATCTCAAAATGAACAAAGATCATCTAGTTAATTCACTCTGTCTCGTATATCTGTCTCTCTTAATTCCATACGACGAGAAACATTTATTAATATTCTCTAATATGATTTCCATTGTTCATGTAGATCTCTCAGCAGTAACATCTGCTCATGTTGTGTTGTTCTAGATTACGCCACTGGGTTCGGCGGACGCTACGGTGTTCAGGCGGATCGCGTGGACCAGAGCGCTGTTGGCTTTGATTACCAGGGGAAAACGGAAAAGCACGAGTCTCAGAAAGGTTTGTTCACACTTCCCCGGCCTCACAAACATGTCTGTGTTTGGCCATGTCTGCATTACTGACATTTTGAATCTACAGATTATGCCAAAGGCTTTGGTGGCAAATTTGGAGTGGAGACGGATAAAGTGGACAAGAGCGCCATGGGCTTCGAGTACCAGGGAAAGACGGAGAAACACGAGTCCCAGAAAGGTTTGTGCAGTTTGACTTCAGTTTAACTGTACAGGTTTATAATAGATTTGTGTTTTAATTCCTTAAGAACAGAAGGTAGGGATGATAATAATAATAAATATAGCCGCAGGCAGCAATCATGTGGATGATTAGCAATCCAATTGAAAAGTGTCTGTTTCATGGATCATGTGGTTTCAGAGTTGTAATGGTTTTTTAGTTCCCCCTATTGGCAGAATTGTACGAAACTTGGTGTGCGTCCTCAGAATATCATGTTGTCTATGTGTGTCAAGTTCCGTTAAGCTTAGACGTTGCGTTCAGCAGATATAGGTCAACTTATATAAATGGACGTTGGCTGACTAATTAATTAACATAGCTTTGCAATGCTTTGACAAATGTTTTGATAAATGTTTGCCAGCACCATCACTAGATGCTGTGTGCCTATTTTTGTGATGATTGAACCAACGGTTTAGGTAGAGTTCGAAAAAGTAGGTTTTTATTCAAAATGGCGGAAAAGTTTTATAGTCGGAAATGAAATCGGAGATGATATACATTTTGTAGGGCTTGACTCGAGGAATCTGAGGGGAGGGGAAGGATTTTATTTGTAGTCCTTAGGGTTCCAAAGTTATGATCAAACACAAATTGCCTTATTATAGCGCCACCTAGTGTCAGGTGTGTGTCTGTGCGCCTGAGTAGCGGTGCGCGATTGAGACCGTCCTGCCAAGTTTGGGGTCTCCGTGATTTACAGTCTCTGATGCCATACACCTTTAGGGCAGAAAAATAAGGAACAAGAAGAAGGTAGAAACACAACAGGGTTCAGCATTATTAATGATAATAATTTTGGTTACACTTTACAATAGGGTACCATTTATTAACATTAGTTTACATTAATTGACAATATGAGCTAATATGAACTAACAATAAACAGTTGTTTTTTTATTGACTAACATTAAGATTAATAAATACTGTAACCGATGTATTGCTCATTGTTAGTTAATGTTAGTTAATGCATTAACTAATGGAAACTTATTGTAAAGTGTTACTATGGAGGTTGCAGGCTTTTTATTTTGTAGATTTGTTCGTTAATGTCACATTTAGATGGTGACTGTCTTGTTTGTTTGTGCGTGTCAGACTACGTGAAGGGTTTCGGAGGGAAGTTTGGCGTTCAGACGGACCGTCAGGATAAGTCTGCGATGGGATGGGATCATCAGGAGAAACTGCAGCTGCACGAGTCACAGAAAGGTAACACACACACCAGCATACGCGTCTTCATACTGTAACTCCGTATCGAGGTACAAAACCAGCTAAAGTTCTGTAGCATCATTCCAGTTGTTTCGTACCGTACCTGTTAGGACAAGCTCTAGGTGTCTAGCTATTCTGATGCCATATTAGTTTACATTTTCACAATATTATTATTATTATTATTATTATTATAGTGAATATTAATTATAAACTTTATTATATAAAACGCTTTTTAAAAGCAGCTTCTCAAAGCGATGTACACAAGATAAACAATACATAAAACAATTAAAAAAGCATACGCTAGTCTAAATATATGTCTTAAGTTGAGCTTTAAAAAATCCCAAAAGTCTGATCTTCCCTGAGTTCAAGAGGAAGAGACTTCCAAAGAATAGGAGCATAAGAAGAAAAAGCCCTATCATCCAACAAGTTTATCAACTTTTCAGTTACAGAAAAATTTAGCATTAATCTTACTATATTTCTGAGGTGAAAAAAATGTTTTAACAGTGCTCTGTGCGTAAGGCTCAAATGTAAGATTACTTCAAGGTTCCTCAATTTTCTTTGAGACTCTAAAACAAAACCATCAACAGACAGAGCTTTGGTAAGGGGAACCAAGTAACATAACTTCAGTTTAGTACTATTCAAACCGAGAACCATATCTTGATCTCAGAAACACAATCAGAAAGAAAACAAACATCCAGATTTTCACCAGGTTTAGTGTATTTAGATTTGAGTATCATCGGTATAAAAATGATAATGAAGGCTGAGCGATTGCAACAGATGCCGAAGTGGTGACAAATAGATATTAAAGAGTAAAGGGCCTAAAATCGAGCCCTGAGGAACACCAGTGAGAGCTGAACTGACCTGTAATTAAGACAATGATCTGGGAACGGTCAGTAAAATAGGATTTAAACCATGTAAAGCTGTCCCAGAAACACCAAAAGCACTGTCAAGGCGAGTAAATAAAATACTATGATCACCAGTATCGAAAGAGGCTCTGAGATCAAGAGGGATGAGAATGAAAATAGTGCTAGAATCAGAAGCCATCAACAAGTCACTGGCAATCCTGACCAGAGCCGTTTCAGTACTGTGAAATTCACGAAAACCTGACTGAAGGGGTTTGAAGAGATTATTAACGGTAAGATGGTTATACAAGTGAGAGGCAACAATGCGGTCTAGTTTTTTGCCAAAAACAGAAGATTTGAAATGGAGCGGAAATTGTTAGTAGTTTTTTAGTGCTTCTGGAACAACCCCAGTCTGATAATAGAGCAAATAGGACAATAGAGCACAAAACATCAAAGCAAGATGTAAATAAACTTGTGGGAATAGGATAAAGCAAGCATGTGGTAGATTTCATACTTGATTACCTCCTTTTTAGAGCCTCAGAATCAAGCTGTGAGAAAGAACCAGAAAAACCAGAGGGTTAAGAAAGTGAAGCAGGTGTAACAGAGATTTGTTTACGAACAGTCAGTTTAAAAACAGTACATAACTGTTGAGAAGCAGGAAGGATGATATCAGCATTAACTTGAAGAAATCTATTTATAGTTTGAAACAAATGATTTTCAGTAATCTGAGAAAAATAAGATGATCAACAACAGAATTGGTAAAATCTGTCTGATCAATAGATTTCCACTTCTGAAGTGTTACTGTCACTGGATGGTAGACACAGATTAAAGAAGACCGCTGAATGCTCAGACAAACCAGTGTCGACAGATGAAAGCTGAGATACGAACGAGCCGTTTGCAATCACAAGGTCCAGGGTATGCTATGAGTTGGGCCAGTTACAAACTGAAAGTTAAAAAGTCTAGTGACAGAAATTCCTTATTTCAGTACAGTCAACATGCATGTTAAAGTCCCTCACATTAAGACTTCTGTGGAACTTCAGGCTCAACGAAGACAGAAGATCAGCAAACTCTTGAGATGGTTTATAGACTGTAGTGATGATAGTGGAGCAGAAATACTCTAAACCAGCATTCAAATGATGAAAACTGGGGAACAGAAAGAGCTTATGTTGAACTGCAGCTTGTACACAGTAACACGTCTGATATATAATAATCCAAACCCTGCTGGAGTGATCTGGTTAAACAGGAGGCCATCACTTTCAGTTAATAACAGTGGATCTAACTTTTTATGTGATCAACATCAGTATTAAACCATTTGTTAATCTTTCATCTGCAGTAGGAACAAAGATATTAGGAGAAGATGAGACAATGAAGATGCACCCCAAACCCTGATGGATATATAGGTTTGGATGCAGAGTTCATATAGATAATAAGAGTTCTGTTTTACATTCAGAAGTTGGTGTGCAGTATACCTTAGGGACATAGTCTTTAAAATTTAGAAGAAGTTTTGATGACAGAACGGTCTCATCAACGTGTTTATGCAAGAAATGTGTAACATTTTATCATCATTATAGATTATTCTAAAGGCTTTGGAGGGAAGTATGGTGTGCAGAAGGACCGAATGGACAAGGTACTTTGATCATATCATTATAATACACACACAGATTACATTTCTGTTTTTTTAACATGACATTCAGAGCAAGAAATACGGTTGTGAAAACTGTGTGTGTGTACACTTCCTGTTTGAAAACGGCGGTGGTTGGCTGAGTGTTTCTGCAGCGTGATGATGATGATTTCTTTGCTGTTTTCATCAGAGCGCAGGCACGTTTGAGGAGGTGGAGAAGCCGAGCGCGGCGTATCAGAAGACCCGTCCCGTCGAAGCAGGTCAGAATAAAGACACGTTCAGCGCTGTTCGTGCTTTATAAAGCTTCATAGCACTTTATAGTGAAGCTGTGCTGTGTCTGTTTAGCTGGAAACAGTGCCGGCAGTATTAAAGCTCGCTTTGAGAACATTGCGAAGCAGAAGGAGGAGGAGGACAAGAAGAGAGCAGAAGAGGAGCGCGCGAGACGGCAGGCCAAGGAGAAGCAGGAGCAGGAGGAGGCGCGCATTAAAGAGGAGGCGCGCATTAAAGAGGAGGTGCGCAGTAAAGAGGAGGTGCGCAGTAAAGAGGAGGTGCGCAGTAAAGAGGAGGTGCGCAGTAAGCAGAAGGTACGCGTTTCTGTCCGACTCACACATCTGTCTAGCACAGATTTCATGATTCAGTTCAATATTGATTCATTTGGATTTATATCAGGCAAGGGAAAAAAATCTCTGAACTAAAGCTGTAAACTATACAGGAACCCTGTCATTACTGTAATATTGCGTCTCCTGTTGATCATGTCAGATCTGAATGTGTTCAGGTAAAAATGATCTGATGACTTTAGTAGTAATTGTACTTGTACAGTACTTCAGTTTTTTAATTCGTGGCAGAATGCTAAACTACCCATGATATACATCAAGACTGCTGTCACTCAATATATTGTATTAATAGAAAGTTGGTCAACAATGATTTATTACAGTTTTTCTAAAATTATTTTTTAATAATAGGCCTATTTACTGTGAAGGCGTGATCATTTATGATGTAGTCATGCACACTTACTGGGGCGTCTCATTCTAGTGTTTAGTGCACTAGGAAGGTCACAGCAGTCTGTTTGACAAACACAATAAAAACAGTTTAGTGTGTTCGTTGCGCCCTCTTGTGGACTGTTGATTAAACGCTGCTCTTCACTGATATTTCTTGAGAATTTTAATAACTCTCTTTAGCATCTTCAGCAATTCATTTTAAAAAGAATGTTTTCTTCAGAATGTAATCAGAAAGAAACAAAACGCATATCAATAAAACAACCAATATAAATGAAAATATAAATATAAAATGTGTATTATTATAATTATTATTATTATTATTATTATTATTAATTTTGTTAATAGTGTACAGTTGTGCTGCATACCAGCGTTATTTTAGTGTTGTTTATATACTATTATAGTTTTAATATTTTGAATTAGATTTAATTTTTGTATTTTCTGTTTTCATTTTAAATTTATTTAAAGTTTTAGTCATTTTTATTAGTTTTATTAAACGGGTATATATGGTTTGTTTTAAGGATTTTATTTTAGTATTTTTTGTATTTTAAACCATATGAAAATGAGAAATGTTGCCAACTAGCTAAAATAAAAATAGATTTATATTTTTTTATATATTTTATTTCAGTTAATGTTTATTTTATTTGAAGTAATAAATTTCATAAGCAGACAATGTAAAAGCCGTGATGTGGTGATATAAGTGATTTACTCTGTCATGTTGACCACACGCACTGATGTGTCCTTTAACAAGGTTTAGCGTGTCATAAAGTGTAATGATCACACGCGAGCTCTTATGGCTTTCATTTACACGAGTTAATGTCAGCAGAATGCAGTTCTGAACGGCATCTTCACGCCTCTGACGGTTTATATCGCGTCTGGTTTGTTAGGAGGAACCCGTCACCGAGTCAGTGGAGAACGGTGCAAACGTGTACGAGGTGGAGCCGGTCCCAGCAGAAACCACATATGAAGAACCAGTTCAGGAAGACCTGTACCAGAACACTGAGCCGGACGACCAGACCTCAGGTGCGGCCAACACGTCTTCACAGCATTACGTTAAAGCTGCACATTTCCTTTGAAACTAACTGAACCTAAACGTGTGTGTGTGTGTGTGTGTGTGTGTGTGTTTCAGGTGCTCAGTCGTACGAGTATGGAGAGGATCTGGGCGTGACCGCCGTGGCTCTGTACGACTATCAGGCTGGTAAGAGGCTTTGAGTTTACTAACTGTGTCTTAGAAGTAAGATCCAAGTATTGCACTGAACCTCGTTATGTTCGGGTCATTTTGACCCAATTCTTTTTCTTAAAAATGCTAGTTATTGTTATCGCATAGGACTAAAACTTACTGACTTTGCTCAAACAGGGTATAACAACTTCCCAAAAATTGACAATTTTTGCACTTTTTTTGGTATTTTCTTCCCCCCCACCCTGTTAGACTTCCTAGACAAAAAAGACAGGCCTTTTAAACATTTCTTGTACATCTTTCATTATGCTATATTAACACCAGATATTGGATTGTCATCTATTTTTCTGTCAGTTCTCCAGCTTATTCACTGCGCGAGCTCAGATCAGTGAGACCTATGATCATCAGTTCCAAAAACAAATACAAAACGTGTTTATTGAAAGAAAACAAGTTGACAAAAAGATTGAATCCAGTATTTGGTGATAATGTAGCATAACCAGAGATTTACAAGCAATTTAAATGGCCGGTCATTTTTGACCCGGAACACCAAATTAGGCAAAGGATTTTCAACATGGCACAAGGGGCCGTTTTACACCATCTATACTGTACGTGAACGCCATAACACCAAAAATAGACCATTTCTGCTATAACAGACCAGTCTGTCTCTGCAAACACACTTGTGGAGTCGACAGATTGGTTGATTATGAAGCGGGTGAGCGTTCACTGGCAGTGCAGATGTTTGATGTTGCTCAGACCTTTTAAATTGTGCTTCATCTTGAAAAATTTTCGAAGTTGCAAATAAAACATAATTTTTACATACAAGAAAATACTATTTCAGTCTTTCTACTTCAAAATTTCATGTTTAATTCAGTGTGTTTCATATGGAAGCTTGTTTCTGTTATGAAAAGAAAAATATAAAAAGGTAATTGCGATTTTTTTTTTTTTTTTTTTTTTTTTTTTTTTTTTTTAAATATCTCACAATTGACTTTTTTTTCTTGCAATTACGAGATTGTCGCAATTTATTATTTCTCAATATTTCACAATTTTGACTTTCTCAATTAAAAGATATAAACTCACAATTGCAAAAAAGAAAAAAGTCTGAATTGTGAAGAAAAAAAAGTTGCAAATGTTTTTTTTTGGGTTTTTTTTGGGTTTTTTTTGTCTACAATGGAATAAAAAATAAAGATAATTACAACTTTTTCTCAACTTTTTTTTTTTTACGCAATTCAGTTTTTATATCTCGCAATTCTGACTTTGCTTTCCCGATTTTATAACTTGCAATTCTGTGAAGAAAAAAAATGTTGATGTTATTTTATTGCTCATTTGTAAGCAGGAAGTGATGTAACATGCCTCTGTTTTTCACCAGCGGGTGATGATGAGATTTCCTTTGACCCAGACGACATCATAACCAACATCGAGATGATTGACGAGGGCTGGTGGAGGGGCGTGTGCCGGGGCGCGTACGGACTCTTCCCAGCCAATTACGTTGAAGTTCGACAATAGACTCACTCGTTCAGCGGCAGAGCGTCACGGGAGGAGATGTCAGCCCTCCATTTCATGCTTCCAGTCCTTTATCAGCCCTGCTTTCTCTTCTTTCTCTCTCATGTTGAGCGTTCGGCGAACGCTCGCGTCCCGTTTCATGTCAGTAGTCCTGAGTAGATGCCTCTGCCAATAGAGATTTATGACACTTCTGAGAGCATTTATACACACACACACACACACACACACTCACTCGTACATCAGTGTGAGATAAGAGATGGTAGACCAAAGATCAGAGGTCTTCTGGCATGTCATGCACACGGGCGGCTTCTTTATGACTCTTAAAGTTGCGTCCGTACGAACACTTTGTTCATTTTAGTGTCTTTTTGCAGTGTTGGAATATGGAGTAAATGAATTATGTGTGAAAATATTAATGAAGGCCAAAATGTGATGCCATGATAGATCACTGCTAGAATTCTGCATCAGGATCAACAGACATTTCATCGCAGTGTTTGAAACGATTATAAAAATCACTTTAATGGTATTTGAAGGGTTGTGTATTAAATCAGATGCTGATGTCTTATGTGGCGTGAACTATGTGTATGTCTGATTTGAGTCGTCTCATGCTTCATCTGTAAATTCTGTGCAGGTGTTCGGCTACATCTGGACATTGATGTCGATCTTTCCGTGAGTGCATGGCATTTCTATTTGTGACAGCTGAATTATATCGAATGATCTGGTGACAAATGACAATCCACACCGGTGCAGTGGAGTTAATAATGGCTTGGCAACAGCTAATGACATAATCCGTTTTGCATTTTAGTTAAGTAATCTTTTCGAACAAATTGTCTGTGCTTATCTATACTGGCTCTCTTTACAAGGATGTTTTATAAGAAATATCATTTAAGAATAAAAAAAAAAAATAGAACTAGTGTTTTTAGTATTTTTCACAGCCACATCCTCCATGTTTGAAGCTTTATTTCTCTCTGTTTCTATTGGTAGTTTTAATAAAGTGCATATGTTTGTAAGACACATTGACACATGACCAGAGCTCAATTAGAATAATATTTATTTCTTTCAGATTTAGTTGCCATACAACTGCACTCATCCCACAAATCCTACAATAAGTTTTCTTGGTCATTGTAATGAGTTACTACCATTTTAAAAGGTCTTACAGCATCATTAACAATGTGAACACAAGTCTTTACATGTAGTTGAGCAAATTAGGTTGAAGTCAAAGGGAAAAATCATAGCTAAACAACAGGACACTGACAATTCCATAGATGTTTTATAAGGTGAATATTGTGCTTGTTTTATGATGTGGCAGGTACATTATCTAAATATATACAGTGTGTGTTATTCATAGTATAAATATATTGCATTTTGGATTTGCTATATTAAATATCTAACAAATATACCCATTTTATTCAAACATTTCACTTTTTTTTGGCAAACCACAGTTCAGTGGGAACAACACCATTGAAACAGCATTATAAAAGGCAATATAATTATATAAATCCAAAATACTCTCTTACTCTATTGTATGCTATCTAAAGAGGATCTATTTTATAAAAATTATTTTTTCACAGTAGCAGCAGTATATAGGCAAACCTTTGTTCAAGAAAGGCTTGCAGTTTTAAAATTCTGGCCCACATTTGAAAAATATTGTTCTATATTCACTCATACTCAGATCTCAGCAGCAGGTGACGGCAGATATCGCTTCTCTTTTGAGACCTTACCACTATCAATACTGCAATGAGTGGCACAAACAGAATCAAAATAAGAATAAAAACGTAATCTCACACAATCAATTTGCATATGTATACTGCATGTTGGCTAACATAATTTATATATTAAGAAACATGATTCCAAGTTTTATAATAACAAAAACTGCGTTAATACATCCTCTGTAAACTCACTTATGGAATCTCTCCAAAACTGCAACTCATATTAAAGCAGGGTGAATTTATACTTCATGCCGATCTACTTTCTAAATGTGTGTTGTTCATCCATGCATACATTTAAATTTTTAACATTTTTTGACTATAATTTTTAATCACAACTTCTCTCTGGTTACGTATACAGGACTTCAATCATCTGGTGCACTTAAACCCCATCACATGTAATCGACCGCAACCTTGTATTTAGATCCGCCTCCATCCAATCAATAACCAATGGATTGAACCACAATACGAAATAAAGAATCCCTGTCGCTACTTTAATGTGCAGCAGCAGTATTATAGATGTTCTGTGATCCATAGCAGACCATAAGCACAATAATTAGGCCTGATATCTGAACTACACCACAAGCTCTCATTTAGAAATGCTCTTCCTCTCAAAATTTAGTTTTCTTTTTTTTTTAAATTCTCTTGTTCAATCTGCAACAGGTCTTCACATCCTATGAACAGTTTATCAACCTTCAAACCGCAAAATTACCTAAAAGAAATAGGTGAGCCAAAAGAATGCTGAAAAAGGTGTTCGGGAAAGCTTGTGTGTATTCTGTAGCATTCATTTTTGCCATCGGAATCAGACAACATGGAAGACGAGGCTGTACGTGACTCTTGTCCTCATGCAATCTCATTGAAAACAAGAAGCATCACGAACAAACGTTCGCAATGCACTTGTCCTGAATGTGTGGATGTACCCAACATTTGTTTAGGGTATGAATATGTTCATGTTCAAGCCTGAGTGAATCCAATGTTCTCAGCTAGCCTCATTTTATAAGGACGAAACAGAGCGCTTACAGACAACATCTGAAATGAAATATTCCAGTATCAAAGGTAAAAAAGGACCTCCCAGCTCTGCTGGTTAGAGATGTCCTCGTGAGACAAGCTCCTGACATTAAAATTAAGCTTCTGATCATAAGAATGAGTCCACATAAGAACGAGACTTGTTCCCGAGTGCAGTTCTGCATGTTTCTTGGTACTTATTCTTACTCTGACCACAGCATCATCCCACAACTTCCAACAGGAGATGCAGCACAGCTAGACTGATAAATGTTAGCGAAAATGAGGGATTGATTAAGTCGATATCCATGCCCAGCATCGTACCGAGTGGGATGCAGAGTAGAAGAAGATCCCCTTTATCTGTCCATTAGAAGTTTGAGACCCCTTTCAATGTTCATCCGGTGACCAACACGGGTGACACCCAAGTCTACAAGGTCTTCCTTTTGGAGGTTGGGAAGGTGGGTGCCCTCAATTTCATTGTCTAAGAAGGCCTTCTTGTGTTCTGCCAAGTTGAGGCTTTCAAGCCAGTCGGCTACATCATGCTTGGTCCAGACCAGGACAGGTTTGTCAGCAAAGGGCTTGTCGGCAGCAGCCTGAAACAGCGTGAGGGGGGACAGCGATTGACTGCTGACTGAGCTGAGGCTGTAGCATTGCTCTGAATTCACAATGGGTGGAGATGGCAGGCTAAACACATCTGTTAATGTAGGGGAGGCGGCAGAGCCTGGCAGAGAAGAGCTGCGACCAGATTCATGATGAGGCGAGGCTGAACTGGAAGCCTGAGGCGGCAAGTGGCTCTGTGTTGTTGAGGTAGCAGCACATGAAGTCACTGTGCTGCTGCGTTTGGTACCTGAGGCTTGGGCCGTCCACTCTCTGAGAACACACAGATACAGAACGAGAAGTCAGGTGTTGAACTGTTAGTACAACTCTTTGAGGCTCATTACAGAAAAGAACAAAGCTCTAGCATAGTGTTGACAACAATAAAACTCACTATTCTGTCAATAAATGTGGCTCAAAGGAGACCACCACACTGTCAATTCAAAGGGAATCAAGAAATGAACCAGTAAGAGGGAATCAAATGATCACTCAGTTAAGTCCAGTGTACAGCCATCTTTATCGTTACAAATACAAGGACATTTGTCTAGGCAGAAATTCCAGTGTCAGCATGTGCTCCCAAGGTCTTCTGAAACAGGTGTAGGGAACCTGCTTCGACTCTTTTATCTTGTTAGTCTGTCACAAATTTCATGAGATTAACACATGGAGTGCTTGTAACCATGCCCCTGTATTAAAAGATTACTTCACAGCTGTAACAACATTTGGATAACATTTAATCCTTTTTTATTTGTGTTGTCCTGGATCTACCCCAGGCGTGTCCAATCTACACATCAATTTACAAGGCTTTCTACTTCTAGTGTACAACTGACCTGTTTCTTTGCACAGCTTGTATATACCTAAAGGCCGGACACAGTCCTACATTTGAATATTATTTTGTGCAGGAATTTTTCAATAAAGCCGCGTTTCCACCACAGGAACTTTTCCCAGGAACTAGGGACTTTGGGGTGGTACTCTGTGTGTTTCAACCGCAGGGACCAGGGTCTAAATTAAGTTCCAGGTAAAAATATCCCCCTTTAGAAAGTCCCTGCTCACAAGGTAATACTTTTTCAAAGTTCAGGAACATTCGGGGGTGGGACTTGGGCGCTGAACATGCTGATTGGTTGTTCACGCAGCATTTTATTTCAACCACCATTTTTAAAAGTCTGTTGCGGTGTGTGCAGTAAGAGTTGTTTGCTATTCGAATCAACAATGGAGTTTAAAAAATAAGACCGATGGACCGACGACGAGGTTCAGGCTTTATTAAGCTTATATGCGGAGGACGAAATCTAGCGGGAACTGGAAAGTTGTGCGCAGTCCTACGTCACCTGACTAATTTGCCTAATATTCACGGTACTTTAGACCGCAATGGAAATGCAGACAGCGACAGGTCTGGGGGAATAAAAGTTCCTAGGACAAATTGTTCTGGGTAATTTCAGTGGAAACTCTGCTTAAATGTCACATGAGACAGGCTAGGCTGTTATTGTGCTGCTCACCTTGATCCGATGCTTCTGGATCCTGCAGGTGGTTCGAGAGGCCCTCCCCGTTTCGGAAATCTGTCCTTGTTCATCTGCTGAAGTTTAGAACTGAGTTCACTGATCACATTGACTTTAGGATCTGCATTGGGTAAGAGGGGGTTTGGGAGCTCATGGGGGTCCCCCCACAGTTTAGTGCCTCGCTGAGCAAGCGTTTTGTGAGGCTCAGATTGTGCTACGCAATCCAGGGGTGGAGGAGGGGCTGGCGGTGGCTGTCCATAGGACTCCATGCTCTCCAGTATCAAAGGGTCCCTGTAAAAGGCATTGCTTTTGTTGATTGCGGACTTCATTTTTGGCTTCGGTGGAACAGGCGGTCGGTCCAGCAGAGTCTGCCCGTCTGCATAGGCTATGCATGTGTCCTCAATTCCCTCTGATGAAAGAGTAGAGATACTGGACACTGTGGAAATTGTGCTGTTTGCCTCAAAGTGAGGGTCCCCACTGTTTCGACTATCAACTTCCTCAATGCCTGAGTCTGTAACAGACTCAAAACCCTCTGGAGGTGGTGGAGGGTAGGTGTGGGGAGTCATGCAATTTATAAGCCCTGAAAGACTCTTGGACTCCACACTGTTTGTTGTAGAAGAACGAGAATGATAAACAGGCAAGGGTCTCCTTGCTGCATTACCCTTTTTCTGCTTGAGGATCTCTGCCACCTGGTCCTCAGGAACATCAATGCTGTTGGCAAACTCCAGAGGTGGAGGCAAGGGTTCAGCTATGTCAAACTCCTCATCAATATCTACTGAGGTCAGTGGGGGAGGAGGAATGCTACAGGAAAAGTTGGCAGGCTCCTCCACGGATGTGGCAGAGGTCCTTGGCTGGGAGTTGGGGGCTGTAAGTTTGACATTGGAATCAATGGTTGCCCTGTCCATAACTAGGGACTCTTGCTGTTCGAATCCATCAGACTGACTGTTCACTTGTGGCTTGGCCTTATCTAGTGTGTGGACCATGAGAAGCCCCTCTGACTTTTGTTGTGATGTGCTATGGGTGTTCTTCAACTGCTCAGATGGATTACTTTTCTTCACCTTCTTTGTGTCATGATTAGACTCTCTTGTGTGCCTAAACAAACCTCCACCATCTTTTGGTTGACCCACTGCAGCTGTGGCAACAAAGTTGGCTTCAATATTGGACCGTAGCTTGGTGTCTATGAAGAGTGGCTGGTTGAGGTTTGCTTTGTGATGTTCTCCTTTAGGTGGAGGAAGAGGGGGTTGCACTTGCTCTTTCAGAGCTCTGTTACTAGCAGCTAGACCCAGAGCTAACGGTGAACAAATATCATGAGTCTTTCCTGAGGCTTGGGGTTGGAAATCTCCATCATTGAGAGTGATGGGACTGCCTATATTGGGGCAGTTCCCGGTACGTGTTGTGAGGGGCTCAGTTGTTGGATCGGGGATGGTAAAGTCAGACATGTTGCCTCCACTTCCGATTTTCTGGACCCCTAAAGAAGCTGGTGGAGCCATAAGCTTTTGTAAACTCTTATCATGAGCAAACATGCCTTCATCTATGGACATAGACTGGCGTAAACGGGGGGTAGGGATAAATGAATCCTCATCTCCGAGATCCATCGACAGGAAGGCCGGGGAGTTCTTGCGTGCTTCAAGCCGCTTCTCGCGGTCACGTACTGCCCCTGCAATAGCAGCTGCAAAAGGGTTGCTCACTATGAAACCTCCAGTGTCCTCCGGCCGTAGTTGGCCTGGTGGCTCAGAGGCGGTAGTCTCAATTTCCATGCTACTTCCTCGGCTACTTTTGCCACTACTGCTAGTTGAAGGCTCTTTGACAATAATGGTTGGTATCGGGATTGAACAGGTTTTCTCAGGGCTATCCTCAACATTTGGCTGCTTTATCAGTATACCCTTCCTACGGGCTGGTTTTGGTGGGACATACAAACATTTTTCAGCTATGTCTGAGTATGGGTTCTCTGGCACATGGGCCCTGTTATGGACACACATGTTTTGCTGGCTGGCTGGATAAGTCTGACAGTCATATTGTTCGAAGTTCTGCCGATGATACAGTAACTGGTCTCTTTCTATAGTGTGGCATCTGCCTGTCGAGCTCTGTGTGTAAATGGACTGGTTGGGCTCATATCTTGGTGTCATAGGAGTACTGAGGTTGTAAGGTGGGGATGGAGGAGAGATGCCTGGAGGTGGGGGAATATCCTCAGATGTGTCAGGCATAGAGAGACTTCTGGTGAACTTGACCTGTGGAGGTATCAGGAACTTCTTTTCTTCTCCTGCGACTCCTGGGGAAAGAATCATGGAACATGTTTAGACTTTTAAGTTTGGTGTTTTTGTTACAAACATATCTTCAAATCTTCAGTTGAGTTGTTATAAAACCATTATCGAGTCATGCAGTTTAAGTCAATGTTGAGTCATTTTCATTTACTGTATTCAAGTAAGTCCTTAAATTCACAACTCAGACAGTCAAGTCATGTAACTTGAGTCTCCAACCTCTGGAAAATAGAAAGTACTGTGACGGAAAACATCAATAAATAAACTACAATACATTTTTGACCAAATTTAATTTTGCTCATCCAAAACGAAATTAAAGGGTAATAACACTAACCCTAGCCCTAACCCTAACCTAACAGTCTACTAATACTCTAACGAGAGTTAGTTGACACGTGGGAGCAGAGTTACTTATAGTTAGCAGAATGTCTAAAGTGGACCATTGAAATAAAGTGTAACCAGTTGCAGTACTGGTTATAATTATGTCTCTGTGTGCTTATCAGATGTGTCATTAAACATTAACCCTAATACTATTAGGTATTTTTGTGAAAGTTCTCTGCGAAAATCTCATCCAGTTACACCCCTAATGAGAAAGAAGTTCTACACACAAGAACATTTTAGGGACTCAAACCTGAAAAAATGTCTTGGGATTTGGTAACTACATCCGTGGACCACTGAGTTATAGAAACATAATGCACATCTGTGGTTCGCTTACACTGTGAAATATGCATCCAGTTTCTATAATTCAACAGTCTGTCATTAATTATCCTGTAATTATATAAACATTCTGGCTTGTGTTTCCGAGGTGATTTTGTGTGTATCTGTGGTTTCAGTTGGATCTACATTCAGTTGGTTTAAATACAAATTTACTGATGAATTATGGTTTTACACACAAATATGTTTGTGTATTAGTTAATGTCTGTATGAATTGCAATTTTAATGTGTTTTTGAATAACATTAATGAGAAAGAAAGCAATGGATTTTTCATTTACCAATGGATTTTTGTCTTCTCATGGAGCTTTTTGGCACACGAACACAGCTTCCAGATCTCACAGGAACATTTGGGGGAACTATAGCGACTCCAGGCCTTTCAGATGTGGACTGCTGTAAATCAGATATATTGATTAGAGCTCACTGTGTACACACATACAGACAGTTTTAGATATAATTATCAATCACAATTATAATCTAACCCAGCTAACAGGGAACATTCTCAGAAGTCTCACTAACGTTCTGGCAAGGTCATGAACAAATGTCCTTCAGTAACAATAACAGAATGTTTGTTTGAAGTAATGTTACCACAAAAATGTAATTTATACTTCGTTCATGAAGCATTTCTCTGAAACGTTTTAGTTGGACGTTCAACTAACATTTTTTAAATGTTACTGGAAAGTTCAGAGAACATTCAAAAGTAATATTCCTATTATGTTTGCAGAATGATGAGATGGAATGTTTCCTTCAAGTTTACATAACCATGAAATGCTTTTAAAGAATTGGACGAGACTGGACTGTTCAGAGAACATTCAAAAATAATGTTTTAAGGGAACGTTAGCAAAACGTTCTTAGAACATAATTTTGTATGCTGGGAAAACCGATGCTCACATGTAATTTCAGACTTCAAGACAACAGGTGCAACTCACATTAAAATCCATGGATGTGGCCAAAAAGCGACTAGAGGGGCGGGGCTTGATTGTGGCAACTGCTGAGGTTTTTTCATGCGCAGGCTTCTGCGGCTGCGCAGTCTCTTCCACTTTATCTGCAAAAGGCTGTGCTCAGTGCTTGCACTCAAGTAAACAACAAACAAGGAACATCGACAGAGCCATGGACAACAGCATGACTGATACCAGTGTAATAATATGACTAGGAAAATAAAAATGTTAACTTCAAGAAAACAAACATTTACTTGGCAAACCCGACTCAAAAGAGAACTTAGTGAAATAGCAGTGATGTTTTAAAGTAAGGGATTTAAGACTGAACTTACCTTGCTCTTCTAGTTCGGATGTCATGGACTTGGATCGCATTGAGAGAGCAGTTGTTGGAGCTCTTTTGGGTGGAGGAGGTGCTACAAAAACAAACACAAAACATGCGTCTGTCAGTATAAACACACACACACCACCTCAAGCGCTGTCACATGTGATCCCTTACTTTCGCTATCATTTATTCTGTATATAATTTACGTTAGGTTGCTGTTGAGAGGACCAATGTGAAGTTCATGTGATAAATAAACAACAACAGAGTCACTCAGAAACACAGTTCAGCTTGATTCGGATGTGCAGCTACATCAAATGAAGTAAAGGACATAATCCTGCAGCCCTGATGAGAATCTCAAAAAAAGGGCCGTTTCCATCCATCGCTTGTCCAATATATATGATATCACACAATTTAATTTCTGTTCTGTAATCCTGCTGTCAATAAGCTTCAAGTATACATTTCAATCAGTTTTTATGACTGAATGATTTAAAAGATTCACTGTCTCTTATATCAGAGACAGGTCTTTGATTACAGAAAAACGTCATTAATTACAATTATGAGAACTGTATACAATTTCTGTGTAAATCACACAATGAATATGTATATCATTGAATAATAATGTTTACAGTATAATAGCATTATATAACTTTAGATTTAAAAAAAGAACAAACATTCTGATTAAAGCACTCATATTAGAACATTTTTCATTTTCTATAGTTATCATCCAGCTTAATGTAGCTACGTTTATCATTCATTTATATTTATTAAAAACAGGTAATGCATCGATTGAGAAGAAAAACTGTTTTCAGAAGTCGGTTCAAACCTGCAGCGCTCCAGCACAAACTACAGAACGCTGGACGAGGTTTATGATGAATCAAAAGATGAACATAATCCATTAGCTGGATTTGGCAAAGCTGGAATTAAATCTTCGTGTGTTTACATGACATAACTGCATATTTCCCAAATGCAGACAGCATATGACAGAGTATCATAACGATTGCTTTTTTATAATTAGACAAGACAGTTAAAAAGACTATTGTGGAGTGAGAAATGAGTCTTCATCATGAGCTCCGTGTGTCTGAGATCAGCTGCGTCCAAAAAATAAACAAATCTCCTGCTTCCCAAACAGGAAAACATATCAACTGATGATTAAAAAAGCCAAATATCAGTGGGGAAACTAAACCTAACCCTAACAGAGAACATTCTCAGAACGTTCCGGCAAGGTTCTCACAATGTTACGACCAAACGTTCTTCCAGTAACGTTAATAGAACGTTCATTCAAAGTTATCTGGTTTTTAATAATGTTCTCAAAACGTTAGCACAAAAACAGTATTTATACGTCGTTCATGGAACGTTTCTGAAACGTTTTAGTTCGTTGTTTATGTAATGTTTTTTTTTAAATGTTGCTACTTGTTTCAGAGCGTTCAGAGAACATTCAAAAGTAACATTCCCATAATGTTTGAAGAATGATACAATGGAATGTTCCCTTAACATTCACATAACCAAGAAAAAACATTTTTAAAGAAAATATTCGTAAATATCGTAAACATTAGCAAATTGTTCTTAGAAAATATTATTGTCAGCTGTGTGTGTGTGTGTGTATATATATATATATATATATATCAGTGTTGTGAGTTTCCTGGAGGGATTGTGGTACCTTTTTTACGGGTTTTGTCGTCTTGCTCAAGATTCCTGCTCACCCTCACCACTTTAATGACGAGTCGATTTCCTCCGTGTTTAATCATGTTTACGACCTGCCGGTGCCCCAACTTCACCACATTCTGATGGTTGACCTGTAACAGAAATCACACACACACACACACACACACACACACATTAGCTCATGCAGCTTAATTGAGTTTAGTTCGATTCGTTCGGACTGATCTCTCACTGAATCAGTAAAATGGTGTGAGGATATTTGAGAACACAGGATAGGGTTAACCCTAACCCTAACCCTAACCCAGGATATTTACCTACAATCATTACAAAGATTTCACTCGAGTTTACATCTTGCAATTCTGACTTGTTTTCTCAAATTTATATTATATTAATTCTTAGTTTATATCTGAAATTTAAAAAATGTGAGAATTGTGAGATAAAAAGTTGCAATAACCTTTTTTTATATATATATTTTACTCAATAAAACAAGCTTCCACAGTTATGATATATTTCAGCTCATGTATCTGTATGTATATGACATGTAGGCTGAGAGAACATATGGTAACTCGACCTGCTTTCTAAACGCAGTGCTGCTCGACCTACATTTGTATTACAGTTCTGACCCGATGGCCATTAATGTGTCCAGAGAATGTCTTTATCTCCATCACCTCTTAAACAATTAGTAAAACATTATATAATAAGTAAGTTTATTTACATAGCACCTATCACAGACAAGGAGGGGTCACAAAGTGCTTTACAATAAAAATAAACAAATAAAATAAATAAACATAAATATACTCTACAAATACCATCAATGCAAACAGGCAAATCGTATTGTTAATTAAAAGCTTGTCCAAAAAGATGCGTCTTTAGATGTTTTTTAAAAGACTCCACAGAACCCATAGTTCTCAACTTTAAAGGAAGAGAGTTCCAGAGTCCTGGAGCTACCACACAGAAAGCACGATCATCTCTTGTCTTTGGACGTAAAAGGTCTTGGCCTGAAGACCTCAGAGACCGACCAGGGGTGTGTGCATGCAAAAGATCCTGAATATACGAGGGTGCTTGACCATGCAAGGCCCTGTAAGTAATAACTAAAATTTTGAAATGCACTCTAAAATTAATAGGAAGCCAATGAAGAGCTTTGAGCAAAGGAGTAATATCTGACCTCCTGCTGGACCTAGTCAAGAACCTGGCAGCTGCATTCTGTACAATTTGTAATCGATCCATAGAATATTTGTTCAAACACGTGTACAAAACATTACAATAGTCCAATCGTGAAGAAATAAAAGCATGAACAAGCATCTCCATTTCTTTTTTCGAAACCATAGATCTAATCTTAGCAATGTTCCTGCAGACGAACTACAAACTTTACATGACTGTTAAAACACACTGATCTGTTGAAAATGACACCCAAATTTCTTATGTCACCACAATCAGAGGATGATAGACCACCAATGACCTGCCTAATCTTAGGGGTAATGTTGTCTGGGGCAATAATCAACACCTCAGTTTTATCTGTATAAAGTTGCAGAAAATTGTCTGCCATCCATTTGTTAATGGAGACTAAACATTCCTGCAAAAGAGACAGTTTGTCTAGTCTATCAGGACTAAAAGACATATATAATTGAATGTCATCAGCATAAAAATGATAAGATATTATTTTGAAACTGCTAATTATCTTGACAAGAGGAAGCATATACAGGTTAAAAAGCATGGGGCTGAGCACAGAAACTTGTGGCACACCACAGGACGAAGAAACTGACGTGAAAGAACCTGTGGATACAGAAAAACTCCTGTCAGAAAGATAAGAAGAAAACCAGTCCAGAGCTGACCCAGAGAATAACACATTTAAATGATTCAATCTCCAGTAGTACTCAACAGGGAATTCCAGTATTGATCTACATAATTCTGCTGATCTAAATTTGATCATGAAGACCTTGTTAGCACTGCAGCTCTGTGTCGCTGATTACTGACTGAACTGTGTTTGACATGATGTATGGACACAGGGTTTCTGTTTTTGATAGTATTTCATGTTTATTCATGAAAACAAAATGCTCTCTGTAGAAATTTCACTAGAAGTCAGTGCTGTTAGAGTATATATACTGTGAATTGGCCCTGAACAATTACATAAATAAATGTAATGAAACGCCCGCCATAAACGCTCTCTGTCAATCAGGGTTTGATCTAGAGTTTCTCAGAGTCAGTGCACTTCACTTCTCTGCTCGAAAATTAAGAGAGGAAAACTTAAATACATCTACTATGTACGTATTATGGTGTCAGAAAAGAGTCATTGTGCTCACAGATGGTCCAGTTTTGGTTTGTGATCTCATACAAACACAAAATCTGCTCTGGAGTTACAATGAATAATAACATTATAAACAATCAACCCCAAAAAGAACTGAAAAACCAGAATTTGCACAAACTACACTGAAGTTGTTTAACTGGCTTTATGAGTCTACTGTCTTCTGATTATTGATATTTATGACACCGAGCCATTGCTTTTCGTACGCTCCACATTTACTGTTTCAGAACTCCAAACAAACCGGAAAACCTGGAACAGAGTATTTTATAAGAACAGGGAGACAGGCGTCTGATGGCGCTCTCACCTCGATGAGGAAGTCCCCGGTGCGGAGCCCCATCAGCCAGGCCACACCGCCCTCATCCACCGACTCCAGGTACTGCAGCGCGGGGAACGCAGGCGTGGGAACGAACTCCTCGATGGGCGTGTCGGCTGTGGGACGACAAACACCAGACGCTTCATCTTAGAGTCAATCATATAAAATCTCACTGATTTGTGTTGTATGATCTCATCCTTTAACAGCACACTACTAACAAAGACCCCAAATTAACTCTCGTGACATCAAAAAATTTTGCTTTTCAAAGTCTCTTCTGCTCAACAAGGCTGCATTATTTGATCAAAAAATACAGTAAAATTGTGAAATATTATTCTAATGTAAATCAGCTGTTTTCTATGTGAATATATAGTAAAGTGTAATTTATTCCTGTGATCAAAGTTGAATTTTCAGCATCATTACTCCAGTCTTCAGTGTCACATGATCCTTCAGAAATCATTCTAATATGATGATTTTGCTGCTCAAGAAACATTTATGATTATTATCAATGTTGGAAACAGTTCATATTTCTGTGGAAACTGATATTCAGAAGTTTGGGGTCAGTAAGATCTTTTTTTAAAAAATATGAAATGAATACTTTAATTCATCAAGGGCGCATTAAATTGATCAAAAATGACAGTAAAGACATTTATAATGTTACAAAAGATTCTATTTCAAATAAATGCTGTTCTTTTGAACTTCCTATTCATCAGAGAATCCTGAGAAATAAAAATGTATCACAGTTTCCACAAAAATATGAAGCTTTCAACAGTGATAATAATCATAAATGTTTCTTGAGCATCAAATCATCATATTAGAATGATTTCTGAAGGATCATGTGACACTGAACACAACTATAATGAGTTTTAGGCATTATTGGTATTATTCCAAACTGTGATAAACTGTCCAAAAGCAAATTACATTAACAAGCACACAGAAGGAGAAGTGAGGTATATAGAGTGTGTTAAAATATGAAAGCGTCTGCATGTATTTTTAATGTGTGGAGTGTGTGGATTTCATCGAGTCGCTCCTTCCCTTCGGCAGACGCAGCAGCAGCTCTCTGAAACTGACTGCACAAACCAGCAGTGACAACTGACACTTCCCATAAATCAGCGCGAGACTCGCTGTGCTGAGAATACCACACTGCTTCTACAGTATACAGTACGCATACTGAGCTCAGGATACGAGTGTGCTGGAGCTGAACACAATTCAGCAGCAGAATCAGTCAATCTAGTACTGTGTGTTTGATCAGACGGCTGATCACATTAAACCAGTGCTGTAGCTGTGACCGAGTGACCGATGATTACAGCTTTATTCTCTTTAATGAGAATCCGCTGGACCCTGATAGTACAGTACGTCTCCATATAAATGTGTGTGTGTGTGTGTGTGTGTGTGACTAAACCGGGGCAGAAGTTTGAGTGTGTTTGTGTTCTATGATCTGAATGACTAGTGAATACACTTTAAAAGAATACACTCAAGTGTGAACTGAATGTAATTATGTTATTTACCATTAAATGAAAATGTATTATAGTTTAAATTTATATTAAATGCAATTAGCTGAACTTTAAGCTGCTTTTTGACCCACTTCAGTACATCTTTATATGTAATTTCATAATTCTATTGTCTTTGACAAACTGTTCAAGTGTTGAATGAACTGACAAGCATTTATGGTAAACTGAAATATACTTTAATGTGGTTTCTATTGAAACTTGCATGTCATTTATTTACAAATATTTGTAATTACACACTTACAATTTAGAACATTTAAAATATATTACTGTAAATTAAATATCAAATCACACACTACAGTTATGACTATAATCAAGTACTTCACATGTGCTTTAGTATGTTAGTCAACACATCAGAACAAGTGCACTTCTTTAAAGAACCACAAAATATTATTAAAATAATGATTTAAAATGTACTTTAAAGTAAAACTTTTAATTTAACATTATTACAAAGTGCACTTAAGTGTGATAAGAAATAGATGAAACAGCGTCATCCTAACACTATCAGATGGTCTGATCACGTGGTGCGTGTTGAATGGGATGATGATGATGATGATGATGATGTCTCTCACCTTTAGCTCCTCGCAGCACAAACCCGAAGCCTTCGTTGTCCTGCTTCTGTAGAACCACAGTTTTCTGCTCGGTCACACAGTCACTGTGGAGGAAATGACGCGCGTTATTCAAGCCCTTCATCATCATCACCCTCCTCATCCTCACCGCCGCGCAGGTCATCATGACAGATCATCGGTATCGATCGCTCGGTCAGTACTCGATCAACACCGGATTTTCAATGATGAATGACGAGGAGCGCGCGACACTGTGATCGTAAA
The DNA here is from genome assembly GCA_039654765.1 of Mylopharyngodon piceus. Classification (NCBI taxonomy): domain Eukaryota; kingdom Metazoa; phylum Chordata; class Actinopteri; order Cypriniformes; family Xenocyprididae; genus Mylopharyngodon; species Mylopharyngodon piceus. The sequence continues at coordinate 13,584,531 of CM077458.1, read as the reverse complement.
CGCGCTCATTCGTTCCGCGCGCGTCTCGCTCCTCACCGCACAGTGCTTTTAAAAGCACTCCACTCATTCGCGAGACGCGACGCACCGACGCATGTGTCACAGACGCGCGTCATTTGTGTCGCTGATCTGCGTAAACGCGCGCGACTCTCTCATAACTTTGAGAACGCGAGCGCGTCACTCCTCCTGTGGTCATTCATAATTTAAGGATGTGCATAATTTATGTGTTTGTTTTATTTAAAGGTTTAACATTGTGCCGGATCTTCAGACATAAAGGATCGTTGCATATGAACACTTCAAGTTTCAGAACGTAAAGCCTTTGTTGTGTTGTTGACACAATCTACATTGTAAAAAGCGCTATATAAATAAAGGTGACTTGACTTGACTTGTTATTAATTTCATGTTGAAATATGAGCAGCTGAAGGCACAGTACACCTGCGCGCGGTCTCTCTCTCACCTGGACGCGTCAGCGCTGTCGTATGAACCCACAGTGAAGTGTCTGAAGAGCTTCTTCCTGTCGTTCCGCTCCATCCTGCTCTCTGGCGAACAAATGACAGCATTACAACAGATCAACTCCATCAAACTGTGTGAAACTGGAGAACTTCTTTCATTAACATCTCCTTTCTCTCAAACTGAAGAACCGACTCACGCAATGCCAGTGTTGTTCACTATTAAAATGAACTCCACAAAAATCACATTCTATAAGTGCAAATAGCAAAAACGTATTTATTTGCACTAAGTGTAAATAATAGTGTTACTGCGATGTTATTTATACTGGCAGATACTTGCACCTCTGTGTATTGTAGTACATTACAGAACACTAATAATAACATATTCATTGTGTATGATCATATTTATTAAAATCATAAATGGATGCTTATTTTACCAAAAAGATGTTTTATAGGAGCCCATGATATTGGTTTTACACATTGGGAGTGACTGAGCTGCTTTTCTATTACAAAGAAACTGATTTTAGTACGTAAACATTAAAGTACAATTTAGTCCCACTTAAAGGCACAATATGTAAGATTTTTGGATTAAAACAGAACAATGTTATATATTTTGTTGACTTGTGTACTTACATTATCCCAAATGTTTACAAGAATGTTTAAATTCAGAGAAATAAGCAATTTTAACCAGGATACGGACCGTGTGCGTGTGTCGCCCATCAGTGACATCATACCCGCGTTACCCTCAGTTTCCAGTTTTATTTTGTAGAAACCTTGGAAACACCAAAGACGCTTTAATATATGATGTGTTTTATTAGACAGACGAGCAACTGTTTGGATTCATTCATCGACAGAAAACTAATCATGTTATACAGCTCAACACAGTAAGTCTTATTGTTTAAATCTCGTTTTCTTGATTTACCGCGAGTACCATGTTTTACCATGACTAACATCGATCTATCTTATTGCAGTGTGCAACAAGCGAACGCAGAGTAGAGTTATAACAACTTTCAACACACAGATGTACCTAATATGATAAACAGCACTGCGTTACCTCATACTCATGACCGGAAGAAGCGGAAGCGGCGACTGTGGCGTAATAAAAGCTCCGCTGCTCTCGAGGCGTGTGTCGCGCTCGTCTCTCATTATCAACCGCTCCAGCGGCCTCGTTTGGCTCCAACATCACTCGCCCTGCTCTGCTTCATACTGCAGTAATATTCATAATCTCATCCATGAATAGGATTTCTGCCCGGCTGTGAGGTGAAGACGACATCTCCCATGATTCCACGAAATCAAGGTGTCATCAAGCTACGCCTTTGTTTTGAATAAGTGACCTCTAGTGGTGAAAATTTACATATTGTGCCTTTAAGATGGACTGCTAAAGCATTTCAAATTCATGTCATGATCAAGAGCATCTGAAACACGTCACAATATTCCTCATTTAAATAATTCATGCGCAGAATAAAGGGGCGGGGCCTGGTTGAGTTAGTTAGTAGTGTGTTGAAACTGGCGGTTATGGTAAGGGGCGGGACATTTCCCAAACACCAATCACAACACACTGCTCCAGCCGACCAATCAGAGCACATTGTGCTTTTCAGAAGGAGGGGCTTCATAGAGACAGGAACTAAACAGAGCGTTACTGACAGACCGGGAAGAGAGGAGCTGAACAATGGAGAATATGAGGAAAATAATCAACATTCAAGCAGGAAAACCTGTTCTAGTAGAGCCCAAAAACAACACTTTAAAAAATGGCATAATAGGCCCTCTTTAAACTTACAATGTACACTTATTAATTTAGCATATGCTTTCAACTTTACAGATGAGGAATAAAACGGCACAAGTGATTTATCCTGACGGGTCCTTCTCAACAAAGACACGCTTGTGCGACTTACTGGGTCTCTCTTTGTCAGGTTTGACAGGAATCTCTTCCAAACACCTGGCAGGGAACCAGCCCACCTGACCTCGACAGTTGCCTTCCCAGTATCCTCCTTCACCGATGCTTAGAACTGCACACAATGAGAGACGAATGAGGAATGATGCAGAATCCAGACTCCAGTTCTCTGGGATCGGACTGCACTGACCTCTGACCCGCTCGTTCTTGTGGAGGCTGATTTCTCCGCCAGCTTGAGGTAGGTATGAGCGAACCGCCACGAAATGCCGGCCGGGAACGGCGCTGTACAGCTTCCTCCTGGCGCTCTGGACACACGCTCGGCCATTGGCACTGCAGGAGCAGAACCATAAAAGAGTGAAACTACTTCACATTTAAAGTGCATTGGGCTGGTTAATCGGTGAGTTGGTCGTCTTGAACGAACTGTTGCATAAATTCACTCTTATAATAATTAAGCAAACGCTGATTAGCCTGATTAAATATTTACAGACAGCCATATGATGGAAAGGGATCGGAAGCTGTGTTTATTTGGTTCACTCTACCATTTCTGTTGAGCGCTGTGATCGTCCTCCAGGCTGACGGACAGGGAGCGGCTGCTCGGGACGGTCCTGCCGCCGCGGCCCGTCATCATCTTCACGCGGGTCTTCTGCGGGGACAGGCTGAGCGCGGCCCGCTGCTCGGGGCTCACGGCTCTCGCCGGCAGACTGTTGTCACTGTTGGAGCGCAGCAGCAGCCGCCGCGACACCGACAGACTGTTCTTCTGCAGGAGCCGCCGCTGTCTGGAGAACGACGGGCCCTCGTGGAACGGCACTGACACACACACACACACACACACACAGGTCAAAAGATAGTAAGGATATTTAAAATGGACTATAAAGAGGAAGGATGAAGAAATGCACTGACAAGAATCAGGCAGATAAAACAGAGCTGATATAGAGAGTGAAAACTGCAGTAACATCATGATTCAGAGGTAAAAGGGTTAAATTTGAAAACAAATATGATCAAATATGAACAACCTTCCCTCATAATATTTAGTACTGTGCAGATCATAAATAACATCAAGATATGAGACGTATAACACTTATAACAACTATGGGAACTATAATCCATTATAACTAGCGGTCAAACGTTTGGGGTCGGCAAGTTTTGTTTTTAATGTTTTTGAAAGTCTCTTCTGTTCATCAAGGCTGCATTTATTTGATTAAAAACACATTAAAAATTGTGAAATATTATTCCAATGTAAATCAGCTGTTTTCTATGTGAATATATAGTAAAGTGTAATTTATTCCTGTGATCAAAGCTGAATTTTCAGCATCATTACTCCAGTCTTCAGTGTCACATGATCCTTCAGAAATCATTCTAATATGCTGATTTGCTGCTCAAGAAACATTTATGATTATTATCAATGTTGAAAACAGTTGTGCTGCTTCATATTTCTGTGGAAACTGATACACTTTATTTTTCAGAATTATTACAAAAGAACAGCATTGATTTGAGTTATATATATATTATATATATATATATATATATATATATATATATATATATTGTAACATTCAAGTGTCTTTACTGTCACTTTAGATCAATTTAATGGATCCTTGATGAATAAAAGTCATAATTTCTTTAAAAAAATCTTACTGGGCTTAAACTTTTGAACGGTAGTATAAGTGGATATAACACATTTTATAAATCATGATACATACATTAAAGGTTAGGGTATTATAATGTATTAATTATACTGTAACTGTTACGATTATTCATGAGATGATTAACATATTATAAGTTTTTTTGCATGCATTATAATACCTTAAGAATGCCCTTATAATGCATTATAAATACAGAAAATATTACACATTCATAAAGTGAACCTTTAATAGGCAGTCACTGATTGTTTATAGTATCTTAGGAAGTTACTCCCATAATTCAATCAAAGCATCATGAGGTGTGGGAAAAATGTGGATACAGCTATAGATATGATCGGGCTGTTTGGGAAAAACTGTTACACTAACAAAAATGATAACAAAACAATAAACACTCACGTATGTTTAATGTGTCTCTCGTATCACATCAGACTCTCTCTCTCTCTCATTTCACACAAACACATCTCATTTATCATGAATGTTGCTGTAATGTTGGTCATGTTGCTAAGGCAATTGTAACGTGATATTATTTGAGTATCAGTGTGTGATTGTCTGAGGATTTTGATGTGTTTCTGGTGTATCTGGTAAACTGAATCCCTGATCACACCAAGTTTAGTTTAATAAAAGATACAGAAGTTTGCAAATGATTATTTTGCGCTGCTGTGACTAAATTCAACACTACTTCTCAGCTATTTTTGCAAAAAAAGAAAGTCATTCATGTTTACAGTCAAATCAATCCACCTATATGTTGCATAGTGACCTTTTTCTTGTAGTTTTATGTTAAAATGTATATGAATGTACTACATAAGGGAAGGTTAACAGACTGTACAATATTCAAAGTTTTTTTTTCTCTTTTTTCAGTTTAAAAATCACACTTGAATCAGTGTCTCAGACTGACAGGTCCGAGGTGGTTTCTCTTCTATAATCCGATGGTCTGGAGTCAAATTATTGTTCTCACACCTCAAGGCATTTTTCAGGTGTTCTTAAAACACTCTTTCTTATGCAGCGTCATGATAAACAGCTCAAGAATCTGTTGCTAATTCATTCAGCGGTTTGATCCATTGATATGCAGTTACTAGAGAGAGACATTGACTTTTAAGGTCTTCTTTAATAAATCAATTAAAATGACTAAATTGGCTAAAATGGCTAAAATCCCATGTACAATCTTCTTTTCAATGGGCTTTTTATAGCTTTCGGGGAAGAACCTGATGGAAACATCATCGTCCATTTAATGTTCCAGCAACAACTCTGAACAGGACACGCTCACTGGAACAGGAAGCTCAGCCTGGAGATCAGATGAGATATTGAGCAGATCCCTGACAGAAATAAACCACGACGCCTCAGCAGCTCTTCAGAAACACACCCATTACATTCAGCAAGATTGTAAAACGCTTTGGTAAAGAAAAGTTTTCATCCGTCTGGTCTTGTGCAGCAGCGCACGCTTGCAACTGAAACACAGCTGGAATGAATGAACTGAAGATAAAGGACAGCAGCTTTTAACCATTACTGTGCTGACCGGAAGAACTTTACAAGAATAGCATTTAATGTTAGTACTATTTCCTAACATTAAATACCTCTGGAGACTATGGATTCACTGTGTAAATTCTCATATTTAATGCTAATAAGTTTGAGTTATGTTTAGGTTAATAATGGTCAGAGTCCATGGCTGGGTTACGGTTAGTGGCATTAACAGTGTAACTACAAATGTTAGTTTAATGCAAGTTAATGTAATGACAAAGTATCAAAGGGTGAAGCACATTAAGGCCATTCAATATAAAGTGTGTGCAGATTATTGGCGATAATCCTCTATATGACAGCTGAGATAGCAATCGTGTCCATTCAGATGGCTTTTCATGCACATTCTCTACTGAACCCTCCGTTCTTCATTTTATACTCACTTTTTTCTGAGATGAACTCTGGCATTTAATACCGATTTTCTGGGAGTCATACTTTATTTTGAACTAGACCAGAACGCACTCACGTTAATCTGATGACAGTCCTTCATGATCAGAGCCTCCTTGAGGAACTCTTAAACATCCTATGGTTTTACAATTATGATGGTAATATCATCTGCATAGACAGAGTTTCAGTCTCCGAGTCATTTTTTATCTGAATGAAAGGTTTTGTCTTTATGCATTAAAACATCAAGAATTACTTCAAGTCTGTTTGCCAACCTCTTTACAATAAAGTCGTATTAGTTCATGCATTAGTTGAACTAATGAACAACACCTCTATGCAGCATTTTTTAATCTTTATTAATATTAACTTGTACATATGCTGTACTAATGTAAGGAATATAGTGCGTAATAAATACAAACATAGAAACACATTAACTGATGTTCAAATGATTTCCACTTCACAATGAGAGTCATAATATTGCTTTTTTTGCCTTATAACTAATATAACTAATAAAGTTCTGTTCATTGTGTTGTTGTTGATGGTAACTAATGCATTAAATAGCTGGAATGTTAAGAAATGTAAAAGTATAAATGAACATAAAGCAGGATTGATTAGTTCATATTAACTCATGCATTTACAATTTTAAAAGTTAAGAAAGGCATCAGTTCACATTACCTGCTGTTTAAAGATAATGTTCATTGTCTAATGTGAAATGTAAAGTATTACTGTTTGATTTATATCAACCCTAAGCAGAAGCCATGCACACGTTACACGTGACATAAGAGTCTTTGCTTATTTCTGAAAGTATATTTGTCTTCTCTTCTTGTAGCCAATATCGAATCAGGAACTGGAGAAAGGACGCGTGGATTCAACGGAGCGTAAAACACAACTGTATTCACACTGGAATCAGACCAACAGCTGCGGCTACAGCAAACACACAAGCTCCCGCGTTTCAATCCTTTCTCACGGAGCAACAGGATTTTGAGGGAAATCTGTGCATTACGCAATGGTTGGAGCAATCAGTGTTTTCTCAAGAACACAGGATCAGAACTGGGATCAATGAAAATCTGGTGAAAATCCTCTGGCCAAGCGTACAATGACTGAACTACGGTCAAAAGAGTTAAACATCCTAATGTTATATAAGAGACGCGAGGAGACAAATCTCTCCACATCTCAAACAGGAGACCAGCGTCTCAATCTCTCCAGAAAAAAACAGCAGTTGTAATATTTCACCAGGCAATATTTGCCAATAAACATTTGAAAAAGTAAAACTGGGTTTTGTTGGAAACAGTATTTGAGAAATTCACATTGTGTTATTTTGAAGATGGTGTGAGAGAAGAACGATATTAATAAGAGCAAGTTGTTAGAAAGCTGAAGAAGCGTGTCTAAATCTCGTTTCACAAACTCACACAGGAGCGTCACGTGTGTTTCCACGTCTCGCGTTACATAAACATCCAGCTTCTCTTCTGGAAGTGTTTGGATCAGACATCAACACTGTCACAATATCAAACAGTATATGTTTCATACTCGGATATTATAATAACCAACCAAAATGACAGAAACTACCTGTGTAGGACAAGGTCAAATGATTTCAGGACTTATACTGTATGTATATATATATATATATATATAAACTTGGTAAACTTTACATTTGTTAACATTAGTTAACTAGCAATGAAAATGACTTCTAAAGCATTTATTAAGATTAATTCATGTTAATTTCAACATATACAAGTGTTGGGTAAGTGACTCTAAAATAGAAATCAGTTATTATCTACTATTTACATCTTCAACAGTGTAATTAGATTACTAAATTACTCTCTCTAAAAAGTATTGGATTATTTATTACTGATGACTAAAGGATAGACGTGAAACTGTTCTTTTAATTCTTTCAAATAAATAATATAAAATTGCATAAAATATTCTCAAACTGACCAAAGTATTTAAAGGGAAAATGTTACATTAAAAACATACATTTTAAAATTAGACATTAAATATTGATGTTCCACTGTTGATTTATATAGAATATTTGGGTCAAATATGGACAAACCCAACCGTTGGGTTAAAAATGTAATTTAAAAATTTAACCCAACAGCTGGGTTTATCTATATTTGACCCAAATTTGGGTTGAAACAACCCAGCATTTTTAGAGTGTAATGTTTTATATAGCATACAGTATTTAATGCAATTACATCAGAAGTAATTGCAGAAAAAATAAGAGTAATCCCTTACTTTACTTTTTCAAGTCTGTTAATATTATTTAAATGACCTGAACTATAAATGCATGAACCAACAATGAACAGTTGCATTCCTATTAACTATTTTTTTTATCAAAGATGAATAAATACTGTAACAAATGCATTGATCATTGCTAGTTAATGCATTAACTAATGGATCATTACTGTAAAGTGTTACTATAAACTTTTTATGGCTCTATTACAACATGTTTGAACTGTCAAAGATGGCTGTTTATGGACGGTACAAATGATCTCTAAGAATCAGGCTTTATTAAACGAAATCATCTTTCTGCCAAAAAAAGAGAGATGATTTTCACCGAAAACAGTTCATTGGCTGTTAGTCATTTGTGTTTCCCTTTGCTTTCTGTTGCAAACGGAGTGTGTTGAATGCAACAGATTAAAACTGAAAACTGCAGATCATACTCTTACAGCAAAAGGCTCATTTCAAGATAACACACGAACAAACACCTGGACGAAGCTCCTGCTATAGGGATGAAAGCAGCGTAAATCAACACACCTCTCTCTGCGGTGCAGCAGGCAGAACCCATGGCCAAAAGGTTTCCAGACACTACAAAATCCCATCCCAATCCATGAGAGGAGGCGGCGGGTGGATGCGGAGCGGACGCGGGTGTGTGGAGGCAGTGGACGCCGCTGCGCTGCTGGAAGATGATGAGTTCATAATCCCTCGATGCTGCTGTCGCCACTTGCGGCTTTTTTCATTTAGTCTGCAGGACAGCTGTGTGCCGCTCCGGGAAACAATCACGGATTATGCCTCCTCAGATATTTATTTCTGTTCCTTTTGATTGATTTATTTATGTGAACGGCTCCGGTATAATCCAGCTCTCAGTGAACAGTTTTTTTTTTTTTTTTTGCTTTATAAAAAAAGACAACACTCTTTAAGTCAAGTCAACATATAGAGCAACATTGCTTGTTTGTTTTTTTCCTTTGGAAAAGCCCAGCCCTCTTTTGACTGAGTCCAGCCTGCCTATATTACACACATGAATAAAAAACACTTTACAGTAATGTCCCATAGTTAACGTTAATGCATTAATAACATTAACAAGGAGCAGAGCATCTGTTACGGTGTATTAATGTTGATTGTTAGTGTTCAGGGCCATTAAATAATATTAACAGATGCAACTATTGATTTTAATAATGTATTAGTAAATGTTGACATTAGCATTAACTAAGATTAATAAATGCTTTAGAAATATTTCTGGTAACACTTTACTTAAAGCCTTTATGTATAAGGCATTATAAAGGTATTCATATATGTTATAATGCATTATATCTTTTCACAAATAATTGTAACCAAAGTTTAAAAAAATCTGCAGATACCTTGTTACATCTGAAATTGGTTTTTTGTCCTGTGTTTTAATGCATTAGACTTAATGAAGGCGTAACATAAATATTATAATGTATTATAACTGAGGTTATAATTATTCATGAGATCATACATTAATGCTTTAAAATACTTTTATAATGCATTACATATAAAGGCTTTAAATAAAGTGTTACCATGTTTTTCATTGTTAGTTCATGTTAACTAATTAACTAATGTAAACAAATGGAAGCAAAATGTAAAGTGTGACCTAAACAAAATAAAAGGTTTTCACAGCAATGCCACAGAAGAACCATTTTAATAATCTAAAGAAACGTTAGCGGTTCTGTGGATGTTAAAGGTTCTTCATGGAACCATCGATGCCAATAAAGAACCTTTATTTTTAAGAGTGAGTGAATCATATTTCATAAAGAAATACACACATTATGTGTTTTCAGTATGGACATACAGTATATATATGTTTAGGCGACACTGAACATCTCCAGACCTGCGAGTTTGAAACTGCGAGTTTTTGTGTTCAACATCATCCACTCAGAAAACAAGAGGAAAATATCTTCAGTGCAGCTTTGGCTGGTCGTCAGTCTTAATCCTGCAGTTCCTGGGATTAGTCCAGCCGTTTCTTTCACATTAAGACATGCCCTATATATCTCCAGCACACACTGCTGTCTATAGAGCATCTGATACGGGCTCTTACGGTCGCTTACCTACATCACTGTCTCTGTGCTTCTTAATGAGCTCCGCCAGCTCGAAGTTCCCAGAGATTATCGCCACCTGAAACACAAGGAAGGAGAAGCTGCTGTAATTCATACAGTTAAAGAGTCTGAGTCTGATTCATTCAGGGTCAAAGTACTGTAAGCTCATGTAGGGCTGTAAACATACATCAATACTGATGCATCAATCAAACAACTAACGATATGATGCAATGTGCAAAAAAAAAAAAAATCAATACATATTTTTATATATCTATAAGATACACTACAAGACTTGTTTGACTGTTATATAAAGATTTCACTGAGCCGTTATCAAATATTTGAGGAGTTTTAACAACTTTATTGAAATTTAGGTAACACTTTACAATAAGCTTTCATTAGTTAACATGAACTAACGATCAAGTCAAGTCACCTTTGTCGCGCTTTTTACCATACAGTGTTTCTAGCAGTGATAACAGGAAATAATGTAATACTTTCGTCTGTACAGAAGCTCTACAAGAAAACAGTGTCAAAACAATGACATTCTTCTACAGCATTTATTAATCTTAGTTCATGTTAATCTCCACATTTACTAATACATTATTAAAATCAAAAGCTGTATCTGTTAATATTAGGTAACGCACTGTGAACTAACATGAACAAACAATGAATAATTATATTTGTATTAACTAACAAGAGCAAAGATTAATAAATGCTATAAAAATGTATTGCTCACTGTTACTTACAGTTTTTCTCAATCGATTTGACACATTTCTCCAAAGTATTGTACCTGCTCTCAAAACAGTGTTTAAACACACTTTTACCTTCAACTTTCCTGCAAAATAAAGCACTGCATTCTTTTCTAGTAATGCATTTATTAAAAGTAAATACTAACATCAAAACTACAGGCGTATTGTCTATTGATTTTAGAACATTTTCAGCTGTAGATGTACAAATACACTAACGGAAATACACGTTTATTGTAATGTTTTTCTAACAGGTTTTATTATATGGGTCATTGACAAATAAAGCTTCAAAAAAGGTATTTTTAAAAATCTTTTCAATACTGATGTAATGCGTATTTTTGAGTCATAAACAATGTGTTTAAACAGGTTTCGGTTGTTACATAACATTTCAAAGTGTTTAAGTTCTTTTTTTTTTTTTTACAACCAAATATTTGTAAATATATATCTACCCATTCTTGAAATGAGCTGTTTTTATCAGTATTTGAGAGAGATCTACAGCCCTTCTAGTGATCTATTGATTTCCTCTGGATGTTGATTACAGTATCAGTTTTAACGTTATTACCTTTTCAGTTGATAATTAAATATTTGCAGTTGTGCCACATTGACATTTGAGAATATACAAATTGCAGGGCAAAAGTTTTTCAATGATCTCAACAGCTTTAAAACTCACGACACCAGTGTCCTCCACTGTACTCAGCTCTTTCCTATCCTCCTTTGTTACTTCCTCCTCTCTCCTCATATATGATCTCCTTCTATCTCTTCCACTCTTCCTTTCCTTCTCATTACACCCTTCCTCTACCCACACCACCACCTTTACACTTACACCTCTTTATTCCCCCCTTCTCTTGCATATTTTCTTGCTCTGTTTATACTTTCCCTTTTATATTTTCGCTATTACATAATGCGATTGTGATCAATGTGTAAACATTTGTGAAAACCGCATATCCAGTTTGCATATACAGTTTGGGGTTAATTGAAAACACACCATGTGCATTTGATAATATGACAAAAAGTTTTGTTTGTTGTGTTCGGACAAATGGTACATAAATGATTGTGAATTGTGTAAAGCCAATAAAAATAGCTGTTTTTTTCCTGATATATTAAAGTTTTGGTTGGATGTATGAACTATTATGAAAACATCTGAGAATTTTGTGTGTAGCGTTTTGAGAAAATGATTCACATGATTCCCAATTTGTGTGAAATGAATGAAAACGTACAATCTGTTTAGGACAATGAGTAAACTGTTTTGAGAAACAGGAGAAACGTGTCAAATCGATTGAGAAAAACTGTAAACTAATGTTAACAAATGAAACCTTTTTGTAAAGAGTTAACGAAATTATCATGTGCGACTCTATTTATTCTATATTATTTAAAAACTGGTGGTGGATGTCCCATCTGGGATACAGGATTTGAAAGTTCATTTAAATGTTCATGTTATATATTTTGGTTGCATTTGTGAGTTAATAAAAACGTAACTGGTTGTGTAATAAATAGGCACATAATATTGTAATATCAATATACCGATATATCAATATATCACGTTTTGAGGCTTCACAGATACTGTACTGCTGGCTAAGAGACTCGGTGTCGGATCATATCGTGATGGAACGTCCGATTTACAGCCCTTGGGATGGTTTTTAGTTGAATCATCCCTTTATGACAAGACAATATCTCCTTTACATGTACGTTTGCTATAAGAGATTACAGTCACTGGTCTGTGGTCAGTTCTCATTATATAAACAAAACATTTAATCTGGCTGTTTTCATTGGTCATTTACTTACAGTAAAAGATGTACAATAGACAAACAAGACAATGCTTAATTACACAGAACGTTGTATTGAACAGGTCACGTCTTCCTAAGCGTATCGGGTCAGATGAAGGAACACGATCCAAACTAAAGATTAAGATTATGCGCACATATAGAGTGAAATATTCCACACGACACACTGCATCTAAAGTGATGTGATGAATGGAGGAAACACATCTGATGTTAAGATCTCAGAGGGTTTAACAGTGAATCTCTTCCTTGAGGTGATTATTTTCATTCTGCTCAGTTCTTCTTCTGAAGCGTCTAACGTGCTCGTCTGAGTGACTCTGCACATGCGTGCTTGATCTGTAATCCTAAGAGGACTTCTAACAGGAGATTTGTACCTCACCATCTGTAGCCTTTAATCACAGTTCATCCACAAACTACTGTAACACACACACACACACTGAGGACCTGAAATCCTCAGACTTGACCCCTTGATCTCCAATCAGTCCCTGATCTATGTCAACATATCAGCACTTATTTACACACACACTGCCTTCAGAATATGAACTCCTGAATAATCTCTCATTCAGATTCACGATGGAAATGAATGTGCAGCAGGACAGTAGGGTACATTCAGGTTTCAGTCTCTGTGTAAATGTAAATGCCACATCATACATAGAAAAATTCCCAATCGCAACTCAGATTTTAAAAATTATGATGACATCACCATTTAAACCCCACCCCGTCCCTCCTCCATCTTTGAGTCACGCCCACATCTCAACATCCAATCAACATCTGATGCACAGAATCAAGCCCCGCCCTACATTTAGATGTACGTCACAAAATGGAAGAAATGATCTGCTGCTACTTCCATTTAATCTCAACTTGCGGAATCAGATCAATGCATTTTTCCTAAAACTAACCCCAAACCTAATCCTTAACATATTTTAGTTTTAATTTTAAATATCCAAAAGGCAGATATCTGTTGGAAAGCTACGCCTAAACAATCATTCAAGTCAATGGGTGAGTTTTGCGATGTAAAGATGACTTTTGCATATAAAGAAGCATGAACTCGTGCTATATTTGTGACAAACATTATATAATGTGGTCACTATATTGACATACTAATCCATGTATCAGAAAACTACGCTGCCACTCTTAATCCTGCCATCCAGAGCAATCCATGGCAATAGGATTCAGTGATATAAATAATAATGCACTTTACCTCTTTAATGTGTAATAATCTAAAATATGGGGTGATGCTTTACTGTAAAAATCAAGTACACTTCAAGCTATTACCATTGTTCTGAAAATGTGTGCTAAGCCTACCTTTTTTAAACAGAAGCTTTAAACAAGCTTCCACAGTTAAAACAGTCCTAGTGAAGGTTAAAGCATGTAGTCGAGAAGCTGTTGGAGGTTTAACAGCAGCACTGAAGTGTGGAACTTTGCAAACAGAGCCGGCTGAAGTTCCAGCACGAGTGCTCGGCCTTCTGTGATGTTCAGGGAACACCAATGAGGACATTACCTGAAACGGACTCTGGCTGTGGTGGTTCTTCAGCTCCTTGTCGGCTCCTCTGACCAGCAGCATCTGCGCACACTTCTCCTGCAGGAGTCACAAACACTTTCTCAGTCTCTAACAACATTTCTCACTCCAGCTGATGTTTCTGAGCACGAGAAAGTTTGAGACACTTGAACAGGATTTCCTCGAGCACAACATAGTATATAATCAAATGCTGTAGGTAAATATACAGCTAGTAATCACACACCTGGTTGTAGAGAGCACAGATGTGCAGGGCCGTGTTCCCCGAGGCGTTCTGAGCGCTCATATCTGCTCCGTAAAACAACAGATGCTCAAGGTGTTGGACATGACCATGACGACAAGCCTGTTAGAAGATACACACACACACACACAGTTACTTTGTTATCTACAAAATTCTCCTTTCGTGGTCCAGAAAAGAAAGAACAGCAAATTGCATTAGAACACCACCATAGTGAGTATCTGATGACTTCATTTTCATTTTAGGGTAAACTATCCCTTTAAGTACAGTAATGAGGTACGATTGGGACGGTGTGTCCTGACCCTTCGTTCTGTAATAAAGCCATGGATGTGTGTGTGGCTGAAGGTCACCTGGTGGATCTCATGCCAGCCGTTCTCGTCCTGGCAGCAGACGGACGCGTGTTCGTTCAGCAGCAGCTCGCAGCACTGCGTGTCTCCATCCACCATGACGGTGTGATACAGAGCCGTCAAACCACGGCTGTCTTTATAGTCCGGTGACGCGCCGAGCTCCAGCAGCGTCTGAAGAGAAGACAGTTCACAAGAAATGTGAAAATACACCAACCATTCTTTATTCTTCTTTCCTATTTGTTGCCAGTTTGCGGTTTCAGTTCAGTTGGCACTTTCCCTGAACAGAGTACCTTTTGGTATCACATTTGTATTGTGTTTTTCAAAATACATGTTGTTTCAAAGCAGCTTCACAGAAAATGTCAGAGTATTCTGCTTATCAGTCAGAGATGAGTGTCCCAGTAACGTTCACTCACCCTTTTTGCTGTAGTGAGAGCAAGTAACAGAGCCGTCTTTAAAGCGAGCAGCTTTGTTATCAATGGGCTCGAAAGGGGCTTTAGAGAGCGCGTTCAGGACCACAGACGATACTGGGTGTAGCCTACATGCACCTCTCATAAATCGACAGATGAGAGGGTGTTGGCCAATAGTACCCGAGTCAAGACCAATACGACATGCTGAGATAGCAGACAGATATATAAACCTTAACCATAGAAAAGGCTCTGCCCTTATCCAGAAGGTCCGAAACTCATCCGAAACTAAACACAATATTATATAAAGAACGTGTCGAGGCAGTCCTCGCGTTCTGAACTGTCTCAATCACTTGCTCTTCCTCGAGGATGGTCGAAAACACCTCGTCATCGTCATCTTCCTCTCCCGCTAACGGATCTTCAAACAGTGGGGGAAGGATGGGTGACACCCTCTCCATCATCTCTCCATGAGCTGACGGCCTGCGGACAATCCATAGGTTCCTCTCTGGGTTGAGCAGAGTCCGACCTCTGACCTCACGTGGAGTCCCCTCTCCTGGGTTTTAGCCGAGAACATCGTGCAGTGAGGACAGTCCTCGGGGTTGGATAGTGCTGCCTGAGCGTGTTTAGCACCCAAACAGGAGGTGCAGAGACTGTGTGAATCCTTCGCAGAAATCCACATTCCATAAGTGCAAGGATATGGAGGACAACCTTTTCCTCCGGGGCTCTCCAGCTCTTTCGCAGTGGCCATGATGGAGCCTGCACCCTCTTTGTACGGTAAGTCCACCACAACATGACAACTGGACAATAGAGAACTCTCCTTTTCCTTCTTTTTGGTGTGTGGAGAGCAGAAAACTCACCTTGACTTGATCTCAATCTAAGTGACAAGTCACTCAACAAACATTAGCAATGTATTGCGTTTGGGACGTTACCTTGCGGCTCTGTCTGTAAACTGTTAAGCAAATAATTCCCAAAGTCTGCTGAGGACAGCTTCCGAAATCCTCCACGGGGAAGGGAGCGAGAATGACGAAACGGCAGGTAGCTGTGGTTTATATACAGGTAGGCGGGACTCCCTGATCACTGCAGAAATTGGTCTCCCATGATTGGCAGACGTGGTGTTATTGGTGCATCCGTGATCGGTCACACCTGAGGCGTTCCCATAGTGAGATGCTGAACGAATGTTAGGAAGAGAACCAGAGAGCGCGCTCAGAAATGCAGTGTGACACTTATAAGAGTTAACAAGGTAACGAGACACAGTTGAAAGTAATGAAGCATAACGAGTCCAGGCAAAGGGTTATGGGAAATGCAGTTCATGATGGGAAAGCAGTACAGGAGACCGAAGGAGTGCCCTCTGGTGGTTATCCTGGGCACTCCAGCTGCTAATAAGATGAATAATTATAATGCAGGTTGTGTACCTTGAGCGCTGGCTGGTTGTTAGTGCGAGCAGCTTTGTGTAGAGCAGTCATGCCATCTTGAGCCCTGAAGTCCAGATGAGCTCCTCCGTTCCTCAGAGCTTTAATAAACTCCAGCTTATTCTCCAGCTGGACGGCGAAGGTGAGCGGAGTCTCTATGACACACACACACACACACACACACCGCTACACAACTGCTTGATTCTTTGACCAATTTGACCAAATGTTGTATGGCATTTTTAACTGAAATTAATACAAGTCTTATGATATAAGAATACTTCAGAAGACTTGCAATATATTAATACACTGCATACATGGACTATGGATAGAATTTCACAAATCCAGAAATCTCCTATAAACTGGTAAGTGATAAGAGAAAAAGAGTGAACATTCTCAAGGACAGAAAAATAAATAAGCAGGACAGTGAGTATCGTAAGCTTATCGTGAGCTCAGACGCGTGTGGATCTGTTCCACTGGTACCTCCAGTTTCCGTGTCCTGGTAATTGGGGTCCAGCCCTCTGTCAAGCATTTTGGAGAATTTCTCCAGCTGATGATGCTGGATGTAATCTATGAACTTCCTCAAGCTGGCCTGGAGAGAGAAAATAAGAAAGAAAATAAAGACTTGTGCAGAAATAACACAACAAAACACATTGTGTACAATTAGATGCATTACTGTACATTATGTAAATTACATATCATTAATGATATTTCTGAATGTTCAAAATGTTACTTAAACATTCTGAAACAAGTAATAACATTTTAAAAACGTTAAACGAACATCCAACTAAGACGTTTCAGAAAACACTTTCCATGAACAATGTATAAATACTGTTTTTGCGCTAATGTTTTGAGAACATTATTAAAGACCAGATAACATTAAATTAATGTTACTGGAAGAACGTTTGTTCATATCTTCGAGAGAATCTTGCCAGAACATTCTGAGATTTTCTCTTAAAAAATTAGTTACACATTAAAAATAAGTCTGTAAGCTCTAAAATTGCATGGAAACACAAAACTCGTCTTCTCTTTCTCTACCCCAAATATTATTTAAATCACTAATAATTTTTTAAATAACTGACAAGATGCTTTCTGATATTTTGACAGACAAAAAACAACAACAAAACAAACAAACAAGAAGTAACATTTAAATCCAGTGCTTTTATTTTACAATAACTGTCTGTACTATATGTACTGTATGATGAAAGTGTGTGCCATGGCAGAATATCTGCATCACATTCTCATTCCCAACTGCATTATCCACATCACTATGGATCTATCAGGGTTGGAGCTAAACTCTCCAGGACTGAATCTGACGCCACTGCATCTTTGCTCTCACCTTCGTGTGAAGTTTGGCGATCTGCTTCTCGTCCACACTGGGCTGATTGTACAATCTGGTTTTGTAGCGAAACTGAAGCGTACAGGAACACAGAAGCTTCTCAGGGTTTCATTGCATAACGAATATTTATAAACCCTCAAAATAAAGACAGTTGAAATCATTCACACTCTTTTGGTTCAATAAAGGTGTGTGCGCTGTAGCCTGAAGTTATTGTGCCTGTGAAAGTTCTGCTAATGCATTTTATGATGATGCAATTAATGCATTAAGTATCAAACATGTGCTAACATGCATACATGAATCCATATGACTCCAGTCGTAGTTAAAGTTAGCTCTTCATTGCTTCATGATTAGTTCAATCCTTCACTAATCATTAGTTCATGTTGAAGTATTCATTCAGGTATTAGTACAAGATAATTCATGCACCGTTATTATGAAGTGCATGTACCTCCAGTGACGGGACGCCCTCGCAGGCTGGCAGTGGATATTCCCCGATCAGACTCTCTTCATCCAGGAATTCTCCATCGCTGCCGTCGCTGGACGGCTGGAAGAGGCCGTAGTTCAGCACATCCTTCAGATTCTGACTCAATGTACACAGGATTTGCTGTTTAGCAGCCCACACAGTGGCACTGGGGTTAAAGCTCATGCATTTCTGTTGACGGAAAACGAAGGGGACATCATTAAAGACAACATGAAATCAAAAGCGACAATGCTTTTTTTATGGAATATTGCAGTGTTTATTCTAAATGATTTATCAGTGCACATCACTATTGTTTTAAATTCATGTTCCTGGTAATCTTGAATCAGAATATCTTCTCCTCCCTCTTGCAGCATCTCTTCTCTTCTCTGATGATGAGGGCGGGGCAACCTGTCACTCACATGAGCAGAAACATTTGCATATGGCTGCCTCCAGAGCAAGACATCGACCAATAGTTTTACATCATCACACCACAGGCCCCGCCCACGTTCAGTCGCTTATCGGCTGACATTTGCCTAAACTGGATGTGAGCGTCACATCAAAAGCAAATAAAAGCCATCATAATTACTGACGCTGTCTACACTGATACAGTATACAGATGTGTGTTCAGTTTCAGACATACTCCACGTGTTTGATTCTGTCGACAACAGGACAAATGGAAGAGTGAAAGAACATTCACTTTGACATGTCCAGTTTAAACAGCTGGTTTGCGGCTTCAGAAGGATCCCAGTGTCGGAAACAAGTGGATGGCTTATTTTAATTGCGTCTGAGGATTATATGTTTGTTCGGAGCATTTTGTTTTGTAATCGAGGCACAGTGTAATGGACGTCATTGCACACCAACTGTATCACAAACCGCAAGTAAGTGATTTCATAATGCTTTGTCTGTAAATGACAGTTTTAATTGAAAATTTTTTTCAAAACATTGATACTGTTTCCTATGCAATGACGTTAGCCAATCATAACAGTGGGCGTTTACTGACAAGCCTTAAAGGAGCCGCGCTTCACAGTAAATTCCCCAGTGTTAAATTAACACCGCTCAACTGTTCATACCAGCAGGGTGTTAAAAGTGACATCGAAGCAGATTTAGAGTTAATTAGGTTCTTAAGTGGTTATTTAAGTGATGATTGCTTGATTATTGAAGACACCTGATGATAACGAGCAGAATCACTGAAGGAAAGAGAAATAACAAGGAAAGAGAACTACAACTCAACTGAAAAGACATTAAATCTCTCTTATTACAAACCAGACTGACTTTATTTCTGTCATTCATCTACAGTTCTTTTTGAGAATTAACAGGTTTAGATGTTGAGGTTTATCGAAAATGTTTGGTCGCTATTATGGTGATCAGTGTTTTCTTTAGTTGGGCAGTTTGACTCTTGCTTTTTATGTTAAGTTTGTGGTCTTTGTTACACATAATTTGTTACAAAGGTGACCATAAACAAGAGCAATCAGGTGATCTGGTATATACCATCAAAAAGAAAACTGATGAGGGTTGAGAATAATCATTTTTCTGCATATGTATTTGTGCAAAAAAACTTTATTAACATCATAAGTGAACGTCAAGGAATATTTTAAAATAATAAAAAAATCCATGTCATGACCCCTTTAAGGAAAATTCAATCCTTATGACATAGAGTGGTGCAGGTATGACATCACTATGTAGGCCAAAACGCGGAAGTGAGTTAGCATTTTAGCACTTCCGGTGCCAAAGTCAATGGGTTTTTTGAATGTGATTTTGGTTAAATGTCTGAAATAAGGTGAACACAAGCTCAAGATACTTTCATAAAATACATCAGTAATGATTTTTTAAGCTGTTATGTTTTCTTGAAAAAGGCGGTTGCTAACAAGTGGCTAAATGAAACTACACAGGCGGACGGGGACATTAAACGTCATCACGCCGAAAAGGTAAGCTCAGTCTGCTTTTACAGCCTCATTATACGCTCATAATTGTGCTCTTATAAACTAGTCTAACTCAAACTTTCTGGGAGAATGTTTTTAGATAAAAACTGAAAGAGTTGTCAGAAGCTTAGCGATGGTGACGTTGAAGTCGAGCGACCGTGGTGTAGTTCGTTTATGGCCTACCTTTAGCTTTTTACTTCTGGCGACTGTATTTAGGTTCCAAAATTCATTGAAGTTGTGTTCATCTGTGAAAATTAACTTTGATGGACAAAACGTATAAGTATCATAAACCTTTGTTGATCTCAGACCTTGTTTTTTTGTGATAATACAAAAGCCTATGGAAAATCCCATTGAGTTTTTGTCAAGGGAACCAGTGTGATGCTAACTGCCGATTGGCCTACAAAGTGACGTCATCCCTGCACCGCTCTATTGTTTGATCACTCAATCCTCCTCATTCACTCAAGGAAATATTCATATAAAACACAATGAGAGCAGTGAAGAGCAATAAACACACACTCACTGTCTGCTGCAGGTCTGGGATGAACACTCTTACGCTGAGCGAGCTGCTCTGGGTGTCCGTCATGTGACTGGCCGGCCGTTCTGCTCGTATGGTCTCATAGACGACCTCGTCTCTGGAGCTGTGAGAGCTGCAGTCCTGAGAAGAGTCAGAGAAACTCTGGGCCATCTCTTCCTCGCTGGACGTCGGGCTCCGCGGCATATTCAGCTGAAAAACACACATTTACAAAAGCAGCATTTGAGATTTGACTGATTCTCCTTCCTTACTAGTAAATAAAAAGTACCATATGCCATCTACAGAAGCATTTTTATGAAATTCAAATTGTGTGTAATGCATAACAGTGACTGTATTTCAGGGGTGGGAGTGGCATATTTTGAGTTTGGCTATTTGGGCTAGTTTTGATTGGTTTTGTTACGCAGATCTGGCAACCCTGACTCTCTTCCACGCAGTTTCTGCTAAAGATTGCAGTATATAGGACACGACACAGTGGAGCGCTTCCAAATAAAGAGTTTCTAATTGGAGCTGTGCAGCAGATCTTCTGCGCTCTTTTCTCATGTAGTCCATGCATCTCCACACTCCTGCGATCACAACACATGAGTTTGCTTGATCATACTGTCATAGAGCTGACATGATGTGACGACTGAAAGCTTGACCTTGAATTGAGATCTTGAGCTCTCAGATTCACCTTGTGAGGGAAGCAGTACACAGAAAGAACTATAGGCCATTCATATATAAATATAGGCCGAAAGAAGAAGATGAGGAGGATCAGATGTTATACTGAAACGCACTGATAATAATAAGTTCCTCCTGAACTTCATTATGGGTTAACCACACCCATGTGCTATCTGAAGAGGTAAGAAACTGTATACAGTCAACCATAGTAAACAATATTTGTTAACATTAGCTAATACATTATTAACAGTGAACAACATTAAATGCAACAATGAAAAACAGTCATTCGGTTTACCTGAAAATCTTCAATGCTCCTTTCTGTCTGTGTGCTTTAATCCACAGAAAACACTGAAGAGGAGAAGATGCTCTTCATCAGCCTCTAGATTCCAGAGTGAGTCCTAATAAATCCTTGATGTCAATCAAATCACTTGAACAGGGCACCTGACCAGTGTTTTCCTATGAAAAAACAAAAGTAGTGTTCACAGTGTTCGGTAGAAAAGGCTCGTGCCAGTGAAGTTCTCTGAAAATCCTAAATGTGTGAGAAGTAGGTGAGATACTATTAAAATAAATGAAATCAGAGTTGCTCCTGTTCAGTTCGGCCCCCTAGTGACGCTGCTGAAAACACACAACTCTACCAGGCTGAGATGAATGTGTGTAGGTTATTTCAATAACAATAAGAGTTAAAGGGAAAGATCATCTGTCATCAATCTGTCATCATTTGAGAGAATGACCTGCTCAGGACATGCGGTTACTTTCAGATCAAGATATAGTGATATATGCGATATATTTCTCATAAAGCAGGTGCACAGAAACCTCGTGTACATGAAATCATTTAAGGGCTGGAGTCACACGGTGTCATTGGATTTAGCTTGTTTATCCTAAAGCCAACTAATATATATAACTTAATCGAGCTGATGTTGCATTTATAACCCCCAATATACAATCTAATACTTGTCAAAACATATGATCAGACTGAAGCACAGGCTCGAAATAAAAGCCTTAAACACGACATGTCTAACACTCCCTCCTTCAGTCGCTCATATGAACAAATGTATGCTGGATTTACTTCTGTTCAATACACTCATTTCTTCTGCTCTTAAAGCAGCCAGTTTTATGCAGAGTTTTAAACTGTTTTAAGGATGTATGATTCAATTTATTGTAAATAAAATTACAACCCAACATGACTTGCTTTGCACTCCCAAACCAGTTAAAAACAACAACAAAATAAAGTAAAAATGTAATGGATAAATTAAAGACATTGTGCATTAAGTTATTAATGAGTTTAGTGTTGCATTTCGATCAGTTCTCTTCTATAGTCAAAACTTCTCAAGTGGTTAATGCATAACCATACGTCTTCAAAACTGGATGGAGATAAAACATTAAGGAGGTTCTTTAAACGCAAGGTTACAGTGTTGGAAAACTCATAAATCAACATTGATTTTTCTAAGGCTGGTGTTTCTTCATAGGATGAAAACACATTCTCTTCCTCCTAACCTGAGACAGAGCTCATGTTAAACTGGGACATTATTTAGGTCACTGCGAAGGGTTGAAGCAGAAGAACAGAAGTGACAGTGAGGACAGTCGCAGCGGACGCGTTTACATACAACAGAATAATCCAGCAATAATCCGACCAATCAGACTCCTTCAACTCCATCGATCTGACTGACAGGAGTGGTGAAGAGCAAATCATTTCTGCTAACAGGGAACGTTCTCAGAACGTTCTGGCAAGGTTCTCTTAAGGTTATACACTTGTAAAGGAACATCTGAATGCGTATGTGCTCACGTGTCCTTCCAGGATGATGATGTCACCAGACTCTTAGGAGCTCAAACTAGTACAAAACACAATCATGTCATTCATTAACTGACCTGCACAGTGTGGATTCGGTATTCAGTGTGGAAATAATGACAGATATGAAGAGTTTAAAGCTCCACTGAAATGTTTACAGCTTGAGTTAAAGCAAACAGCAGTTAAATGTAGATCTCAACAAATAATGAACAACAAATTCAAACATTTCTCCAGCACATGAACTTTATCTCCGTTGTAAGAGTGTTTTGATCATCTGATCACTTTAACTCGAGTTAAAAAAGCAGGGAATCAAAAGGTTTTCTTACTTCTTGTGCACTCTTGCAGCATTCTGTCATTCTCACAGACATCAGATTATTTTCAAGCTAAAAATATTCAGGCTGAAAACGCAAGAGGGCAGCAGAGCATCACTTACCGACAAATAAAACACCTCTGAACTGCAAAAACTTCAAAACTCAATTTCATTTGAAATTAATTTTTAAATACAACAAAAAATATGTAGTCTATAGCCAATCACAAGCAAAAAATACTCCCAACTGATCCCCAAAATAACTATTCCACTCATAAAAAGTGTTTTGCAATTTGTGAATTTACATTTATGAATATAGTACTTGCCCAAGAACAATATTAGGTCTTTTTAAAGCTCTAAAAAACTCAAAAATGATGTTTACATAATGATTTGAAGAATTTGTTGATAATTCATGTTGATATTTCTGATCTGTCTTTGGTTCAACATGTTGTGACATCTAAAAATTGAGCTGGAATATGACACTCTAATATTTGAGAAAAATAATCAGTTATTGATCTGTTTGTTAGAGAAGGGAATAAGTGTAATTGCTTTTTTGCTTTTTGTCAGACTAATTACTTGTATATTCTGATAATATGAGATTTAATGATAGTTCTTTCATAGCATTTTAAAAATATATTATTTTTGTCTTTGGTTAGATGTTAGCTTACATCTAACCAGAAGAAGAAGTAAGTGATTAAGTAAGACTTTAAGATGTTTCATCTCTGCTCACATATAAACACTGACCTCAGTTTGCTCTGGAAACATATTTTTCCAGTTTGTACGTGTGAAACGACACGCAGCAGCTTTAATTACCTTTGCTCTTTCTAATTGGCATTAAATATTAAATTCCCTTTCCTGTTGTAATGGTGTGAAAAATTGGTTATATGAATTTGTAATTGACACCAGGTCAAAGAAGTGAGAACACAAGCTCAGAAAGTCATAAATATTGACATGCAAGAGGATCTGTGTTGGTTTAATTATCTATACTAATTAAAAAACCACAGCTAAAGCAGTAAACAAGATGACCGATCTCTGTCTGTATATATGACTGGACTGCACAACAAACTGAACTGACAAACACAGGAAAATCAAGGTATTTGAATTACATTCACATTATTCCTTCAGCAGATGATTTAAATGAGGAACACAAGCGGTTCATCTTACAGAGGCGGTGAACACGAGAAGTAATGCAAAGTTCCAAACATTTAGTACATTTGCATTTATTAATTTAGCAGACGCTTTTATCTAAAGCTACTTACAAATTAGACAATCAGAAGTGCGACAGGGCCGATCAGATAACTGATATTGAAAAGCATTCAGGTTCCTGACCGCTTCTCTCATTTTGCTAAATTACAGATCCAACATTGCAGTTTTGTTCTCTGTGAGATTTTGTAGCACTGAAATTTTGAAAGTAATAAATCATACAGTATAAGGGCAGATGATCAAGTATTAGCCCAACAGGGAACATTCTCAGAACGTTCTGCCGAGGTTCTCTTAAAGTTACGTTTGAACATTTATCCAGGAACGTTAATAGAACATTTGTTCAAAGTTATCTGGTCTTTAATAATGTTCTCAAAACGTTAGAACAAAAACATTTTTTATACATCGCTCATGGAACGTTTCTGAAACATTTTTTAATTGTTGCTACTTGTAAAATGGAATGTTCCCTTAACGTTTGTACAACCAAGAAAAAACGTTTTTAAAACATTTTAAAAAACTGATTTTTTGAACATTCAGAATAACATTTTCATAATGGGAACATTGGAATAACATTCTTAGAGCATATTATTGTTAGCTGAGATATATATTATTACCTATAAATACACAATTTTGCTCCAGTTCTTTAAAGTGGCATCTACATTTAACTACACTAAAAAATGGGTTAATTTAACCCAACGGTTGGGTCTGTCCATATTTGACCCAAACAACCCAGCATTTTTAGAGTGTACATTTTTTGTTTTACATAATCCTACAGGACTTTTATATACATTGTGAGGATGTCCAGTGCTTTCCTCTCATTGGACTCTAACTTAAATAGCCAGTCCTCCTCCTTTTCCTTCGTTCATCCTATATGCGCTCAGAGTAAAAATAGTCCATGTATGCAGGCGTGTAAACGGCGTGTAGTGCTGCGTGGGCAGTGTGTTTGTAGAGAGGGCACATATGCCAAACTCCACACACCCACACATCAGCTCCTCTTCTTCAGCTCCTCTACACTCCTTCCTTCAAATCAAACTCTGCCATTTTGGCTCCAGCAGATGCAGTTTTGTAGATTTAAAAAGAAGAAGCGATTGGCAGCAGCATCTCGATGAGTCACGGAGCGCTCAGAAGGGCCTGACGCCGCGTTTCTCCAGCTTCAGTTGAGCGTGGGCTGATCGTCTGAGTAAGTGGATGGAAATCAGTCTGAGGATCAGGCGTTTCGGCAGTAAAACCCCGTCCGGATTCACATCTGACTCATTTTGACTGATAATTATGCTTCCATGCCAAAGAAAGTTTTGCTTTTCTCGGTTCACCTGCACTTTCTGTTGAAGATAACACTGACTCAGCACATCTATGGAAGCACATTTCTGCCACGACATATGAAAATAAAACATGCTTTTCAAATCATAATTATGAGATGAAAACTCGTTAAAACGTCATAATTTTAACTTTTTATCAATTTTTTAATTATGACTTAGAATGTCATAATTTCGAGCTTGTATCTCATAATTGATTTAGTATTTCATAATGTTGACTTTTTATCTCATAATTATGGCTCAAAATTTTGACTTTTTATCTCATAATTGTCTTAGTATGTCATAATTTTGACTTCATCTCATTGTCGACTTTTTATGTCATAATTTATATTTTTAATGACGTAGTATGTCATAAGTTCTTATCTGATAATTGATTTAGTGTACTGTATCATAATTTTTACAAAATTTCCAAAGTATGACTTGGTGTGTCATAATTTCGACTTTCGATATTCGAATTTTGACTTTATGTAATAATTTATATTTTTAATGACTGTGATAATTTTGATACTTTGCCATAATATCAACTTTTTAATCTCATATTTATGACTGTCATAATTTTGACTTTTTATCTCAATTATGATTTAGTATCTCATAATTTTGACTTTTTATCTCATAATTATGACTTTTTGTGATAATTATGACAAAATTTCAAAAGTATGACTTGGTGTGTGTCATAATTTCGACTAATCTAATAATTATGACATCATAATTTTGACTTTTCCTCTCTGTCATAATTTCGACTTTGACTTTTTGTAATAATTTAAAATTTTAATGATTGTCATAATTTTGATACTTTGTCATAATTTCAATTTTTTAATCTCATATTTTTGACTCATAATTTTGACTTTTATCTCATAATTATGATTTAGTATGTCATAATAATTTCGACTTTTATGTCTTAAGTAAACTGAAGCAAAGCATAATTTATTTTTCTGATGTGGTGGAGATGGGACAGGCCAGATTTGCAGTGCAATCCCACGTTTCCCATCCTCCCGAGAGTATCCGGACCTCCCCGGCCCTCTTCTCCTCACCTCTTCCAGCTCTGGTGGTTGTTATAGAAACACTTCTGTAAATGATGGAAAGCGGCAGGGGAATCAGAAGTATTTTTAACCGCACTCTTCTCTGTGGGAACAGGTGGGCGGATTCTGGGAATGTGATTTTTGAGTTAGTAGATGTGTAAGACATCATGTCTAAAATGTCATAAAAAAGTTCACAAAAAAACCCTAAATATTAATTATTTATATGTATCCTATACAATATATAGTTCTTATTTATATGCATTGTTTACTTTTAAATATTATTTTGGTTATTATAATGTAAAAGTTGGAATATAGATTTTGATAATTATCGATAGAAGGATGTTGTTAATGTTCAAGCCGATACTGTTGAAAAGAATAAGTTTTGTTCCTGACTATATGGATCATCACAGAAACCACTCATCCATATGGAACACCATAAAAACAGAAATAGGATAATGAAGTTTTCATCCTGTTTCAAGTATTGTTTGAGTTCAATGCATCTGTGTTCCTTCCTCTATAGAACAGAAGCTCCTCGCATAAACAACGGATGTATATTTGAGATTCTGGACGTTCACATCATCTCTACTGAGGCAGATATAGAGAGACGGACACACATGAATATGGATAAGAGCAGATGCTGCTCAGGTCTGCTTGTGAACAGCAGTGAACGCTGAGCAGATGCAGTTTTCAAGGCCATTTCAGCAATTAAATGAATAAACGCAGATACTCACATACTGACTGTTTAAGAGGTCAAAACAAGCACCTAAAGCAACTTTTTAGTTTGTTAGTGTTCTTATCATTATTAGGGGCCAAGAACGGAAAAAACAGACACCTATTTGTTAGTTTTCTTCATCATCATCATCATCATCTTCTGACTGCCTCTCTCAGACAGCATGAATGGTCAAATACACACAGAAAAACATCAAAATGCATGTGAACACAGTCAGTTATGTCTTAAATGAACACAAACAGGTGGAAGAGACCAGTATATCAGATCAGTGCGTTCGCTCTTAAAGTGACAGTAGCCTAATAAACCTGCTGCAGTCTGTCATTAATGTTCATCAGATGACAAAAGACTAAGAGAAAATCACTCACATTAGGCTCAATGTATATTTAATTCATACAATAAATACTATATTATCACATTTGATTATTCACTATCTTAAATGCTACTGTTAAATATAGCATATACTGTACCTGAAAAACTTACCGAATTATTTCATTTTATTATTTCGAATGATTATATTTTAGTTGTAATATCGTTTGTTATTTGCATCTTTGTTCTGATTTTAATGGAAGCTTGTTACTGCCACTGAATGAAAAATAAAAAAAGGTAACTGCAACTTTTTATCCCACAGTTCTGACTTTATAACTCAGAATTTTGAGGGGAAAAATGTCAGAATTGTGGGATGAAAAGTCGCAGTTACCTTTTTATTTTTTATTCAGTGGCGGTAACAAGCTTCCATACACAGATTTTTAATAACAAAGATAAAATAAAATAACAATAACAACTATATTGTGAAATTGAGAGTGTTAATGAGTATGTATCAATAACTATAGGCCTATATTAATAATACCTGAGTCAAGGTGAGAGATAAGAGGAACAGGAGAGATTTTTCATTCCTTTATGAACTCTTTAGTCTCCAGAGGACAGAAAGTGTTCAGTGCTGGAGTCTGTATTCTCTCTCTCTCTCTCTCTCTCTCTCTCGTTCTCATCATCTCGAGCCCCTCAGGGCTTGGAAATGTGTGTATTAACTCCACTTTGAAAAGTCGATCCTCAGAGGGCACAGCCAAATAAAGACATTCATTAACAGCCAGCTTTGCTAATCTTATTCTATCTAATATGATGTATTATTCTAATTCCACTGCACCTCACTGGGGAGTTTCAAGGGAAGCTGTTCTGAAACACTCTTTATTCTCCTTCTGCTAACTCAGGGAATGCCTGAACATCCTCAAAACATGATGAAGGACAAACAGTCATACAGTCATGTTGGTGTGGATGCATGTAATGCAATAAAGAGACATTATTTCTTCATCTTTAACTCAGAGTTATTAGTAAATAAACAAAAAGAGTAGCAAATAAGGCCTCGTTAATACCAAAAACAATAACTATAGCGATATTTGCGCTTACACTCCTTCTGTTTATTATAAGCGCTGCAGTTTGTCGTCTGTCTCTTTACACGCTCGATCTCGTTAAAGCAGGATGGGTTCTGATTGGCTGTCAGTGTTTTTATCTGTCGGGACGGGAGACTTTACCAATTTACCCTCAAAATGCTTTTTTTTGCATTTGCATATTTAAAATGACAAAAAAATATGCTCACATTCACAAACAGCCACGTTCTTCTATTACTTGTGCATTAAGGAAGTCAATGAGATATGACTTTTTAATGAAATGGAAATCATTTCCTTGCAGAGAAAGCCAAACAAATCCCCTTTTCCAATTAAAGACTCTAAGATACAGTGGATTTAGTGCAAAACCTCCAGCATGATGCATGGTGTCCTTCATCTGACCACAGAACATTCTGACCTAGAAATACTGCAGAATCTGAATAATTCATTTTTATTGTAAACCTTTCGTAAACTTTCGGGATATTTCAGGTTTATTCCCAGATGTTTGGATCTCAGTATTTGGCTGACGAAGCATCTGCGAGCGAGAGAGTCTCCAGAGAGGAGCTTCAACAGAAAGACTTACACAAACGTGTTCAAAGCTGTCATAAACAGAGCCGTGAAACACTGCACAATATCCGTCAGGAGAGGAATCAAACCTCCCTGTCCTCCCAAAGACACAGTCCTCGTCTCTCCGACTCTCTTCATTCCCAATCCCATCAAAGGTACAGTACATACATATTCAATTTATATTCTGTATTGTTTCCTCACTGGCTCCATCAGTCTCTCAGTATTTATTTGACAGCGTCGGTTTATGAAACTCAAGGGTTTTCCTAAGGGATACAGGGAAGATTTGAGAGAAACAAAGACTTTACAAAATGCATTTTTAGGGCTGTCAAAATTTGTATTAACCTTAAATATTTATGATATATATATACCACAGTTTTCTAACACACTGCTTTGAAACGATATTTCCTGCGAAAAGTGCTCTACTAATGTTTCTCTTCAGGCTTATACATTTAAAGTCAGCATGAAATGGAAATTCACCCTAAATTTATAAAATGCCCCTTTCTTACAATCCACTGCAAGCTCGCATTCGGATCCGCCTCCATTTTTAAAGCCACGCCCACACCTCAACATCCAATCAACAACCGACCCCACAGACAAAATCAAGCCCCGCCTACATTTGTTCTTGTTCCAGAAGCTTTTCACTTTATTTTTTCGCTTTACTGCATGGAGGAGGAACAAGACCCACGACAGCAGAGAATATACAGACGAACAAGAAGGATGACGGATGGCAGCAGACAGGAAGACAGCTCAGAATCAGACAGGAAGTCACAGTCAAACTCACAGCAGCTCCTCGTCTCTGTCCTCTGGGATCTCCTGTCTCAGATCCAGATATCATCCTCAGGACTAATTACCAGTGTTAATTGGCAAACCTGCCAGCCCATCCCATAATGCCCTCTGAGAGGCTGAGAGAGGTGATGAAGGCAGCAGGTGTTCAGGAGATAAAAGCATCACAAACCTTTTCTGAAGCTGACCACATCAAACAGCATCCACTCACAGGTGCGTCCAGCGAGCAAAGTTCACGTTCCCCACAGCGCAGGAATCGAGTTCAGCCAGGTCGTGACCTTTTCACCTCTGCGTGACACTGGAAGCAGAAGCAGCAGAAATGGTTTCTATGGCAACCACTACATTCCTTCCACCGTCACTATGACAAACACAGCGATGGGCTGGAGGACATGAGCTTCACATCACTAAACAAATGTGCACAAGAATCTTACTGAATTAAAGAGCAAACTTTCTCATAATATATCAGCAATGAAATGTTGCTTGTGGAAATGTTTGTTTCATCAGACCACACAGATATCAAATCAGATTACACCAGATTAAGAATCAGATGGTCTAGCCACATTAACCAGTTTATGCTGGTCTAGAGCTGGTCTAACTTACCAACGCTTAAAAATAAAGCTTCATTATTGGCATTGATGGTTCCATTGCACAAAAGGTACTTTACAGTTAAAAAAAAAGTTGTTTTTTTTTATAGAGAACTGGTTACTGAAAGTTTATTCTTTTAAGTTTAAGAACTGATCACTGAAAGGTTCTTTGAGGAACCAGACATGGTTCTTCTATGGAATTGCTGAGAAAACACCCTTTTATGGAACCTTTATTTTTAAGAGTGTAGGACATGCATTGTTTTTTTTTTGTTTTGTTTGTTTGTTTGTTTGTTTTTCTGGTCAAGTATGCAAGTTCAATAGCTAAACCAGCTCTAAACCATCTCTAAACCATCTCTAGACCAGCTCTAAACCAGTTCTAAACCATCTCTAGACCAGCTCTAGACCAGCTCTAAACCATCTCTAGACCAGCTCTAAACCAGCTTTAAACCAGCTCTAAACCATCTCTAAACCAGCTCTAAACCATCTCTAAATCAGCTCTAAACCAGCTGTAGACCAGCTCTAAACCAGCTCTAGACCAGCTCTAGACCAGCTCTAAACCATCTCTAAATCAGCTCTAAACCAGCTCTAAACCAGCTCTAGACCAGCTCTAAACCAGCTCTAGACCAGCTCTAGACCAGCTCTAAACCATCTCTAGACCAGCTCTAAACCATCTCTAGACCAGCTCTAAACCATCTCTAGACCATCTCTAGACCATCTCTAAACCAGCTCTAGACCAGCTCTAAACCAGCTCTAAACCAGCTCTAAACCATCTCTAGACCAGCTCTAAACCAGTTCTAAACCATCTCTAAACCAGCTCTAAACCATATCTAAACCATCTCTAGACCAGCTCTAAACCAGCTCTAGACCAGCTCTAAACCAGCTCTAAACCATCTCTAGACCAGCTCTAAACCAGCTCTAAACCATCTCTAAACCAGCTCTAGACCAGCTCTAAACCATCTCTAAACCAGCTCTAAACCAGCTCTAAACCATCTCTAGACCAGCTCTAATCCATCTCTAAACCATATCTAAACCATCTCTAGACCAACTCTAAACCATCTCTAAACCAGCTCTAAACCATCTCTAGACCAGCTCTAAACCATATCTAAACCATCTCTAGACCAGCTCTAATCCATCTCTAAACCAGCTCTAAACCATCTCTAGACCATCTCTAAACCATCTCTAAACCAGCTCTAAACCATCTCTAGACCAGCTCTAAACCATATCTAAACCATCTCTAGACCAGCTCTAATCCATCTCTAAACCAGCTCTAAACCATCTCTAGACCAGCTCTAAACCAGCTCTAAACCATCTCTAGACCAGCTCTAAACCATCTCTAGACCAGCTCTAATCCATCTCTAAACCAGCTCTAAACCATCTCTAGACCAGCTCTAAACCATCTCTAGACCAGCTCTAAACCAGCTCTAAACCATCTCTAGACCAGCTCTAAACCATATCTAAACCATCTCTAGACCAGCTCTAATCCATCTCTAAACCAGCTCTAAACCATCTCTAGACCAGCTCTAAACCAGCTCTAAAACACATTGGACATCAGCGACACACCATATGCTGGTCTGACATATTCACTCACAGAATAAAGCATTAATCCCGGTGAAGCCGTGGTTTACAGTGAATTTATAACAGCTAAGGGCCGCTGTTAGGCACGGCGCGGAGCATTTTACCCCTTGAGCTGTTCCTAACCCTCCCTTAGCTGTTATAAATTCATACATTGGGTCACTCGATATCTCTCTCACAGTACTCTTCTACATGATGCAGTAAACTTCAATGAACAAAATCAATTGAGAACAAACATATGTTTACGTTGCTAAGAGTGGTTGCTAAGACAGACGCAGCTGTATGTTTTCGGGAATTTTACAACGGCTTCGAATGTGGCTCAACCAATCAGAATCAAGGGCCGTGTTATAAAATAAGGTTCAGTGCGTTCTCGACTCAATTTTAAAGAACACTTTATGCCAAAGAGGTTCTATATATGAAGCGCCTGACGGAACCCTTAAGGTTCTACATAGAAGCTTTTCTTCTAAGAGTGATACTCTGTCACAGTCATGTTCAAATGCTGTACATTTACACAAAACACTCTCTCTACCTGTGTGTGTGTGTGTGTGTGTGTGTGTGCGTGTGTGTGTGTGTGCGTGTGTGTGTGTGCGTGTGTGTGTGTGTGTGTGTGTGTGTCTTTGAGAATAAGGAAGCATGTGTGACGCCATCTTTACCACCAGAGACCAGCAGGAAGCAGAGAAACTCTACGAGGGAATGGAAGTGGAAGTTCCTCAGACACATATCCGTACAAGAGGACTTTTTCCCAGGATGCACTGTACTCAGAACAGCCAGGAAACGTCTTTCATCTTTACAGGTTGACCTCATCGTGGGAACTGTGACAGCGCTACAGCCTGTAACACATGAGCGGAGAGAACATGAGACATTCAGAACATGATCATGTGCTGTTAATTATGTGGAGCTTAATCATGCTTCATCAGCTCACTAAATACTTGTGTGATTTTATTACACATAAATTCTCCTAATGTTATTCTGAAACACAAAGTCAGCATCTGCTTATCAGAGCACAACAAGGAAGTAGATGAACCGCAGGAAGCTGACAGCCAGAAACAGGAAGTGGCAAATCTAGGGTAGCAGGAAAATGCAGAAGACATCATAGCGCACAGTGAGCATCCGATCGAGCTTCCTCAAAAAGGTCAAAGGCCAAACCCTGAGGGGTCAAATCAACAGTTCATCATACAACAATGTCCACAGAATATAAGGGCTCCTACATAGTAAACACTAAAACCTCTAGCATATATCAGCGCTAACAGACTAATTGCTTACTTACACTGCATTATTTTTTCACTGACCAAAATATATTTCAAACATATGCTAAATAAATGTTCTTAAAAGTAAGAAAACCTAAAACAATCTATCTTGATTTATGTTGGCAACTGGCAATAAATTAAACATGTATTTTGTAATATATATAAACTCTTTCAGTTTGTTGTTGAGGTTGTCAGTGTTAGCGTCTCTGTGTTCATCAGTGGAATAATAACAGCTGGTGTTCAGTCGCGTTCACCCTCTGCTGTCTGTGATTCGGCTCAACCCGTCATTACAGTCCATTATAAAGGCCTGTGAGAGCCTTCCCACGCAGCGCTCCATCTTCACCTCACCTGTCTGGAGGAACACAATAGAGGCCATGAAAAGACTGTGTTATGCAGTACACTTAGGGAACAGAAACAGCCGCTGAAGTGGAACTATGACATCCATTCTGGATCCATCAGGGGCTCAATTAGCCTGACGAAGGAGAAGCGGAGGGTTTGTTCTTTGAATAAGGAAGAGATGAATTACATGTATTAAATATCTCTGTCATGCAACACGCATGTTCAGACTCTCTCAATCACACCATACAGCACAGCAGCTTCGACTGAAAACACACACCGCATGTACAGAAACCATGGTAACGCTGTACTGTGCCATCTGGACGTTGTTTAACATTAGTTCACTGACCCGTGATTGACATCCGGCACCCGGTCACTGTCGTACGGCTGTGATAAAGATGCCACTTCCCATACAGTTATCTCTGTGCTACGAGTCACTCTCAGGATTGTTATGAATATGAGCATGACTTTGATTATCATATTTGTTAATCAGGATTTAAGAGATTAATTTTCAGCTCTTGATGGTATTTATGAGAATAATTTGAGAGGAAACTGTCTCAGATCACTGTAAATGCACTGCAGTACATCAGAGTGACCAGCAGGTGGAGCATCACATCTGGACTCCACAACCACAAACACCATAGAAGAGGTGGAGGATTGGTTAGTTATGATGTCATAACTACATCATCAGGACACAAAGAGAGGTTACACTTTATTTTACAGTGTCCTTGTTACTCATGTTACGCAGTAATAACTATAAATTATGCATAATTACATGCAACTAACCCTAAACCAAACCAAACCCTACTCCTAACCCTATAGAAGTACATGTCGTTACTAATATTACTCAGTACTTAAATATATAATTACAGTGTAACAAAGACACCTTAAAATAAAGTGTTACCCTTCATTTTAATGCATCCTTCTTACAGTGTAATTATACATTTAAGTATTTAATAATATTAATTGTACTTACTATAGGGTTAAGGTTTGGTTTAAGGTTAGTTGCATATAATTATGCATAATTTACTGTTATTACTGTGTAACGTGTAACAAGGACACTGTAAAATAAAGCGTTACCCAAAAAGAATATTTTCCATTGAGAAACATTGAAAATTAGCCATATATTCTGATGAAATCACATTTTGAATGCAGCATATTTAATATTTAATTGTGTGTTACAAGTGTCAAACTTGTTAGTGTGAAAGTGATTTATATTTTTCCCTGTCTTCCTCTGTTCATTCTTGTGATCAATTCGAAGAAGGCATGTGAACGGTCCATAAATAAATAAATAAATATCAAAATCAAAGAAATGCAAAAATAAAATAAAATAAAACGGCACACTGCTTTATCTGCTCCCATGAAACTTTAATAAATTTAAAGGTTTCGACCAAACATTGCCTGACAAATACCTTGTTTGATCGAAACGCTTCATTTATTAAAGTTTCATGTGAGCAGACAAAGCAGTGTGCCGTTTTTTCTCTTTTTTTCTTTCATTTCTTTGATTTTGATTCTTGTGATCAGTCAATCATCAGTGCAGCTCAGGTTCAGCTGATCGACTCAAAAAGTGTGTGAAGACGGCAGATTTCACATCATGTTCGTCCGGGTGAATCTGCACTGGAGCACATGGCATGAGATGAACCAGAACACTAACAGATGCTTTTCTCTCAGTATTACAGACCTCTGATTTGATCTATAATGTACAAGAAAACTGACAAATGAGCTCAAACACTCCTGCATCATAGAGAGGCAGAGCTGAAAGGTCAGTGCAGGACTTTTGCAATCTCACTGCGAATCCGAACTTCTACATAAATGTCAAGGGTTGACAATGGATTTGTAATACTGAAATATGTAGAAATGATGTCTGTCGGTTTGATCTGGTTTAATGTGTGTGTGTGTGTGTGTTTAGTTCCACTTATTGCAGTCATCCATCATCAATGTTGTTTTTTAATGATCTAATCGAGCTCGTCTCAGTCAGTCTGACCACACTGTACGTCAGCTTCACTTTCACAGCTTTTGGTTCCTCATTAGAACAAAG
Organism: Mylopharyngodon piceus; assembly: GCA_039654765.1. Lineage (NCBI taxonomy): Eukaryota > Metazoa > Chordata > Actinopteri > Cypriniformes > Xenocyprididae > Mylopharyngodon > Mylopharyngodon piceus. The sequence goes on along the minus strand of CM077458.1, from coordinate 13,548,190 downwards.
ACTATTTAGATTTTGCTTAAAAAGAAAGCGTTCTTTTGTGTAGATGAAACACGATGATCTGTGAAGAGTGCGACTGTATTAGACAGATAAAATAAATGAGCCACTGATGCGTTTAAATCCTCATTCAAATAGATTTTGAATCTTGATATACATTTTGGTAAATGCAAATGCAATATATTTCTATAAATTATTGTTTTAGAACATATAGGTTACACTTTATTTCTATAGTCCACTTTAGACATTCTATTAAAGAGTTAGTTCACCCAAAAATGAAATTTCTGTCTCATTTAATTCCTCACCCTCATGTCGTTCCACACCCGTAAGACCTTCGTTCATCTTCAGAACACAAATTAAGATATTTTTGATAAATCCGAGAGGTATATGACTCGTCCATAGACAGCAAAATACAACCCGAATTCTGGAAATGTTAGGACGTTTTTTAAATTTGAATAAAATGAAAACTAAAAGACTTTCAAATCACATGAGCCAATATTTTATTCACAATAGAACATAGATAACATAACAAAACTGTTTAAGCTGAGAAATTTTACACTTTTATCCACTAAATGAACTCATTTTTAAATCTGATGGCTGCTACAGGTCTCAAAATAGTTGGGATGGGGGCATGTTTACCATGGTGTAGCATCTCCTCTTCTTTTCATAACAGACGTCTGGGCATCGAGGTTATGAGTTTCTGGAGTTTTGGTGTTGGAATTTGGTCCCATTCTTGCCTGATATAGGTTTCCAGCTGCTGAAGAGTTCGTGGTCGTCTTTGACGTATTTTTCATTTAATGATGCGCCAAATGTTCTCTATAGGTGAAAGATCTGGACTGCAGGCAGGCCAATTCAGCACCCGGACTCTTCTACGACGAAGCCATGCTGTTGTAATAGCTGCAGTATGTGGTTTTGCATTGTCCTGCTGAAATACACAAGGCCTTCCCTGAAATAGACGTCGTCTGGAGGGGAGCATATGTTGCTCTAAAACCTTTATATACCTTTCAGCATTCATAGTGCCTTGCAAAACACACAAGCTGCCCATACCGTATGCACTTATGCACCCCCATACCATCAGAGATGCTGGCTTTTGAACTGAACGCTGATAACACGCTGGAAGGTCTCCCTCCTCTTTAGCCCGGAGGACATGGTGTCCGTGATTTCCAACAAGAATGTCAAATTTGGACTCGTCTGACCATAGAACACTTTCCACTTTGAAACAGTCCATTTTAAATGAGCCTTGGCCCACAGGACACGACGGTGCTTCTGGACCATGTTCACATATGGCTTCCTTTTTGCATGATAGAGCTTTAGTTGGCATCTGCAGATGGCACGGCGGATTGTGTTTACCGACAGTGGTTTCTGGAAGTATTCCTGGGCCCGTTTAGTAATGTCATTGACACAATCATGCCGACAATCATGCCGATGAGACCTGTAGCAGGCATCAAATTTGAAATGAGCTCATTTAGTGGATAAAAGTGTAAAATTTCTCAGTTTAAACATTTGTTATGTTATCTATGTTCTATTGTGAATAAAATATTGGCTTATATGATTTATCTTTTAGTTTTCATTTATTCAAATTAAAAAAAATGTCCCAACTTTTCCGGAATTCGGGTTGTAATCAACACTTTCAAGGTCCAGAAAGGTACTAAAGACATCGTTAAAACAGTCATGTGACTGCAGTGGTTCAACCTTAATGTTATGAAGCGACGAGAATACTTTCTGTGGGCAAAACGAAACAAAAATAACCACTTTATTCAACAATCTCTTCTCCTCCCTGTCATTATCCTTACGCAGGTGACGCAGTAAGAACACTGAAGGCTTCTGTGTTTATGTCCGAATGCCGGCTCAGTATTGGCCAACGCTGATCATGTGATTAGCACGATGCATGACGCAGGAGCCGGCCAATAATGAGTCGGCGTTCTGACGTAGAACCTGGAAGCGCTGGACGTAAACAACGTATGAGAATGACACAGAAGAGAAGAGATTGTTGAATAAAGTGGTTATTTTTGTTTTGTTTTTTACACAAAAAGTATTCTCGTCTCTTCATAACATTAAGGTTGAACCACTGCAGTCACATGACTGTTTTAACGATGTCTTTAGTACCTTTCTGGACCTTGAAAGTGTTGATTATATTGTTGTCTATGGACGAGTCATATACCGCTCAGATTTCATCAAAAATATCTTCATTTGTGTTCTGAAGATGAATGAAGGTCTTACGGGTGTGGAACGACATGAGGGGGAGTAATTAATGACAGAAATTTCATTTTTGGGTGAACTAACCCTTTAACAATAAGTAACTTTGCAACTACATGTCAACTAACTCTCATTAGAGTATTGTAGACTGTTAGGTTAGGGTTCAGGTTAGTAGAATAAGTTCACCTGTACTTGTGAAGTTACTTATAGTCAGTAGAACGTTCTCTGTTCGCAGGAATAGCTCATGTTGTTGTTCGTTGATACAGACGTTTTAAATCAGTGAATGTTTGGCACTTCACACAACTTTCTGGTTGTTTCTGCTGGTGGGAAGAAAAAAATAAAAGAGGAAACATTACAACAAAGCAGTTCTTATTCATGCCAGTCATGAGACCACACAGCGCTTGACATGACGCACTGAAGTAAGTGTTTCTCCCTCTGGAAGAGCAGCATTCCAGCTCAAAACCAAGTGGAAGGAAACGGTTAATGGCGGTAATGTGTCTCTCGTGACAAAAACATTCAGCTTGTTAGTAGTGAGGGAGAAACATAACACACACAAACACACACTGTTTCTAATAACAACAACAGCCGAGACGTTTCTTAGATGGCAGACTGTTAACTGAATAACCTCAACATGCAGGGTCAAAGTTCACAGTAATAAAGATGTCACAGGTTTAACAGCCAAGAGCAGATGAAAGCAGCGTTACAGAATGAGAACGACCAGCCGTCCGTACCGTTACAACAGAGACTTGAACAGGAGCAGAGTAACACATCTGAAACGCTCAGATCCAGGGCTGAGACAGACGCTTGACCTGACGCTCGCTCTGAGGTCACGCAGGGGTCAAACCCGCGCTCTGAAGCATGATCGGGTGTCTGTTTCTGCTCAGGTGCTTTTCAGACGGGAGTTCAGGGCTACAGGGAAGTCACAAATCATATATTGAGTGATTGAGTGAGAAACATCTGAGACAGAAGTTGGTACTGTAAATAAATCAAACCTCTGTGTGATTCAGAAGGAGCTGCAGGAACATTCGGTTCATGATCTGCATCAGACCGATTCTCTGTCATCTGTGCTTCACAGGGATTATGGTGTAATATCATCACAGCTCCGGTGCTCCTGCTGCGCGGTTCATTATTGTATTTACAGTAGTGTATTGTTGAAGCGAGTGTGTGGGAGAGTGGAGATCTCTGGATCTGTGCATCATTACATCACAATTACAGAGCAGAGGAACCAACGGGAGTGAGGACAAACCTCAGGAAACAGAACGACTGACTGAAGATTGAGTGCGATATGTTTTTGTTCGATTGTTCTGTCAAACGAGAGATGACAGGTGTGAGTTCATTCATATCCACCTGTCACCGCACACGAACACACACCGCTGCACAGTCTATGAGAGCTTTGGGAAATTATATATATTAAGGGATTTTGCATTATAAGCTGCGCTTTGATTCAGGACAGAGTTCACTGTTTCTACCTTCACGGATTAGGGGTTTCGTATGATTTGTGAATAAGTAAAATAAATATAAATATATTGAATATGAAATATACGTGACTGTACAAAAGTTTGGATTAATTAAGATTTTTAATGTTTTTGACAGAAGTCTCTTCTGCTCATCAAGGCTGTGTTTATTTGATTAAAAATACAGTAAAATTGTGAAAAATTATTCCAATGTAAAACAGCTGTTTTCTATGTGAATATATAGTAAAGTGTAATTTATTCCTGTGATCAAAGCTGAATTTTCAGCATCATTACTCCAGTCTTCAGTGTCACATGATCCTTCAGAAATCATTCTAATATGATGATTTGCTGCTCAAGAAACATTTATGATTATTATCAATGTTGAAAACAGTTCATATTTGTGTGGAAATGGTGATATATTTTATTTTTCAGGATTCTTTGATGAATATAAAGTTCAAAAGAACAACATTTATTTGAAAGAGAATCTTTTGTAACATTATAAATGTCTTTAATGTCACTTTTGATCAATGTAATGCGTCCTTGATGAATAAAAGTATTTATTTGTTTGAAAACAAAAAAAAAATATTACTAGCCCAAACTTTTGAACAGTATACTATGTATATGTCATAAATAATTTCAAATGCACATCTATAATGACTCCTGGTTTAATCCATGTAATATATAAGTGACCCGTGCTGGCAAAATGAGTCACAATGAGCAAATTTTCAAAATTGAGTTATTGTTATTTTCACAATCTCTATTAAAAAAACTTCAAAATGATGTATGATTTGTTGGAATCTGACAAATAATGACTGAGCTACACCTGTCTGAAGTCAATAGAGTCAGTTCTGAGAAAAATCGAGTTAAAGTTTTCTGAAGGCAAAACAAAATCACCTTAAAATCCCTCTTATCAACACCTAATTTGGCACACACCTTGTCAAAACCAAATATCTTTAGGAATATATATATATATATATGTAACCTTTTTTTTCAATATTTTGAAGTACTGTAATTCTGTGTATCAGGATCGCGCTGTCTGAGGCGTCTTTGTGCGCGCTTCAGATCTGTGAGTCAGCGCAAGATCGATCGATTTGTTTACATCAGCATGAGTTTGAAAATCACATTTCATTGGTTCAGACTCATGCCATCAAAAATTCACTATGAATATTCACAAAGTTGAAATGCTGCGCTTTAAAACAATACCAAACTTGAACTAATGAGGAAGTTGCTGAGGGGAAGCGAACAGAGAAAAACAGCATTTTTCATGGACGAAGGAAAGGCACTCCTCTCAGAAAACATACAAATAAAGATACTTTTAGATGTTTAATTGATATTTGAAGCATTTGGATCGCTAGACGAGGGCTTAATGAGCTCATTTTTGTGAAAACCTCAAATTCTACCAAAATCAACATTTTTGACTTGTTTTGCCTGTAGCTTGAAATTAGCCTGTGTGCATTCTGACTCCTTTTGCCAGCATGGGTCACACACACACACACACACACACACATATATGTTTTTTTAACTAGGCATACTATGTCTGAAGGTATGGATTATCCATACCTTCAGACATAGTAGGCCTACATGTTTAAACAATGCCTAGTTAACAAAACAGGCACATGAAGTAAAACAGGAAGTCATGATAACATCACTTCCTCCCTGATAGCTAGTGCTGGAGCGTGACTGTAGGAATGATCAGAGAATGATGTGGATTCTATCAGCGCTCTGAGTCACTGTTCACTCCCGTGTGTGTGTGTGTGTGTGTGTGTGTGCTGACAAACACAGAGTTGTAAAGCTTTATGGCAGGACTCTCACATTCCCAGGATTTCCCTGCATTTCTTCCGCTTCTCTTAATTGCACCCTTAAATTCCTTTTCTCCTGTTCAAACTCTTGATGACCCTCAAATCCACAGATAAGTCGTGTTTTTTTAGTTGGATATCTCTCTTTGTGTGATGAACATTTCAAAGTTTAAGTGCTCCAGCCTTTTGGACTCACACCAGGGACTTTTTTCTATCATTACGAGCAGAAATTACCTCTCATTAGCACAATCTCACGAGTCATCAGAACACATGCATGAACACACACATCTACTAATAAACATGCCATACTTCACACTATCACACTGCTCCTATCTTTACTGCGGTATCTTGTGAAACTACATCAACAGACTGTAAACATCCTGAGCGTCTGAACATATTTATCATACCTGAAGAAAACCTCACGGCAGGAGTCTCGGCATGTGCTTCATTCCAGCCGAGAAATAGAGGGAATCACACACACGTGTGTTTCTACAGTCACAAATACACACAAAACAAACATGGAACACGTTCATGGAATGTTCTGACCTGAAATGTTCTAGTTGGACGTTCATTTAACATTTTTTAAATGTTACTACTTGTTTCAGAAGGTTCAGAGAAAATATATTTTTGTCAGCTGGAACACTATAACATTCATTCTCACTTCACTCAGAGAGAGAAAATGAGAGAGTGTTAGTGAGACTGTGATGTTCGGTATCTGTAAAGCTGAAATACTGCTCTATATTAACAGGAAACTCGTGTCATTAAGGTAATTATGAGCCGGCTGAGAATGTGACCGGGAGATAAAGAGGAAAACAGAAGGAGAGGAAGGAGCAGAGGTGAGATCTGTGTCACACACACTCGCTGCGAGATTTAATAGGATGTAATCCATTCTCAGAACGCCAAACATTCACTTCTACAGCTGACAGAGAGAGAGTGTGTGTGTGTGTGTGAGAGTGTGTGTGTGTGTGTGAGTGTGTGTGTGTGTGTGTGTGAGAGAGTGTGTGTGAGTCAATGAGGCAGTGAAGGGTTAAAGCTGGAGTGTGTGACCCTTCTCTCACACAGCAGGTTTGAGCCGTTAACGCCAAAGTAAACGTCATAAAAGTCACATTTTAGTGTTTGTGGCAGAAAATCTAACAGCCGAATACTATGAGTTCCACATCTTAAGATCTACACTCACAACAGAGTTAAAGAAAACATCATGGAAATGAATCATTGACATTTATTCTAAAATACGTGATCATGTAATTCATACATACAGTGACGCATCTTACATCATTTCTGAATTAAAATTCATTTTTGGTATTTTTTGAGGGCATAAATTTAAAAAATGATACTGATATAATAATAATGAAAAGGCCTCATTAAAAAAAACAACTTCTTGAAAAGACCCTCATTATGTAGTTTTTGAAAGAAAAAGACTGGAGTAATGATGCTGAAAATTCAGCTTTGATCACAGGAATAAATTACACTTTACTATATATTCACATAGAAAACAGCTGATTTACATTGGAATAATTTTTCACAATTTTTACTTTTTTATTTTTGATCAAATAAAAGCAGCCTTGATTAGCAGAAGAGACTTCTTTTTAAAAACATCAGTTTAATGTATTTATTATAAGAGCCATGTATTAAGTGGCTGTAATGATCTTTGGTTCACATTTTCAGTCCTTTTATTTTGTTATGATCTTTTATTTTTATTTTACAGTTTCTGCTTGTTAATAGTTTCCAGGTCTGAAGTTGCAGGCTTTATTCTCACTGAGATTGAAAGTCATCATGAAACAGAAGTTGCGCTCGTCTTTTCTCTATTGTGCCGTATATCCGAGTGAAACGCTTCCCAAACAAGAACAAATGTAGGGCGGGGCTTGATTTTGTCTGTGGGGAATTGATTGGATGGTTGTGGTTTGCTATTGGTGGATCTCATGTGAGTGACAGGTTGCCCCGCCCTCGTCATCAGAGAAGAGAAGAGATGCTGCAAGAGGGAGGAGAAGATATTCTGATTCAAGATTACCAGGAACATGAATTTAACACAATAATGATGTGCACCGATAAATCATTTCGAATAAACACTGGAATATTCCATGAATTTTGATGCCATGACTTTAAAACGTTCTAATATACAGAGAAACATGAATGTGTATTCATGCTACAGATCTAAAGTGTTTGTGTGTTTACATCTGTGTGCAGATTATTAACATCTGAGCAAATGCAGCTACACTGTAAACACTGCCAGACACTGCGTTCCAGCAGTACACACACACACACACGCACACACACACACACACACACACACACACACACACACTCAAACCTCTCCATACAATTGGTGATTGTTCTATAAAATCTAAATGACACACAGATCCATTAACCTCTTCTGCTCAGAGACAGCGGTGTAACGGCGGTCTGCCGTGAGGCGCCCACACACCGGATCTGCTCACATCAAACACCAGCGCTTTTACACTGATCGCTATAAAACACTCCATATTCCATTTTAATGGGAGAAATGACGATATGGAAAACTCAGAGTGTGTTCATGGCAGAGGCGTGTGGATCTGAACACATTCTCTCTCTCTCATTACTGCATGTTAGAATGCTGTTCCACTGCAATTAGCATCTTAGTCACACTGCCTCGGTCTATTTTGGTCTCCGTCCCCCGTTCTCTCCTCTTCTCCACATCCATTTCTCTCTCCTGATGTCCTTCATTCCTGAAGCTACTTTCTGTCCATTTTTTCCACAACATTATGATGTCATATCTGCTTTCTTTTCCTGTATTATGATCTCTCTTCCTTCCTTACTGTACTTCACTAAAGCATTTCTTCTTACTCCGGATCCTGATGTGATGCGATAAAGAAATAAAGGGTGTTTATTCCACCTTTTTCAATGGGAAGTCAATGAGGGCCATCAACTGTTCAGTTACTCATATTCTTCAAAATACCTTCATTTGAGTTCATGTGTTGTTTTCATTTATTTATCCCTTTAAAGGCATTTTTTCCCCCAAGTAGAATAAACCTCTTAAAAATACAGTATAATGCATACATATTATTTGCGATCAGGACCGTAAGTCATCTGAAGATCAGAGAGAAAGCGTGTTGGAATGAAAGAGTGTCATACATGCATCTGATCTCCACATGTTCAGTTTGACCACAATTCCGATAACATTTGGTTTCCATAACGGAGCCAGTGTAAGACGCAGCACACATCCGTACGTGGAATGAGTTTAAGGCTTTCAGTCCCGCACAGGCCACGGGTCATCCTGAGCTCATGATCTGACCATAACCTCTTCTTCAGCACAGAACACACACTGTGAACCTGAGATGACAAGAACAACAAATCCACCTGTACAAAAGGTCATCCGTGAACACAAGTGCTAACTGGACAATGATTGTGAGTGTCGTCCAGTGTCTGCTGTCCTCACGGTCACTGTACAGTGATCCAGCTGAGGTGACGTATAGTGAGAGAAGCCTGCTGACTCTGGGTCAAGGCCTGCTCAATCTCCATCAGTAATGAAACAAAACTACTTCAAACTACGTTTCTTCTGTTAAAACAGAAATCTGATCATGACCTTGATCAACAGCGGAATGGTTTTTGATACAATGATTTTAGAACTAATAATTAAAAATGTTAATCAGTTTCAATAATTGTAAAAAAAAATATTTTAATCATTTTAAATAATTTTTATACTATTAAACTGAATTACTTCTGGATACTGTGTATTATAGTTAACTAAAACTAAAAATTTGTTACTTGAAATAAAAAAGTAAAATATAAAGAATAAAAAAATCATCTTCTCAAGGTAAAATTTACATTTAGTTTAATTTGATGTACTAAAATGACTAAAACTAATGTAAAAAGTTAAAAACTATATAAACATTTAAAAAAAAAAAAAAAACTAATAAAAATGGCAAAAACTAAATTACTAAAACTTGAATTAAAATGAACAGTGTTGGGGGTAATGCATTACAAGTAACTTGAGTTACGAAATAAATTAATGCAATCTCAGAATTTTACGCAATCCTGTAATAATTTTGGTTTGTTTGAGCTGCGCCCTCTACTGTACAGGCGTAAATATGCATTTCCGTCAGCCTGAGGCTTATTCATTACACTTTTGGTGTAAAAGGGTTGAAAAACATTTGCCAAAAATAGAACTTTTTTGCTGTTATTAAAACAAACAAGCAAGGTGAGAAAAGTAACACAAAAGTAATGTAACGCATTACTTTTCATAAAAAAGTAACTAAGTAACGACAATAAGTTACTTTTTTAGGGGGTAACGCAATATTGTAATGCATTACTTTTAAAAGTAACTTTCCCCAACACTGAAAATGAACATTTCAAATTGTACACATAAATGCCAAAAATTAAATTAAATCTAACTTTTATGAATTTATTATAGATAAGGGGGGTTGGAGAACAAGTCCAAATTAGTGAAATTGTCAAATTGAACATTTCAGTGGCTTTAAAATTAGGAAAAGCTCATACAATCTGTCCTTCAAAAATTAGGTATAAAAGGTATATACTTATAAAACTATAAGTAACTTCACAAGTACAGGTGAACTTATTCTACTAACCCGAACCCTAACCTAACAGTCTACAATACTCTAATGAGAGTTAGCTGACATGTAGTTGCAAAGTTACTTATAGTTAGTAGAGTGTCTGAAGTGGACTATTGAAATAAAATGTAACTCTGATTTCTTAAATCTTAAATCACCTTGGGCTATAAAAAGCGTCTCCTAATTGAAAAATCGCTCACATACACACAACTTCACACATAATCAAGAGGGCATGAGCAATAATTTGACACTAGTAAGCTAATATGTACACATGCTGAACGTGTGTAATGTCACAACACTCTGAGACGGACGCGCCTCCTGAACAAACTCTCAGAACCGGGAGAAGTCAGGAGCTGCAGTGTTCACAAACAGATCCACCAAACCATCACGACACACGATTCACATTCAGATTAGAGTTTCGACAAACTTAGAGTCTGAGGAGAAAGAGTGCACACGCCCACAGAGTCTCACATACATATCAACACCAAACTCACTCACACACACACACACACACACACACACACACACACACACACACACACACTATATTGCACGTTCAGATACAACAAACTATTCTGGGCGGCATGAAAGTTTTTTTGAAACTGATCAAAAATGCTGGTGGGGAAACAGTTGGGATTTCAAAACACTTTTACCATAGTACGTGATTTGTAAACTAATACATTTTGAGGTTGTTGGATTATTGCACACATCACATGCATGCATGGCCGTTATGGTAATATTTTCATAAGATTACAGTTTTCTGACCAATCCAACCATTAAAATTGTTTACAAATGCCATATTCTCATAATTTCTCATTTTACTATGCACAAAAAGTGCACAGAAAAACAAGAAAAAGCAAACATTGACTACAACATAATCAATTATTAATATTTCATTGGTTCTTTTGTTTATGAATGTGTTCATAATTTCTCTGCATGAGATCATAGACAAAAATTATGTCGCACAGTTTGTCATGTTTAACTGCGTTATTATCACAAATAAAACAATCGACTCCATGCACAACTACACAATATGACTACAAAATATTTAAAGTCCCCCTGTGGTGAAAATCAAGTTTTTAATGTTGTTTATATTTCTATGTGGTGTTTTTAATGTGCTTTAAGACAAACCATGTGCAAATTCATAAATCAATACCATTACTGAATATTTTCTACTTGAAACTGCAGTGATCTAAAAACGCGGTTTGAAATCGCTGGTGTTTCTGACGTCACAAACTACCTCGTAACCAATCACGTCAACATGTGATCATCAACGAGTGGATCTCTGAGCTGGTGTGAGTGCGTGGAGGCGGGGCTAATTTGCATATTCATAGAACCACATATACTAAATGAGGCAAGAGTTACATTCAAGCTATTTTAAGGCATGAAGAACTCTTTTTTTTCAAGGAAAAAACATTTAAATATGTCATTTTGGTGATCAACGATGAGTTTTAATGGATAAAATTACTGACTACAGGGCGACTTTAACACATTTATATTTGAATAAAGGGTGAAGATGTTTTCTATGGAAGCTTGTTTCCGCCACTAAATTGCCCACTACTGTACATTCAGTTCTTTTAAAGCATATTATATCTATAATATGTACTCTCTTTTTTATATGCTAAAGTGCACTTCTTGTTCACAAGGGATTCACTGAGGATTTCACACTAAGCAAATAGCACCAGTTTTGTCCTCTGATGAAAGAAATCTTGTACAATCTCAGAAAAAACATCCAGTTTGCAGTTGCCGGTTTCTTGTAGCCGTTTATCTGCACTGGTGTTTTCCAGATGTGTGATTCCTGCTCTTTGCAAACAAAAGACCTGCTAAGAATATAAATGTATTGCAATTAAATGATTTAATACAACAAACAAGCCAACAATACACAGAAAACAATGATTATTCTCCAGACTGATCACGACACTCAGCGCTATCCAGTGAAGATCTCGTACCCTAATGAGTGTGCTCAGCACTGATGTGACGCCCAGAAACCTCACACACACCCAAACACACATGCTGGAACAAGACAACACTGTCGAACTCGAGAGACGTTAGCATATAATACTCCCACTGTCCGTACGCAGAGACAAACACGCGCTTGTGACTGCAGTCTGTCAACGTTCTGATGCCTCTGAGCGAGAGATATGAGAGAAAAGACTTGTATTCACTCTCAAGAAGACAATAGTGCCAGCCTCCCCACGACTCTCCCGTCAGCTCTGCTTTGGCTTGACATTATTTACACTGGCGATGAATACAGTGCGTCTAACCATCTGATGTTTGGGCCAAAGCATTTGCTAGATGTCTTCTTCAGCCTCCGTCTCAGACATACACGATTCATCTGAGCGCTCTCAATAGTATCAGCTTGCAGGCGTGTAACCCAACCCAATCTTATCAGCCGCGGGCCAAGAAACAGACCTACAAGAAACACAGGCAGGGCTTCACTGCTCGCTTCAGCAGAAACACATGAGCGCTGAATTCACCGGTGAAGAATGTGCAGCTGAGCCTGTGTGTGTGTGTGTGTGTGTGTGTGTGTGCTTCCCACCCGTTACACCAACAACATGTGTGGAAAGACTTGTGTAAGAGTCAAGTTAAAGGATTACTTCACTTATGAATTAAAATTTCACTTATGAATTAATTTACTCACCCCCATGTCATCCAAGATGTTCATGTCTTTCTTTCTTCAGTGGAAAAGAAATGAAGGTTTTTGAGGAAAACACTCCAGGATTTTTCTCCATATAGTGGACTTCACTGGGGTTCAACGGGTTGAAGGTCCAAATGTCAGTTTCAGTGCAGCTTCAAAGAGCTCTACACGATCCCAGACGAGGAATAAGGGTCTTATCTAGAGAAACCATCGGCCATTTTATTAAAAATAATAAAAATTATATACTTTTTAACCACAAATGCTCGTCTTGCACTGCTCTGCGATGCTCCACGCATTACGTAATCACGTTGGAAAGGTCACGCGTGACGTAGGAGGAAGTACTGATCCAGTGTTTACAAAGCGAACATCAAAGACTAAGTCAAACGTCCTTTACATGTGATCTTTCCAACGTGATTACGTAATGCGTGGAGCATCACAGAGCAGTGCAAGACAAGCATTTGTGGTTAAAAAGTATACAATTTTAATTTTTTTTAATAAAATGGCCGATGGTTTCTCTAGATAAGACCCTTATTCCTCGTCTGGGATCGTGTAGAGCTCTTTGAAACTGACATTTGGACCTTCAACCCGTTGAACCCCAGTGAAGTCCACTATATGGAGAAAAATCCTGGAATGTTTTCCTCAAAAACCTTCATTTCTTTTCCACTGAAGAAAGAAAGACATGAACATCATGGAGTAAATTATCAGGAAATTTTCATTCTGAAGTGAACTAATCCTTTAATGACAGACAGCAGTGTGTATATTAGGCTGCTGTCACTTTAAGAGCTAATGCACGGATCCAATATAACAATACGCATCCAATTATTTATGTTAAGCCATATGTGACTGAGTTCATGAGGATATTTGCAAAGAAGGCTTTTTTACATTGTTTTGCGTGTATGTGTCCGTTCAAGAACAAATAGAGGAGGAGGAGAACTGAATTCAGTGTTCGTGTGTGTCTGCGCGCACAGAAAACGGCGTTTGAGATCCGAATTGAGTTCTCTTTCACATCTTCTTGCGCTCTAATTGCTTAAAATCACTTGAATGTTTAAATAGAAAGGACCTGAAATACGTGCAAATGATAAACTTTCACTCTATGATGGTTAAACGTTGTGCAATCATGTGACAATCTCGGATGCATCGCCAAATCAATGCTAAAATGATTTATCGTGCAGCCCTAACTTGATGTGTTCAAAACTAGTTAGATTAGATCACAGTACAGAACAGAACAAACTCGTCCCTCTTGGCTGTGTGTTATATTAAGATTTCACACATTTGGTGCAGATTCATCCGAGGCTCTTTCCTGTGTGAAGAGATGTGAAGGAAACGTTCATTTCTGCAACGGCGTGATGTTGGAGATCCTATTATTCATGTGCCGATGCATTTACACACGGGTCATTACGGACCTTATAAATCCTGGAAATACTTTAATCCCACATATATTCACACAACCTCAACTGAACCGTTCTTTTCTTAATACAAAGACCCTCAAGACAGCTTTAATTATTAATTACAGTCATTAATCTAACACTCAGTAGTTGTGTGTACAAATGAAGCTGATAATAGACTCACGGTTACAGTGTGTGAAGTTTATCGCCATAGCAACCAAAAGAACCTCTGGAATGTAGCATCACAGCTTGTCGTTTTGTTCCATTCATCATTAACTCGCCGATTTCTGAAATATAAAGAGAAATCCTGCACTCTCTCTGACCTGTCAATCACGGGTTGTAATGAGCCTTGAGAGGGTAATTTGCTCAGATTAATAGCAATTAGATTCATGATAATAAGTTTTGATGAGGGTAAAGAGAGTATGAAGGGCCAATCTTTAAGTGTTTTAAAGGTCTCCTACAACAGATTCACATTCATCCAAGATGAAAAACACTTTAATTTCCTCATAATATCCACTGCAGCATCAGCTCTTTTCTCTCAGTGTCTGAAACGCTTCGTTCAAGGATTCGGTCTCTCTAAACCCCGCCTTTCTGAGAGCTGCTCTGCTGTGATTGGTCAGACACCAAAAGCTCATTATCATATCTGAATCTCAGCTCTTGATTCACAGTGATACGAACAGTAATGATGGCGTCGGTTTTACCGTATCAATCTCATCAAAGTGGATTTGCTTTGGCAGCAGAAAACAGCGTTTTCTTGACATGAACAACACGAACCAAACTCTTCCAGTCTCAGATACAACTACAGTGATTGAGGGCGGGGCAAAGAGACACTGTTCAGCCAATGAAGACCAGAGGCGGGCATTATGCAAATTAGTTACAGACCTACATAGGTTCAGCAGGAAGTGAGACTGAATAACGACTCGTTTCAGTTCAGAATCGATTCTTTCTTTTAGGAGACAAAAACTCCATTTATCTGAAACTTGATCTGTGAAACTGAGCTTTTACATTCACAGACAGACATATTACACACTACATGAAAGATAATATCCCAAAAAGCACTTCTAAAAAGTGATTTTAAAATCATGAAGACTCAAATTGCTGAGTGTGAATAATGCATAATGCCATTGGTCAAGGAAAAGTTTTGCTTTACGTGACATTGATGTCGCTCTGAGTCACCGACGTCCACCTCACCTACGGTCTGCTTCTTCTCTGCGGCGAGGAGAAATAACAATCCACTGGGATGAGAGAAGTGATGATACTGCCAAAGTTATGACTATCTGCAGTACTGGTGTTTAATGAGACACACACGAGTCTGAAACACACACAGCTGCACATGAAGATATCAGACTGTGACAAGCTGCTGTCTAATGATGGAAATCTCTTCTGTAGCCTGATAAAACAGCTTTATTGTGTATGAAGAGGGTCCTCAGATCACATTACTAGACAAATACTGCCTACTTCATCACTGTAACCCTTCAGTTATTGGACATTTTTCACATGGTTGTGGAATCAGTCATAAAAATTAATGTCACGGAATGTGTCAAAATTTGGATGAATAATCTAAAGTGCGACTGCACACTTAATCAAATGGTGAATATTACAGTGCGGAAAGACTGTTGATGTTTTATGCTTTTATTTGATTACCATCATTTTTGATAATACATTTGTATTAAATCATACATCCAGAAAAATTAAACACAGGATTAAAAAACAGAATTTCTGAAAAAATAGTTATTATTAATATTAAATAATAATTAAAGTTTTATGAATTCAATATATACTTTTTGATGATTAAAATTTAATTAAAACATTAAAATGGAAAGCAGAATTTGGGAAACTTTTAATAAATTGTTATTGAATTGTGTAAGTTCCATGATTTCAGTTAAGTAGACATGCTTTTTGATTACTAATATGTAATTTAACACTAAATCAGAGTCCAAAAACATGAAAATGGTACATGGAATTTGGGAAAAATAAAACAGAATTTGAGGAAAAAATACAACATATTTTATAGGGCCATAAAAATGTTTTTTTCTTTTGTTAAACTTTTAATAAATTGTTTCAGACTGTATAAGTTTCATGATTACAATTAATTAGACATGCCTTTTGATTATTGACATTTAATTTATCCATTAAATTGGAATAATAATAATAAAAATAATAATAATAATAAAAATAAATCCAGAAAAATTCAAATGGAAAATACAGAATTTAGAATAATAATAGTAATAATAATAATAATAAATTTAAATTGAAATTGGAAAAAAATGGAATTTGGCCTAAAAAGGTAGGAGGGTCACTTCCAGACTGAAATCGGAAGCACTTGACCGCACTGAAGTCCAGGGAAAACAGCAACAGACTTGACCTGACGTACTGTATTGAGATGATCCAGAGGTGAAAGTGTTTGACAACCCTCGTTCTTCAGCAGGGAATCCTGATCAGGGCACTTCCTGTTTGGAGAAAAACAGTGTTTGATGGGTGAATAAATGAAGATCAGTCACATGATCCACCGCAGCAGCTAATGAAACCAGTTCGACATCACAGCAGTCTCATCCCGCTTTACTGATGATTTAATTACTGCGTCTCACACAGATAACGAGAATCAGGGCGTCAACATTAAAAACCATCCGTCAAGTTGTGTGAGTTCTGAACGCAGACGAGGCAGGAACGCTTTCCTCAGAATTACATGATCAGCAAATACAGTCCATCAGTGTTAAAATTATTCCAAAAATGATCATTGTCATAATTTACTCACTCTCATATCGCTCCAAACCGAATTTTAGTAACCAAAAAGGTTTGATGGCCATTGACTTTCATTTAATGGACAAAACAAACAACTTATTCTACTAACCCAAACCTGAACCTAACAGTCTACTGATACTCTAATGAAAGCTAGTTGACATGCAGGTGCAAAGTTATTTATAGTTAGTCTAAAGTAGATCATTGAAAAAAGTGTAACCCATTTTTGTTGTAAATTTGAAAGTAATAAAAAAGTAATCTGATTATGTAACTTGCATTACTGTCAAAGTTTGCACAGCAATGCAGTTTCCTCTCTAAACATCTCCACACTCGGGTTTCAGTGACTCACAGAGGCAACGCGATCACTGACAACCCCCATCTCCAGCCCTGAGTGACCTTTGACCCCTGGAACATCCCCATATACAGCACTGCAGCCCCCTGAAGAGAAGTGACGGCTGGGAAAGAGCAGTGAAGGTCCGTTTCTCTCCAATGACAGAAGGAAGAGAGGATCAGCATACAGTCAGTCATAGTGCAAGACAGGAAGTCTCAGATGGAAACACCCTTCCTTCCTGCCAGCGCTGGGATCACAGGCAGCCGTTCGCATGACGCACACACACACACACACACACACGCACACACTCACACACACACGCACACACACACGCACACACACACGCACACACGTTTGTTTTTGTGAATTGTGGGGACTCTCCACAGGCGTAATTGTTTTTATACTGTACAAACCGTATTTTCTATCCCCCTACCCCTAAACCTACCCATCACAGGAAACTGTGCACATTTTTACTTTCTCAAAAAAACTCATTCTGTATGATTTATAAGCCTTTTGAAAAATGGGGACATGGGGTAATGTCCTCATAAGTCACCCTCTCCTTGTAATACCTATGTCATACCCATGACATTATACAAATTTGTGTCCTGATATGTCACAAACACACACACACACACACACACACACACACACACAGCTCTGGTATTGAGAAATGCAAATCATAGATCATGCTTCGAGATAAACCATTCAACAGAAGAAAACACAGTCAAAAACAGATGAGATGAAAAGAGTCGCCATTCCAGTGAAGCTGCACTGCATGCAGTGACTCGTTCACACCTCAGTAACATTACAAACACCTATAGAAGAATGTGTAATGTCACAAGAAATGCACTTCCTCGTCTCTGGACCAACAGGAAACTGGCTCTCACATGATCTCCAGATGACCTGTATAAACACACATCCTCTGAATGTCCAATGATAATATTAAAATGAGGCGGATTAAAGTGACTCTTCACTGACCCACTTCATATAAGTCACTGTGCTCAACTCTCATAAATATACAAAATCACACTCTCTTAACACTAACAGTTCCAAAAGGGATTTTTCTCAGTAGTGTCATAGAAGATCATGTTCAGTGATCAGTTCTTAAAATGACCTTCTTTTTCTTAGTGTGAAGAACATTTTAATAGTGAAAAGAAGCTTGTGTAATGGACGTTAAAGTTCTTCATGGAACCATCGACGCCAGTAAAGAACCTTGATTTTTAGAGTGAACACACTGTAAAGCCTGCAATGAAAACGACTTGTTTTCTCTCCTTCAGCTTGAGCAATACTCCACGATGTTGCAAGAAAGTCTCCTCCGAGAGTTCGCTGTCAAGTCCCATTCCATGAAATAATCGAATTTGGAGAAAACAAAGAAACACAAGAAGAAGTCAGCCAGGCTTTTTAATGTTCACATCAGCAAGAATCAGAGCTCAGATGTAATCAGCATTCACACCTTCAGTCACAGGTTTGCATCTCCTGCTTTCACCAGCATTCCAGCAGTGGCTGAAGCTGGAGGTCCTCTGATCTTCAGAGATGTGGTGAACCACGAGGTGTGGCTGCTGATGAACAACCACTTCCACTTCCTCTCTGGAGACCTAAAACATCATCATCAAACTTAACTTCTTTCTCAACACACTGTTTTTAAACTAATAGAGGCACTGAGATATTATGGTTTCCCAGTTTACGCTGAGATGTGTCCAACGATCATTCTGTCATCATTTACACACTACAGTGTTGTTCAAACATGTATGACCTACTTCGTCTGTGAACCACAAGATTTTTTGCCCATCAGTGGAAGTAAATGGTGACCAAAACATGTTTCCAATATTTGGTTTGGTATTGGAATGACATGAGGGCAAAATAAATGACTGTTTCATCAAAAACAGATATCCTTCACTCTAAAAAACACTGGGTTAAAAACAACCCAAGTTGTGTTGAAAATAGACAAACCCAGCGGTTGGGTCACATGTTTGCCCAACATGCTGGTCAATTTTATTTAACCCAACTATTGTTTAAAAATGACTATATGGCTGGATTAAAATGAACCCATAATTAAAAATCAGACACATAATTACTAGAGACAACAATAATAATCAAAAGGTGAACATTTATTAATAAGCAACTTAATAATGTTTATTGTTTATTATTTATTAAACTTATCAATAAATGTTAATTTCTGACCTATTTTGGGTTCTTTTTAAGCAATCAATATAGTAACTTTTAAACAATACTACCCAGCAGGTCAGGTCAAACATTTAACCCAACCAATGGGTTTGTCCATTTTTAACCCAACTTGGATTATTTTTAACCCAGCATTTTTTAGAGTGTACTTTTCAATGAAACTACATGGAAAAAGAATCAGACGGTCTAGCCACATTAACCAGTTTATAGTCCAGTTTATGCTGGTTTAGAGCTGGACTAGCATTGATTATGTGCTGCACTCTTATCAATAAAGATTCTTTATTGGCATCGATGGTCCATGAAGAACCTTTAACGTCCACAGAACCACTAAAGCTTCTTTATAGTGAAAATGTTCTTCAAGACAAAATGGTTCTTTTAAGAACTGATCAGTGAAAGGTTCTGACATCATTTCCTGGTGAACTATCCCTTTAACACTGAAGCATCTAACTAACTTCTATAACATACAATGTCCATGAAAATACTTTTGGGGTCCCAGAGACGTCAGGAAATAGATTTTATGATTGTTTGAGCAGAATCATATGATGAGTCATTGAATGTTTTTGCTAGAGATTGAATTGACACCAAATAATGTTACTATACACCATTTCTGAAATGTTCACGCCTGTTTTGTCAAACAATAGCTTGAATAATATCAGCCTACGGGGTTTTTTTAACATGTTCAGAGGAACTTATTAAAAGGAAAAGAAGGGAGAATCATTTAAATAAGGTTAATTTTGCATCGTCGTGGTCTCTGGGGCCTGAAAACCAAGACCGCAAAGGGAATCTCAACAGATCTCGAGGGTTGAAGGTTCCTCTTTATGTAGAATCGGCTAAATAAAGCGTTGCCACCCTGAAGGCAACATCGCTTCTCCCTGAACATCACTAACAATTTAACCTCATTCTTGTGGGCTGGAGTGCAGAAACGTACAGCGAATAATGACTCAGCTGCTCTGTGGAAGATGTGGGTCACTGTTATGAGCAGAAGACCTTCGGCTGGAGGTGACGCAGACAGAGAAAAGGCAAGCGGATGAAGACCCCAAACACTCCCTACAGTTTACCTCACAGAAACACCAAAACACTTACACAAGAAGACTCAAAGAAAACAAGAGAGACTTTCTCCCGAGAGGATCTGGATGTGAACTTTCGACAGGCGCTTTACAAAAGCTCTGTTGCGCAAACACACTCATTTCTGATGAAACGCAACAGGAAAGTGAGATGAGCATCTCTGTATTCTTTCACCTCCTTTCCTGGCAGCGGCTGAACAGAAACGAGGACTTGCGTTACAACAATACTTCCTTATTCACCGAAACCTGCTCAGCAAAGATCTGCGACTAAAATAACAAACAGGCAGCTGTCAATCATCACGACAATGCTGATGAATATCATAATGACACTCTCGTCGAGTGAAATCTGTGAAACTTCTTCACACAAACTCCATGAACTTTAACATTTGTTATAAACGTGTTAAATCAAGTCTTTAATTTGCAGCTGAAAGCCACATAACATTATCAAACACATTTAATAAACAAATGGGCGGTGACCACCGAGTCATATGGCATCTTCAGACAGCACATGTGCGGTGGATTCAGGGCATGTCACGGCATGTCAGACTGTGGTCTGTTGAGTTCACGCGCACCCGGTCACCGGTGTCACATGACCTCCGGCCTCAGGCCGAGCCTCGCCACACGCCTGGTGCGCAGAAACAATGACTGACAGGATAAAATGCCAACAATGCCATCGTTTACTGTGGCTGAGCATACAAAACACTCTGCTAAATCAACTGAATATCTTCATGACACACTAAAACGACCTCCACAATATCTTAAAGAATCACAGAAACACAATAAGATCCATTAGTTCATGCATTAACTAACAATGAGCAACAGATTTGTTTCAGTACTTATTAATCTGATTCAAATGGAACTGTTAGTTCATGTCCATTATTAAATAACATGAAGATTCATCTTTTGATTTTAAATAATGTATTAGTAAATGCTGAAATTAACATGAACTAAGATTAATAAATGCTTCTTTTTCATTGTTAGTTCATGTTAACTAATGTAGTTAATTCATGTAAACCTTACTGAAAAGTGTCACAATCTGAGATCACTAGTGAAAATCACTCCATTTCTACCAATATTATCAGCATAACATATTTGAGATTTGAAGTTGAACCAAAAAATATCACATTCAGAATATTTTTTTTAAAAGTTAGACAAATAATGTTTTGTTCCTCAAAGAAAACAAGTAGTTGCTCAATGCATTAGTGAACTATAAATCGAGGACAATATTAAATGTTAATAAATGCATAATAAAATATGAAACACATATTCAATATAACATATTTGGTACCTCTTTACAATAAGCTAGTATTAGTTAATGAATTAAACATGAACTAACAATGAGCAATACATCCTTTACAGTATTATTCATCTTCATGTTAATATTGGATAATGGAAACAACTGTTCATTGTTAGTTCATGTCCATTAAATAATATTAACTTTTGATTTTAATAATGCTGACATTAGGATTAATAAATGCTTTAGATGTTTTTTTTCATTGTTAGTTTAAGTTAACTAATGGAACATTATTGTGAAGTGCTACCAGTATTTTTTTTTTTATTTTATGCCAAAATCAAAACCAAAACAAAGTTTTTCAATGCAGTTTCTTCTTCGGGACTCCACTGTCTATGAAAACACCTGACAACCCAGAGAACACAAACACGACAGCTGGAAATTATTCTGCAGGATTTGCGTCTTTGTGTGTGAAAAGCAGAAGCAGATTATTGTCCATCTGAAGTCCAGCGAGGAGCCGCACCCTCTGAAACACACGGACACGTCAAACCAGCCACACGCTTCCGCTTCACACTTTCTATTGCTTTGGTCTGCTGTTTTCAAGCATTCAGCTTCTCTCAGTTCACTAATTAACTATATAATCATTCTAAAGCCTGCAGCTGTTGACATATTCAACAGCAAACACCGAACAGAACTCAACGTTCAGGAAGCCGAGCAGCTGAGAGTCGGTCTGGTGTGTGTTTGGACAGGCCTTCGTATGAAAGCTCTTTACTGCCGCAGACAAGCCCGGACGGATCGGCGGCAGGAATGAGAACAATGACTGGAATCCCAGGGTTTTCCCAGAACTGGCCTGTAGGCACGAGCGCCTCATCGCGCTCCAATCCTCGCGATACTCCGGCCCGGACCACACCTTAGGGATGAATTATTTAAAGCGGTTTGTTTTCATGTCTGGATGTGACACAAACCACACCGCTTACCAAATGAGCGCGTGTAACACAGCAAAACGGGTTTTCGATTACTGATGCAAAATGAAACAAGTCATGTGACTCATATTACAACTACTGTCATAAGACTAATAACTGTTTGTTTATAACTTAGCACCATGTCAGCAACTGCTAGAGACAAGAGACAAATAAAAACTGAAATCTGGCCATCATTCCATCAAAATATGCTTCAGAGATATTGAACTCTGCCAAGGTTATTATACACTGCAAAAAATAAAATAAATTATTTTCTTACTTAGACTTTTTGTCTTGTTTACAGTCAAAATATCTAAAAATTCTTAAATCAAGAAGCATTTTCTAGACCAGTAAAAAGTGTCTTGTTTTCAGAAAAAATAAGTCAAAATTATTCAAGGTTTTACCTAACAAGCAATATAGTCTGCCAATGTGGTAAGCAAAATAATCTTCTTGCATTAATTAAAAGTATATATATATACATATAAAAATAAAGTGGCAAAACAACAATACTAAAACTTTAAAATTTATCCTTTATCCCTTATCCTGACCACATAGTAAATACATGAGGTTAGTTAATATTACTTAGCACTTAAATGTACTCTGGAACAAGGACACATTAAAATAAAGTGTAAAATGTAAGTGTAAAGCATAAGTGTAAATAAAAACCATAACAGTATCTTGATAATGATAAAAACACTGACTGTGGCATAGAGGAGGACAGAAGTCAGTCTGACCAAAGAAAAAGCACTGAAAATGGTGAACTAAACCCTCAAAACCCTGAAAATCAGAGCTGATGATGATGGTAACGGACACACAGGAACAACACCCACACGCTCTCAAGCTGCGCTGCGACACTTCCTCTAACACAAGCTCTTGCAGCAGAGGGCTGGCACTGCGAAACACAGCGCTGAACAACAGCACATCTCACACACGAGAACAAGAGCGATCCATACAGACGGCCCTGATGCTGATCGATAGGCAGACAAGTTAAATCAGACAGTGAAATGTGCACGTTTGTGTGACTTTTAAAGGCTTCGTCAGTCACTGTCATTCAGTAGCAGCGCTGCATGGATCCAGAGAAAACAGAGGCCCGGTTCCACAGACAGGGCTTGGATTAAGCCAGGGTTAGGCCTTAGTTTAATTAGGACTATTAGGTGGCTTTTATAAACATTACTGATGTGCATCTTGAGACTGACTGACATATTTTAAGATTAAGTCAGTGTAAGTTACTTGCAGTTAAAACCGCTCAAACGTGCAGTTTAATCTGAGAAACTGGGCAAGAATCTCCACACAACGAGTCCTCGGGTGACGAGACCACATGACACTGACACCAGAAGACCTGTGACTGCGCTAACTGACTACAAATCAGCTGACGAGCACTTCCTGTTAGTCAAAGACATCAAAAAAACAAAACAAGAGCTCACATGTTGGCACACTGTTGAGGAAGTGAAACTTGCACCATTGAGAGATGCTGAAGGAGAAAAGTGTGCGTTCTTCACTTCCTCTCTGAAAGGGACCTTTAAAAGTGTCAACAGCACATCAAAGTTATGGAGATTAAAAGGATCGTTCACCCAAAAACAAACATCTTGATGTTTAATTTACTCGCCCTCATGTCACTCTAAAACCTGTGACTTTCTTTGTTAAAAGATGGAAGTCAGTGGGGTCCAAAACCGTTTGGTTCCCAACACAAAACACGAGGGCGAGTAAATGATGACAGAATGCTCAGTTTTGGATGATCTCTCTTTCTAATAGTGCAAACACAGACTGATGGCAAGTTTTCATGTTAACAGCATGAAAGATAACCCAAACTGGCCAACAAAATGTTTCTAAAATGGTAACTGGTGACTCCGCTATTACCTTCAATTCCTGAGGTTTAAGTGAAAAATGCAAGACCGTATATTAACCCGTTTGGGATACAGCAATACTTCACACATGTATAATTACGCGCAGGGCCAACGCCTGATGTTAAACACGGCCGAAAAGGCATCTGCTATTTCTAAACCTTGACCAAACATTCGTGACATGTGTTTTACAAGAAGCCGTGTGTCTTTAAGTCATCTCCGTTTGAACTCGCTGGCCGGTATATGAGCGGTGGAATGTGAGGCTCGAGTCACATGACCGCTACATGAGCCGGCACTGTATCTCCAAACGCTACACCTCGTGTGTTTACAGTATCACCAAAGTGCATTAGACAAGAGATTGGACCTGTCAATCAAGATAACATCACAAATTACCATTCATAGCAGCTATATTCCTGCTTTCATTTTCACCATGAACAAAAGGAGGGCAAACAAAACACTGTGCATGATGGGTTTTTTTAAAAATGCATGTATTAAAAGTCTCTTTAAAACAATCAGACAGCTGTTAAAAGGCTGGTCTGAAATTAAACGTACAATCGGATTAGAATTTCAATGGTACATCACATTTGTTAAAAACAAAACAAAAGATCTGATTTAAAACTGGTCTAGAGACAGTGGTTTGTGGTTTTGAGTCTGGGGCTTCGGTACCTGTGGTTGAGGAAAAAGCCAGAAAGATTTCTACTCAAAGGCCAAAACAAAAACAAAACAACATTCTGTTGACAACAGGCCTTTTAAACGTTGTTCAGCCCCGAAACGATCAGCAAGCGTAACTGTTAAGTACTGTGTGGATTGAGACTCCTTGCAGGTTGGCACTAAACTCTTTTTGGAAGGCACTCGACACGACGACGTAAAGCTCCTCGCGTCAAAACAGTAAAGTCCTCGTGCGGCGCTCGAGGAGGAGGGGGGAAGTGGCACGTGAAAGTGGTTTGAAGAGCGGCGTCACCCGCCGACAGACTAAAAAGCAATACTTTGAACGATTCACAACAAGGGTTTCCAAGTCCACACGCTCCGTCCAGCCCGGCGCGTCAAACATAGCCATTACAAACTCCTCCTGTGTGTCTCAGTTTTCCACGTTTTTGGGGTTTAAGTTCCAGTTGTGAGTGCAAGACACTTGTGTTGACATCAATGACATCTTCGCAGAATTCCTGAAGAGTGATCCACTATTCCCAGGCTCTCCTCCTCCTCCTCCTCATGAGGAGATGCGTAGCTCAACAGTACAGAAATCCTGCGACACCTCCAAAATAGAATAAAAACAAAAAACTGATGAATTACTAGCGCTTGTCTGTGTTGCAAAAGACATACACCACACAGACAGGCACCTGAACACAAAACCCCTCAAGTGCCTAATGCGTTGGTTTGTCTATATTTATATATATATATAATTCCAGAACATTCAAGTATTCCGTCATGTAAACACTGGTTTCAATAATCTTTTGTCGTGTGCAAGACATGGTAGGACACTTATAGGAATACTGATGACCGCTGAAGGGACGGTTCAGACAAAACTGACAACTCTGTCATCTTCCACGTTTGTTAAAAACCCGTATGACTGACTTTCTCCTGTGGAACACGGACAGTCCGAGTCACCGTTCACTTCAACCGTC
This sequence comes from Mylopharyngodon piceus, assembly GCA_039654765.1. Taxonomy (NCBI): domain Eukaryota; kingdom Metazoa; phylum Chordata; class Actinopteri; order Cypriniformes; family Xenocyprididae; genus Mylopharyngodon; species Mylopharyngodon piceus. The sequence goes on along the minus strand of CM077458.1, from coordinate 13,522,215 downwards.
TGCAAAAAGACGCGATAAAGTGACCGGTGACTGCGGCTGTCGATCGCTGACGTCTCTTTGGTGAAGACGGTCAGTCATATGGTGCGCGAACGATGACAGAACTTCCCTTTTTGCCTGAACTGTCTCCTGAACTATATGGAAGTCCATTTCCACCATAAAAGAAAAAAATACTTTGGTAAATCTTAAGTCAAAATGATGCATTTGAGATAAGTCGAAATTGACATACTGTCATAATTGAAACAAAAAAACAGATAAGATTAAAAAAAATTTAAATAATGAGACAAAAAAGCAGAAATTGAAAAGTCATTTTTGAGATAAAAAGTAAAAATTATGAGAAAAAGTTGAAATGAACATAAGTCATGACTTGTTTCATAATTATGACATACTAAGTCATATAATTGCGATTAAAAAGTTGAAATGAACAATTCAGACCAACAAAAAAAAAAAACTGACATTAAAAAAAATGGAAAGTATGAGATAAAAAGTCAAAATTGACAAGTCACGCCCTCATAATTATGACATATAAAGGCATATAACTGAGATTAACATACATCATAATTATGAGACAAAAAAATCGAAATTGACATATTAAGATTAAAAAATTGAAATTATGAGATTATGATTTGTCAATGACTTCTGTCAGAATTCCTCCTTTTATGTCATAATTTTGACTTTTCTGTCATGATAATGACTTTTAAGTCAGAATTTCGACTCATAAGTACTTTGGTAAATCTTAAATCGAAATGAGATAGAAAGTCGTATTTGAGATTAAAAAAAGTAAAAATAATGGAGACAAAAAAAATCTAAATTGACATAAGATTAAAAAATTTAAATTTGAAATTTTGACTTTTTATGTGAATGACTTCTGTCAGAATTCCTACTTTTATGCCATAATTTTGACTTTTGTGTGTCATGATATTGACCAAGTCATAATTTCGACTTTTACCTCACAAGTACGTTTTTGTTCTTTTATGGCGGCGTTGGCCTTCCATACTACAGCAGAATGTATGTGTGTCGTGTGTTTTGTCCTCGAGCGAACTTCGCTCGCTCGCTCGTTCGTTCGTTCTCCGCCGTTATTGACGCGCGGCTCACTCACCATGGCAACAAACGAGAAAGAGCAACTACTAATCGCTCTCGTTTTTAAAGAATCACGCAGGACGAGCAGCACTGGTCGTCTCCGTTCGGCGCCGAGGCGTAGTTCATTTGTCTGACGATCTCCGCGAACAGTTCGTCCACCGAGCCTTTATTTTTGGCTGAAGTTTCCATGAACGGGCAGTTCCACTCGTCCGCCAGGGCTTTGCCTTCCCCGGAAGAGACTTCCCGCTCGCCCTCCAGATCCACCTTATTCCCCACCAGGATCATCGGCACTCTCTCGTAGCGCTTGACGCGGATGATCTGGTCCCTCATGGGCTTGATGTCCTGGAAGCTCTGCTGGTTGACCAGACTGTAAACGAGGATGAAGCCCTGGCCGTTCTTGATGTACAGATCGCGCATGGAGGCGAACTGCTCGGTGCCCGCCGTGTCCAGGATCTCCAGCACCGACGGCGACGAGTCCACCTCGATCTCCTTGCGGTAGAAGTCCTCTATCGTCGGGTCGTACTTCTCGATGAAGGACCCGGTGACGAACTGCACGGTCAAAGCCGATTTTCCCACGCCGCCGGATCCCAACACGACCACTTTGTATTCTCTCATGGCTCCTAAAGCACGGGCAGTGTCTCTCTCTCGCGCGTGCGTGCGTGCGTGCGCGCGCTCTCTCTCTCTCTTCTAAAACGCGCCGCGTGCACCCGCTTTGAGCCGCCCTGCTGTGTTCAATCCGCCTGAATCCAGCCCGTTCTCCGGGTTCGGGCGCGGCCGCTGCTGCTGCTGCTCGATGCGTGTTCTGCGGTGAGAATGGACTTGATTCCGCATTAGAAGCGCATCGTGCTGGAGCTTGTTCCGTGTCTGTGCTCCGCGAGCGATCAATGCGCCTCTCTCTACAGCTCACACGCGCGCACTCTTCCTGCCCACCGTGCACAGCGCGTCACGAGCTCACGTCACCAACGTCGCGTTTCTTAAAGGCGCAGTCACGCACGCAAGAACTCACATTTATTTGTATAGTATGGAATTTCCATTTCCGCCACATTAGAAAAAAAAAATTCATGCTTTCGTAAATAATAATTAGAAATTATGACATACGAAGTCATATTTATGAGATGAAAGTAAAATGAGTCCTTAAAAAAAAATCATAATTATGATATATAAAGTCCATATTATTATATACACACTTAAATATAAAGATAAAAGGTCAAAATTATTAAATAGAAAGTTGTAATTATGACATGAAAGTCAAAAATTATGACTTAAAAATTCAATTATCACATTAAAAAGTCCAAATTATGACATACATAATTAATTATGAGATAAAGTTGAAATTATTAAATATAAAGTTGTAATTAAGACAGAAAGTCAAATTATGACATACATAATTAATTAGAGATAAAAAAGTTGAAATTATTAAATGGAAAGTTGTAATTATGACATGCATTGTAATCATGATATGAAAAGTCGAAATTATGATGAAATGTCAAAATTATGACAAAAACGATAGCACTTTTTTGAGGATACAGATTGTTTCAAAGCAGCTTCACATTAATAAACAGGATAATGTTGCAAAATGTATCAGTTATGAAGCAAATCCTGTTTCAGCAGCAAAGCAACCGTGTCATTATTCAGATCCGTGTTGTCAGTGTTATTGTCACATGACTGAATTAATTCATATGTTGAAGAATGCACTGGCTGGTGCATAAACTTCGAGAAATAATTCAGTTTTCGTATGACTTCTGAGACTACATTCATGACACTTCACAGTGATTCTGCATTAACTTTAACCCTTTTTAGGCTTGACATCAAAAGTCACAATTCATTCCACTGCCTCTTTTTTTTTTTTTCCAAACATTTAAAGTGACTCATTTAATGTTCTGTGAAAAGAATTCATTAATTAAAAGTAAATAGACAGAATGTTAATTTATGGGTGAACTGTGCCTGTAAAGTGTTGTTGTTGTCTGTACCACGCCTAGGTGGTAAAATGTGTTGCAACTGAGTGAGTCACGCTCGACTCCGGCCAGAGGAGAAACTATGTCAGATTTATCGTAAACTCATGTTATATAATTCCTGCGGAGTGTTTCGAAACAGTTCAGCAGAGCCAGAGTCGCTCGTTAATAAATCTGAGATATAATGAGAGTTATGCTGCACTCATATAAACATCACCTGTTGGCCTGAGACATATGTGTGTGTGTGTTCATATCCTACAGGAAATCTTCATAAAGCACTTCATGACATCACTTTAATTCAACTCAGGCAGTTTTGGATTTATGAGTAAAACAAGATCTGTGATAAACGTTCCTTGAAAAGACGTTTACACTTTGTTCTCAGAACGTTCTGGCAAGGTTCTCTCAAAGTTACGATCAAACGTTCTTCCAGTAACGTTAATAGAAAGTTATCTGGTCTTTAATAATGTTCTCAAAACGTTATTTATACGTCGTTCATGGAACGTTTATGAAACGTTTTAGTTGGACATTCATCTAACGTTTTTTAAATGTTACTCCTTGTTTCAGAACGTTCAGAGAACATTCAAAAGTAACGCTCCCACAATGTTTGAAGAATGATGATGTTTCCTTAATGTTCACATAATCAAGAAAAAATGTTTTTAAAAAACTGAATGTTTTTAATATTCAGAGTACATTCAGAAATATTATCGCAACAGAAGTTAGTGTTCTTAAAACATATTTGTTGTTCGGATCAGTGTGTGTAACTGTGCTGTAGAATGAAAGTCTCAAAACATCAAAGTTCAGCTTAGTTCTTTTTTAAGGAAACTCCTGACTCCATCAGGATTATGACTGAAGTGAAACTAAACAGCTAATAGAAGAAACTCTGAGTAAGGAGCAAAATTGCTCAACAAACATAAAGTTTCCACAGTCTTAGACCAGAACAGCGTTTCCAAAGACCGGGCAGGGTTGTTTCAACATGTTCACATCAGCACACTGTACTTGTAAAGCTCGGATATTCCCTTAAAGTGACGCTCAGATGATTCCCAAACACTGCAGCTGTCAGTGCTGATGTGATTCAGACTATAAATAGCAGCAGTGGTTGAAGAAGACTGACTCATTTCCTCTGTGAAGAACAGAGCAAAGGTGATGCTGCTCTCTGAGGTGTGTCACCTTTATCATGCAGGAATGATGTGGCCTGACCTGTTAGATGAGTGACAGAACGTCCCGCAGTTTCCTTATCCGGCTGCCATTACAAGAAACTGAGAGAAGGACAGAACCTTCTTGTTGTTCAAACCTGCTTGAGATTCGTTCTTCTGTCGAACACAAAAGAAGATATTTTGAGAAATGTCTCAGTGTTGTTTTGTGCAGATAAAGTCAGATCTTCAGAATATCTGTTGTTGTTCTCTGCTGAACACAGAAAGTCTGACAGGTTTGTAAATGATGACAAACGTTCAGTTTCCCGTCCATCAGATGTTTGGACATACGGATGAATGTTTGCAGAAACACACTTTAGCACATCAGACTGTTTACATGAAAACACTTTAAAGGATTAGTTGACTTCTGAATTCAAATGTCCTGATAATTCACTCACCCTCATGTCATCCAAGATGTTCATGTCTTTCTTTCTTCAGTGGAAAAGAAAAGAAGTTTTTTGAGGAAAACATTCCAGGATTTTTCTCCATATAGTGGACTTCACTGGGGTTCAACGGGTTGAAGGTCCAAATGTCAGTTTCAGTGCAGCTTCAAAGAGCTCTACACGATCCCAGACGAGGAATAAGAGTCTTATCTAGAGAAACCATCGGCCATTTTCTAAAACACAATAAAAATTATATACTTTTTAACCACAAATGCTCGTCTTGCACTGCTCTGTGATGCACCCTTTTTTTGTAAAGGCCGTTTGACTTACTCTTTGACGTTCGCTTTGTAAACACTGGATCGGTACTTCCGCCTACGTCACGCGTGACCTTTCCAACGTGATTACGTAATGTGTGGAGCATCGCAGAGCAGTGCAAGACGAGCATTTGTGGTTTTAAAGTATATAATTTTAATTTTTTTATAGAAAATGGCCGATGGTTTCTCTAGATAAGACTCTTATTCCTCGTCTGGGATCGTGTAGAGCTCTTTGAAGCTGCACTGAAACTGACATTTGGACCTTCAACCCGTTGAACCCCAGTGAAGTCCACTATATGGAGAAAAATCCTGGAATGTTTTCCTCAAAAACCTTCATTTCTTTCCAACTGAAGAAAGAAAGACATGAACATCTTGGATGACATGAGGGTGAGTAAATTATCAGGAAATTTTAATTCTGAAGTGAACTAACCCTTTAAAATCAGTTTCTCTGGTCGTCATATGAAGAGATGAACCGCTGACAAACATCAGAGCGTCAGAGATCGGATCAGGCGTTTGAAATCAATCTGATGGTCAGACTGTATTAATTATCATCCTACTCTCGACTGGCCGGCGGTCAGAACCGTAAACACCACTGAATCAAACACCGATCTGTGTGCTTACATGACTGACCGTATGATCATATCATCAATATGTCACAGTATTCACACACTGAATCGGCTCTGTTGGGTTCAGGGACTCAGACAGCAGACAGAAACGCGATTACGCCGGAGATTCAGTGTTTATCAGCTGGATCTCTTTGAAGCGTCGTCACACACAGCGTCTGTTGTTCCAGTGATTGTGGATTGAGCTTCAGTAATGAGCTCGTCACACCTTCACAGAACTCTTAATCACTCTCATTCAGGAGACGCTGCCATCGAGACACACGGAGCTGCTGAATAAACATTATTTCTGCTTATTCTTTAAATCATTGTAATGATGAGAAATATTTATTTATTTGTTTACAGTTTTTTACAATCGCTAGGACACATTTCTCAATACTTAGGTCACTTTTTCAGAACTCTTCACACAGTTCTCCTGACCAGCTTTCATCTCAGCACAGCAGTTCATTTCACATTCAACAGCTCTAAATATACCAAAACACTTTCTCAAATCAACTCATTCTTCCAGAACACTAAAGGTTTTCAACCAACAAACTAACTTTGTCACTCATAGAACACAGATCTAAAAACACTAACATCAGATAGCATTATACAATGTTTTCTTTTGTAAATTTTTTTAACAAAATAAGAATAACACTCTCTATTGTTTATAATTCACTGCAATTTATGTTACATGATCCATGTTTACATTACAGAACGAAATTATTCCGAAGTTTTCCCCTTTGAATGGATGATAATGAAATTGAAGGCTAATGCTTGGTGTTCAGTTTCATCTAATTGCTTTAATAGTATTTGATTTTTTAGATTCAGAATATATTTCATTATAATATTACTGTAGAAATGTAGCATATTTCTGTCTTACTCAGTTTTGTTATTGTTTTGAACTTAAGTTTAAAAGTTTTGGAAACAGTATGTAAGCATGTGCAAGTTGGCCTGTAGGTACACGAGTTTTGGCGTTTGTTGTGTCGAAGTGAGAAAAGAATTAATGTAATTTGAAAGATGTAGTCATTGAATGCATTTTGTGCCAAAGCAGTGATAAATGATCCAGAGTTTATCCCACAGAGACTGATGCTGTGCTCACTGTGTGAAGAGCTGTGGAAAAGTGACCCAAGTATTGAGAAATGTGTCCTAGCGATTGTAAAAAACTGTAAATTTATCATTCCATTTCTGTTGGGATTGTAAAAAATAACATCTTTTTGTTTTTATTGTTATGTCATCATAATAAGAATATTATTTATTTATGTATGTTTGAATTCTAATGTCTTTTCTGTAGGGAATGTAAAAATAAATAATAATAATATTTTACTTTTATTATATAATTATAATGATAATAATATTTATTTAGTTAGTTATTTGTGTTTGAATTATAGCGTTTCTTTTCTGTAGGGATTATAAAAATAAATAATAAAAATGTTTTGTTTTTATTGTTAAATAATTATAATGATACGACAATAATAAATAATAAATAATACAAATATTTTGTGTATGAGTGTGTGTGTGTGTGTTGTGTTGTTGTGGATCGATGCAGCATCAGTGACTCAGTGAATCAGTGAATCACATGATGACGGTCACGAGGTTGAGCAGCCGTACAGTGACTCTGAATGTAGATGAAACTGCTGGCTCAGCCGGACTCATTAATTGTGTGTATTGCTGCTGTGAGCCGCTATAGATTTCCTGCCTGGTTCTGAATCATTCTCTGGGCTCCGATAGGAAAATTCTGGGTATTTTCCTGCAAGTGCTTCAGGATATTCTCTACTAGTGTACAATAAAGCATCTTTATTTTAATGAAAGTCACAATGACTGTGTTGTGAGACTCAGTAAAGAAACCCTTCAAGCATGATCTGAAATTCATGTTTTTTAAAGGAAACTCAACAAATGCTTCAGCAAATTAAACTTCCATTTAACATTTTGATAGATGAGGAATTTCATTAGAGGAAAACAATATCCAACTATCACAAATACATCAATGAATATGTTCTGATAAAAAGACCCATCAGGCCGTTTCCTAATACTAACGCTCAATGATACTGTAGAGTGATGTCATTATAGTTTACCTTAGAAGGGAACAGGGAATTAACTGCATTAGTTCAAATTTAATTAATTATTGATGAAAAAGAAGAAGAAGAAAAGAATAAATTCACATAAGACTGGGACTCTGTGTCACAAAGACTATATTAGAACTCTTGTGAATTCTGTCAGTCAAACTAAAAGACTCCTTCAGAGATTAGAAATATGAAAATGGATGTAAGACAATATTTCCATAGTGAATCATTTGAGCATACCATGTCTTTGATTGCTGGAGCAGTGGATCCACCTAGTGGTGGAGCAGAGGAGTGATCAAGGACTTTTCCAGATGTCCTGAGTGTTTTATGAAGTGATTGCATTGACTGACAGCAGTGTTATACACACAGCTCAGTGATGACTCCTGTCAAAATATCATTATGCTAAAAGATGACAAATAGTAGAGCTAAATATGATAAACACCACCAGTGTATGACCAGCGTCACACCACTAGAGGGCAGCATTAAAACAAATGAGCCGCGGATGTGAAATATGGGCACTGAGAGGAAACAGACTGATTCATTTACTGTGAGAATGATCTCTGGGATTTATACTGAACCATATTTCTGTGTCTCTTCATGAGCTGTTTACCACACTTACACTGAGTTAAACTCTTCATGAACATCTTTCAGATGTTGAAGCAACACATGTCTCTCTCTCTCTCTCTCTGTGTGTGTGTGTGATGAGTGTCTACAGAAAGTTGCACGCAAGATACATGCTTTAGTTCAGCAGAATTAAAACTTGCACACTCTGTCCAATTCATTTGTTTGATTTTGTAATTGCATTAATTGGTGAATGTGATGATTTCTCACTTCTATAATAACAGGGGGAAGCCGCAGTTAATGCAGTCCCGACAGAAGCAGCACAAAAGAGGCGCTTTATTCCCGCTGCAGTTCTCGGGTCAGTCTGGATCTGTCCTGCTCTGTTCTGCTGGGTTTGAACTGGCCGCTCCTCACAGCGACATGATTGTGGAGATCCGCTGAACATCCGAACAGAGAGAAGAAGCCTTTCACTCTGCCCACAATAAACGCTTTCATGGCTGACATTTCACAGGCATTAATAATACATGCAAAGCTGTGGTCAGAGAGATGGACTGCGGTCGAGGCCATTACCATTGAAAGTGTGTGTGTGATAGAGCAGGAGCTGCGGTGAAGGAAATGGAGAGGAGGAAGCGACTGTTGTGATGGTTAAATCACTTAATACCAACTGCTGTGTTAGACTCGAGCTGGCGAATACAGGCCAAATGTCTGAAAGCACTATCATTTGCAACTGTTTTGCAGTTTTCTAATGTAATAGTTTTTTCTTTAGACTACAAGTTACAATATAGCTGCAAGCAGCGATGACGGGCCCAAGCCCCGGCGCCACCACCACCGCGGTGGCTTAAGGATACCTGTGTATGGCGGGCAACATACAATCTTAATTTAATTTAAATCAAACAATGATTTTACACGATATGAGACACTTCCTGTATCCTTTTTTTTCTTCATTACTTTAATCCCTCGCCATGGCAACACTGTTCTAGATATTCTATAACCGTTCGCAATTTAGCATCTTCAGTGTCTTTGTTTCATGTTGACTGAGTTTGGTGGCAATTGCATGAATCTCCTTTGAGGAGTACTTAAAAACTCAGAGCCTGATTATTCAAAAATCCACATTCACATTCAAACCAAAATATCTGACTTCCTGTTGGTCGGAGCTAATGACTGTAAATTAGAAAGTGAGAACAATATATGTACCGAGTTTGATGACTGTAGGTAAGACTAACCCCCAACTTTAGACAGAAGGTGGCGCTATAGAGCCCCTCCTCCCCGCCAATTTCTAAGGCTTTGCCCATGTCTACAGGCCGACAACTTTGACGTGTGTGTCGAGTTTCATGCAATTTGAAGCATGCTAAGAGCCTCAAAAACACCCAAGAATATTATAAAAGTTTGACTTGTTGCCATGGCAACAGTATTTAAGATATCAAGAATCCTTTCACATGTCTACATCTGCCATGTCTTGACATTATTCTGACAAAGTTTGAAGCGAATAAGAAGGCGATTTCAAAGCATTTTGAAAGTGACATGACTTTGACTCACAATAGTCACATCCATGCAATCGGCCTCCTACAACGAACACACAGCTGAAGTTTCATCAAAATCAGTCAATGTTTGCAGAAGTTATAACACACTTCCTGTTTCCCTTTTTTCACCATAAATACGTTGCCTCGCCACGGCCAAACCGTTTGAGATATCCAATATCCGTCCGCAATTTAGCATCCTCAATGTCTCGACTTCATGTTGAAAAAGTTTGGTGTGAATTGTATGACGGCCTTTGGAGCAGTAGTTAAAAATTGAGAGCTTGGTTCAAAAAATCCACACTCAAAGCTAACTTCCTGTTGGTCGGAGCTAATGACTGTAAATTAGAAAGTTGTCCGGCTCGATGAGAACAATATATGTACTGAGTTTGGTGACTGTAGGTAAAACTAACCCCCAACTTTAGACAGAAGGTGGCGCTATAGAGCCCCTCCTCCCTGCCCATTTCTAAGGCTTTGCCCATGTCTACTGGTCGACAACTTTGACGTTTATGTCGAGTTTCATGCAATCTGAAGCATGCTAAGTGCCTCAATAACCCCCATAAAGAATATTAAAGTTTAATGCGTTGCCATGACAACAGTATTCAAGATATCAAGAATCCTTTCACAGGTCTGCATCTGCGGTGTCTTCACATTATTCTGATGAAGACTGGAGCAAATCGGGTAAAAATAAGAGGGCAATTTCAAAGCATTTTGAAAGTGACACACTTCCTGCTGCCAGTTGGTGGCGCTATGACTTTGACTCACAATAGTCACATCCATGTGATCGGACTCCTACAACGAACACACAGCTGAACTTTCATCAAAATCAGTTAATGTATGCAGTAGTTATAACACACTTCCTGTTTCCCTTTTCTCAACATAAATTCGTTTCAATGCCACGGCCAAACTGTTCAAGATATCAAAAATCCGCTCGCAATTTAGCATCCTCAGTGTCTTGTCTTCATGCTGACCGAGTTTGGCGGTGATTAGATGAATCTCCTAGGAGGAGTATATCAAATTCCAGAGCATGTGTTTTTCAAACAACCCTAAATAGTCAACTTCCTAGGGGAAATAGTCAATTTCCAAAACTGTTGGGCTGGCGTATGACTTAGAGTGCGAAAGTTGTTTGGCCCGATGAGATCTATAACTGTACGAAGTTTGGTTACTGTAGGTGAAAAGGGGTGTGCTACAGAGCCCCTCAAATACAACCATATAAAAGAGTGCACCACAGAGCCCCCCCGAACAAATTGAGCCCAGCCCCGATGGCCGACGATTCCTACGTGTGTGCAATGTTTCAAGAGTTTTTCAGCATGTTAAGGGACCCAAAAGTGCCCGAAAGGTCGATACAATTTTTTTTGCCTAAGGAAAAACTATTTGCTCTGGAACAAGTAATAGATGCATGAAAGCAAAGATTGTCCATTAGATCAACCCAAAACGAATGACATGTCCTGTTATAATGTAACCACCATAGACATCAGAGCCAGCGGAAAATTCCAGAAGAACTGGCCGAGGTAAAGCTGTTCTCGGCGGGTACATGAGCACTGAACGGGTGTGTGATGTCATTTATCTCAAATATATAAAATATTGTTATTTAATTAAATAATTAAATAAAATAAATAAAATATTATTTATCTCTAATATATAATAGTATAGTATACAAATGTAAAAAAATATATAATTTGATATTATAAAGTAAGTTAATTAATTAAAATATGATTAATCAAGTAAGCATACACAGTCCTTCAGATGTCTTGGAGCTCTCGCTCCCTCATTAGTGAAGCGGAGTGACGAGTGAAGGCTTTGACGAAACTAAAAGCTTCACAAACACAAGACATTAGACTCTAATTTGTGTCACAAAAGCTGAGTGTTTCCTGATCTTCCTCTCGTACGGTGATAATGGAGACGTCGATAGTGATGGAATTAGAGCTTGTGAAGTGAAGCAGCCGCAGATTTAGTTTGAGAGCATTAGTGCAGCACTCAGACGAGCTCGATTCAAACGCCGGCTCTATAATGAGTGTTGTTATGAGAAACAAACTGTTTTCCTTTCTGATCAGTAAAACTGTTTTCCACATTCGTATGTCCTGCGTCTTAACCGAGCATTCAAAAACACTCTGAAAGATGGAATATACACCGCAAAAAAACCTTTTATGGAGCCTTGAGTGAGAATACAACATACAGATTTTATGTATAAGCTACACTGAAACAAATACCAACTAGTTTGGTCACATGTTTTCCAGTCACAACAGAGCATTTCTGGAGAACTTTGATAATTGGTGACGTCACTGTTTTTCTCCTTTCACATTGAGATGCAAACAAAAACAACACGGTTTGCCTTTCTGCATATCACACTTACTGAGAAACAGCAGACAGAGGAAAACAAGCGCTCAGTGTTGTAAAGGAATGCTATCTCAGTCATGCAGGGTGTGTCTTCAGACGCTCGCGCTTCAGCTGCACTTCAGGAGCAATGTGAATGTAAGGAAAATAAACCATAAATCACCTGCATCTGGAATAATGAACATTCAAAGCTTGTCTTTATGATATAAATGAGGGTTCGGTTTAGGATTAGGGGTAGAAAATATCATTAGTGCAGTATAAATATAATAGAAGTCAAAGGAAAGTCCCCAAAACTGTGTGTGTGTGTGTGTGTGTGTGTGCGTGTGTGTTTGTACATGACGGCAGCAGAGCACACACACTTTCTGTGAGTTCTATTCAGGGTGAGCGTACGGTTACACAGTGGCATGGATAACTCCAACACAAAGTCATAGAGTCTAATTTAAGACAGATATTCAGTCCAGCCGTATCATCTTCCCCTGCTGACTGAACACACGAGGAGCTTCACTGCCCTTCATTCTGCCCGTCATGACATCAAATCAAGCACCGCTGGATCAATTAACATCCATTTCTGCTTTTCCATTGAATCAAGATCAGTTTATTACTGAGTGCAGCTTCCCAGCTAATGAAAATATGTTCTAAGAACGTTCTGCTGATTCTCATATTAAGTTATGAAAATGTTCTCTGAACATTCAAAATGTCTATAGTGTTTTTAAAAATGTTTCTTGGTTATGTGAACGTTAAGGGAATGTTCCATTTTGTCATCTTCAAACATTATGGGAACGTTACTTTTGAATGTTCCCTGAACGTTCTGAAACAAGTAGCAACATTTAAAAAACGCCCAACTCAGAAATCCATTCCGTGAAGGATGTATAAATAATGTTTTTGTGCTAATGTTTTGAGAACATTATTAAAGACCAGATAACATTAAATGAACGTTCTATTAAGGTTACTGGAAGAACGTTTGTTCAGAACCTTTCTAGAATGTTCCCTGTTGGTAATATGGGATAATTATGTGTGAAAAATATCAGTTCGTACTTGTTTGTGAATCTTGTAAGCGTGATGTCAGTGGTGTGCTGCAGACAGGAAGGGATTCAGACTCGTGAGAAAAGGAAGAGGTCAGAATCATATTAGCCTTGAGTCCATTCAACTCCCAGACGTGTGCCAAGATCCAAGGTTGTCTTCTCCTCTATTCCTATTGAATTGCAACAGTTTTGACATGGATAATGCTCATGAAAAGAATGATAAAGCTATTGTTATCTTATATAAGGCATATAAGGCAGACTGGGGCTAGTTGTCACAACCAAGACTTTACAGTATGTGTCAATACAAAAATGTTTTGAGAATAAATTCACCCTGAGAAAACATGAAAAATAATACAAACTCTCTTTATCCTGCCCTTCTGCAACAACATCTAATAATAAACAACGTGATTCTGTAGGTCTGTGCACTGTCATTCTTAAAAAAAAAGATTTATAAAGGGTTTTTTTCCGGGTACAATCCCGTAGTGCTGAAACTATTGTGATTGTTAAATTTTCCAAGGATCAGCATTCTCCCCGAAAAGTGACATTTTCCCCGACCAAACAATCAGTTGTAGAGACTTGAAACTTTGGGGGCTGGTAGTACTCACACTGTCTACACCGTCAGCAAGGCTCGCCCCGATCGGCCTGATGGGGGCGCTACAGCGGTCAAAAGTACGAAATGGCTCATAACTCCTGAACTGTTATGGGGCGTTCACACCAGACGCGACTTGCGCGAATAAATCGCGCTATTCGCGCGTAGTTGGACGCTTGAACATTTTGAGTTTATTCACTTCATTCGCGCGTGAAATTCACTTCACAACAGATGCGAATTCGCGTCATGAGAGGGGCTTCTGACAGGCGGCTCGAGTCTCGTTTCTGCACACTTCCTCTGAATAAACACATCAACTCGTCAGCAGGAAAGTAGTTGTAAAATACGGCAAATAAGCTCAATTTGCCGGCTTTAGCTAGCTTGTAGTTTCAATATGTATATATACATATATAGCTCAAATTGAGTAAAGAGCGTTTTTTTACAACTTACCAGATTGTCCGACCTCCTCACTCACTTTTTTCCAAGCAAGATCCTTTTTATTCCTGTTTCTATAAAAGTGAAGATGTATCGTACGGCAAAGATGATTTTGTCCTCCATTGTTGTTTCGGATTTCTGCCGCCTCTCGCTACATCGTAATCATGTCACTACTAGAGCAAGCTCCTGATTGGTTAACGCGGCACGAATTTTCGCCAAAGTTCAGATTTTTCAACTCGCGCGAATCACGCGTTATGCGCGTCAAACGCCCGAAACGCTCTATTCGCGCCGCGTCATTCGTGCCGCAGGATGTCTATTTGCATCTTTGCATTGACTTAACATGTAAATCACTCGCGCTGAACGCTTCATTCGCGTCTGGTGTGAACGCGCCATTAGGCGTAATAGGAGAAAACTGGCGAAATTTTGGATTTTTTGAAAAACCTACTTTTTGCGAACTAGTCGTAGGTTTTTGGTCCGATTGGAACCAAACCAGTGCAGCGAGATTCTCTGGAGTCTGATTGTCAGTAGTTATCAAAAAAAAGTTGAAATTTCGATTCACGGTCCCTAAGGGGCGCCAAAACGTTTAAAGTGGGCAGAGCCACATTGACTAAAATGGCTATAACTCGTGAACGAAATGAGATATTTTCACCAAACTCAGCACACCTATGTAAGAGCTCATTCTGTGGTCGTGTTAAAAAGGACTCAGCGACTGGCCACTTGGTGGCGCTATAACAGGAAAAAACATGAAAACGGCTATAACTACTTCACCGTTAGTCCGATCGACTTGAAAATTTGCATGCAGTGTCTTCATCCGAGATGTCATGATTGTTTCTGAGGACACTGACGTATCTCAAAAAACATGTCCGCCATCGGCCAATGAAGTTTGAGCAGCTATCATACAAGGTTAACAGAGGCCGATCGGAACGAAACTCGCTGGGCCTGTTTGACTCACGGCTCTAGAGGCCTGTGAGAAATTCGAAAGAAATCAGCGCCTTCGCATTTTTCATGTGCGTAAAGAATTGTGTATTTTGCGCGATTTTTTTGCACACGCCCACGAAATTCATACCACATGGTAGAACTCCTCATTCTGAGCAACTTTGCCTCTAGGACCGCCGCTGTCCATCGAATCGTTCGTTAAATATTGGAGATTATTTCAAAAACCAACTTTGGCAAACTAGTCCTAGGTTTTTGGTTCAACCTCGATAACTGTTAAAAAGCTTTAAAAACTATATATTTTTTATGGTAAATTGCCTGTATTGGCTGTAAATGGTTTTTTCCATCTATGATCTAAGTGATTACATGCTTGCTAAATAAAATGTAATACCTTTTTACGCATGTGCTTAAAGACCTTAAAGCACTTGAACCCCGATAATTGCTGCTCGCAGCTATATTTTGTTTTTGCAGCTATTTGCAAAATGTGCTCATAATGATTAAATGGGCAATATTTGATCCAAAGTTGGCATCATCTGAAATCATTGCAAAGGCTGGATCCAACCTAGATGCCATTAAAAAACATTTTTGGTTCCCCAAAGAACCTTATAGTGATCAGTTTCCGAAAAGAACCTTCTATTCCTTAGTGTGAAGAACATTTAATAATCTAAAGCACCTTTAGTGCGATGTAAAGATTCCATGGATGTTAAAGGTTCTTCCATCGACGCCAATAAAGAAGCTTTATTTTTAAGACTGTATGTTAAACACACAGGGAACTGTGGACCTGACAGAACTGCCAATTCAAGCATTCAGTCTTTAATTAAAGAGATAAAATATCCATTAGGGATTTGACAAGGAAGAGTTTCTAAAGGTTGGAGGTGCAGATGATGCAGTGGCATTAAAACAGCAGCGAAGAAATGGATCCGGGTCATTAATCAGAGCAGGTAGAGCCAAATGTAGTCCAGATCTCTCTCTCTCTCTCTCTCTCTCCGCAGTCTGCAGACGCACAGAATTAATAGAGTCGGTCAGAAGAGCAGGAAGTTTTGATAGAAACTAAAGAAAACAGAAAGAGGAAGAGGGCAGTAAGTGTTTTAAATAGCGTCTCCACACAGGAAAACATGTTCAATCAGTTCCTTCAGCTCCTGCGGCTCGTCTCTCCCCAAACACTCTCATCCAGCTAATGGAGGTTACTTGGATTTCATTCTCAGAGCCAAACCGCTCTATTCTGAGAGCGTGTGTGCTTTCACTCGAGCAGAAAGAGAGAGCGGCAGATGTAAAGGAAATAATATTGTGTGAAAACACAAAGGAACAGGAGCGAACGCTGAGACTCGGCTCAATTATTTTCAGCCTCCAGTCTTGAAATTGGTGCAATCTGAAAATGACCATGATTCCATCACTGTTTTCTTCCTCATTCCCCCTTATGCATTCATGTTACTAGATCATACAAGCCAGGATTAAAATGAAAACTCAGATTTGTAGTTTCAAGTTTACTCAGAGAAATAAACACCTGTGTGGCTGGTGTTCAGGACACAGATGTCCAGCAAGAATAGATGGCTGCAGATCGTCTCTGATAAAGTCTTTAAACAGTAAAGTTTTGGTGATACGACCGTCTTTACACACATGCCCGAATGATCCTTTAACCTTTCCACTGATGCTGCATAGACACTTTTCACACTTCCATGTTCTCAGAAGCAGAAGTCGTCATAGTTTGCAGTGAATGAAAACTACAGAAAATATATTTGTTTGCTTTCACATTTGCTTCAGTAGCAAATGAAAGAACACTGTGCAGTTTCACCATTTAATCACATGATCATCCTTTTCTGCTGTTTCCTCTTTATCAGAGGATTCAGTAATACAGTATTTTATACATTTGTCTGTTTCAGAAAAGTTCTTCCTCATAAAACTGTCATCCTCAACAACATCATGGGTTAAAAACATTTCGCTCGTGTTGAAATCTAAAGAAGCTGCTGAGAA
Organism: Mylopharyngodon piceus; assembly: GCA_039654765.1. Taxonomy (NCBI): domain Eukaryota; kingdom Metazoa; phylum Chordata; class Actinopteri; order Cypriniformes; family Xenocyprididae; genus Mylopharyngodon; species Mylopharyngodon piceus. Next base: position 13,505,281 of record CM077458.1, on the reverse strand, counting down.
GTGAAATGTGAGCATGTCCTTTAGAGGATCCGTTTGAAGTGTTCTGGTACTCTCTTAAAAATAAAGGTTCTAAAAGGTGCCTTTAAATGTTCCCCAAAGAACCTTTAAACCTTTTTTCCCCACTAAAGAGCCTGTAGTGAAATGGAAAGTTTCTATGGACGTTAAAGGTTCTTCATGGAACCATCAATGCCAATAAAGAACCTTAATTATTAGAGCTTTCTTTTTGTCTCTTCAGAGAAGGAAATGTTGAAAATAAAGGTCAAATATCAGAAAAGGGAATGCAACTACTAGTGCACGTATAAACTGTACACTGGATTTAGAAATAAGGAGTGTCTAGCTCTTTTGTTCCAGTTGTGTCACTGTACGAGAACAGCTGAATTGATCTTGGCAGGAATTCTGTGTCCAGCTGCACTATTTCTTGCCAAAAACATACTTTGTGTTAATTAAGGAAGTGCTTGGGCATTTATATATCGTAGAATACATTTTATCACAGCACAATTAATTCATTTCTCCCTGACAGCAGTTTGTGGTTTCACAGACTGGTTATAAAAACCTGGCCTCATTATCGTTATCCCTCTCCCTCTTTCATTTTCTCTCTGTCTGGGCTTGATAATTCCGGGATCCTCGTGATGTCAGCAGTTTGTGTCTGAACGAGGCCGGCAGGATTCATCCAGTCTGTTATCTTGACATACAGCCTCGTCTCTCTGTAACTCACACACATACAGATGCAGCACGATTTTACCTTGTTCAACCTCTATCGGCGTCTGTCGCTCATCTGTCTGCATGGCCAGTTACTGCCGTCCTGCCTCCTTAATCCTCGCCTCAAATTGCCTTCTTACATCCCTGTCTGGCACCGGGGCGCTCTTTACGACACGCTCATCTCCCAGTTCCATCAGGCAGAAGATCGACTTCACACACTCCAGTACAGCGAGGCTGAAGGTCACGGTCGCTGACTCTGACCGCAGAGCTTAAGGAAAGCGCCAGTTATTATCTCACACAATATCATCGACACCACCTTGGGAAAAACTTAATGTTCATATCTAAATGAAGAACACATTGAAAAATATCCTGTTTGTAATCAGTGGCGATGATCCAAATGGAATACTACTGATTAAGTTACAGCAATTCATTTAATCAAGTAGCTTATGTCTATAGTTGACATCAAAATAATATTTAAAATAAATTAGAAAATTAGAAACAAGTAAGGAGATTTAATGGCTGGTTTCTAATGCACTTTTGTGCAGCCTGTAGGCCTATCCTGAAATAATTAAATAACTAATCAAATAATAATAAAAAATGAATAAATACATAAATCAACGATAATACATTTTTTTTTAAAAATAAATAAAATAGTGTAAATAATGCATGTGAGTGGGGTCAGTTGTATTGTGCGGGAAAATAGCTTATATCTTTAATATTTTTCCTTTAATTTGAGTAAAAATGTCTTTTTTTTTGGCAGTCTGATATAATGAGCCCAAAAGGAGATGTTGCAAAAATTGCTTCAGGCAATTTTATGTGGATAAAAATGGTAAAAAATATAGATAAAATTGCTGAAAATAGGCTTATGTTGAACGTTATTCTTCCGCTGTATTAAGCAGCGCATAAAGTATTAAATGGAAAGTGTTTCTTTTGCTACATGAAAATGTCTGAAATGTCTGATTGGACAAATATTGCAAATATCTACACTGGGAAAAAATAATGTTCTTCCTCAGTGTTTCTGTCTTGTTTTCCAGCACAAATATATAAACATTCTTAAATCAAGAAACATTTACTGGAGAAGCAAAATGACTAAAAAAAACTCATCAAAATTAAGTTACTTTATGCTTAAAACTTAAGTTTATTTTTCTGACCCTATATGCAGATATTTGTTCTTGTTAATTTTTTAACTTAATTTTGATAATTTTTTGTTTAGAAAACAAGACTTAATATCTTCTGTCATTTTGCTTCTCCAGGAAATGTATCTTGATGTTTAGATATTTGTGCTGGAAAACAAGTCAAAAGTTTTGAGGAAGAACGTCATTTTTTGCAGTGTAATCCACCTAATCTGTGATGAAGAAAGCAAACGCTATACGAGTGTCTCTGCAGGAAGCAGAAAGCGACTGAACGCTGAGGCCAGCAGAAGTCGAACACAACTGTTGTTTGAAGGCAGTGTACAGAAGGCATAACCGTGACCCTGTTGACTTTCTTCACTGACAGATGAAAATGAAAAGACTGCATCAATCAAAGCTCAGCTTTAGGAGGAAAAGACATACAGGGCAAGATACAGAGACTGAGAGAAAAAGAAAGAGAGAATGTGATGGAGATGGACAAATAATTGGAAAATTGGATGGAATTGACAAATAATTTATGTTACTGCCCTCTGAATTTAAAGCAAATGTTATCCAATTTTTTGGCCTTCAAACAATCAGAATCTTCTCAGGGAACATGTCCACAAACCCCTCTAACAAGCTCAATTTTGGGACCAACATCTGTGTGATTATCTGCCTTTATACAGCACAGACTGGATTTATTGTTATTCCCATTCATGTACGAGCTCTCGGAAGGGACGAGGGTTGGGTTTAGCTTGTGAAGTGCAGCTGTTTCTTATAAATCTTTGATTGCAGTCTAATGGGTAAGATTAGTAATAAAATACTGAATGTTAAATCTGGGAAATTGCTAAACTAAGGCGCCTCTCAGTTTATTGCCCTTTCTTTTTGTAAGAAAAACAAAATCTGCAGTTGCACAACAAGTAACTAGACAATAGAAGCCAATTGATAGAAGTTGGTTGAAGTGACATGCAACAAACAACAAGCCAACGCAGTAATGTATGTGGATTTGACTTGCTGTATTACACACAAACGATGTTGCTTTCACAAATGTAGGAGGAGGTCTAGCCTTCATCTATGTGATAAAAACCTTTAAGTTTAATATAATAAATCAGGATTCTTATTATAGCTCAAAATGGTCCTGTAAGAAATGAAGATGTTCTGGCCGAGCGTCAGCTGGAACACACTTTAGAGGACAAATTCAGTGTAACGCTTCACCTGTTGGCACAATCACAAATACAGCATCTTTATTTAAAGAACATCACTTTCTGCCAAGAAATTTTTAAGGTAAGGAGAAGAAGAGCCATGTTTACATTCACTGAAATGTAAAAAAGTGGAAAAAGTGTATAGAGCTTTTCTAGTTCAAATAAAACTAGGGCAACAAAAATCAATTCTATTCTATTTAGCTTAGAATAGGGTCAAACTCTGCAAGTGAAAACATACACGTTAACGTTACAGACCAATCTTGTCATCAGATCCGTCCATATAAATGCTCCTCAATCTGTGTTTCTCCCTGTACAAACATACCTTGTATAAATAAACAGCTAAATGAAGTCAGATTGCCTTGAAGAATAAACAAAGTGCTTCCGTTTGGTGTCTGGAGAAAAACATGAGAAACGACTTCCACAACTGAAATAATTCTCTGGGCTTGTCTAATATTCATGCAGAATTATACCATCATAATTGAACTCATCAGTGGAATAATTGGGCACAATTTTAAGCAGTTACAGATGAATTCAAACCTTAGTTAGGCTTAGAAAGTGGTGGAAGAACAGGCCACTAAATACACTTCCTCAGCGATCGACTGTCCACCGTACGTCTAACATAAGAGCGAGCGTGACCGTTTGTAACTTGTGTGAGGTTTCCAATTATTTTACCTCACAAAAACAGCCCATTATGCAGCTTTATATTGCAAACTCATATTTGTTATCACTTTATTTTAATTGATTATAATTCCAGCTAACAAGGAAGATTCTCAGACCTTTGTCTAACGTTCTGGCAAGGTTCTCTCAAAGTTATGAACAAAACGTTCGACTAATGTTTTTTAAATGTTACTAGGCTACTTGTTTCAGAACAAGTTCAGAACAGTAAAGTTCTCATAACGTTTGTATAACCAAGAAAATATGAATATGAAAACTGGATGTTTCAGAAATACCGTTTTCATAATCTCATAACTTAATGGGAATGTTAGCAAAACATTCACTGCACTTTGCTATTCTTTTAGTTATTTACCTATAGCAGCTAATGAACCGGATGTCCCGCACATTCACAGAAAATAGCTTACTTCCGTGCTGCAAAACAAAGTGGACAGGGCAACACAATGGTCAAAAGTTCAGTTCACACATTATTTATGAGTGTTAATCACATACTACAGCCCAACTCACTGTACATGTCTGCACGCGCTCCTGTGTGATGTGGGAGTTCGTGTGTGTTTTTCTGTAACTTACAGACGCAGATGTGATCTGTGTGTCATCGGAAGGTTTTAGATCCAGTCACCGTCTTCCTGTAGCTGCTCTACTCGATTCAACTACGGTTCGAGTCGTGTCTACTGTGATAAGAACTTCTAGAGAAATTGACGCCGCCATCTTATTTACTTTAGTCCCTGTCGCTACAGTATATGTTCACTGCTATCGCGAAAACAGAAAGGGAATTGCTGTTTCGGTGATATGATATAGCCTACTTAAAGGGATAGTCATCATTTGATATCTTTCCAAACCCATGAGACTTTCATTCATCTTTAGAATACAAATGAAGATGTAATGAAATCTGAGACATGTCTGTCTCTATATTGAAAGTCTATTTACCCATCATAAAAAAGATTGTAAAATATTGAGTGGTTTAATCCAAGTCTTCTTTATTGATGAACAGGTTTAATTTAGGCTTTTATTCACATATAAACATTGATCAGTACATTGAGCTCATCAAATATGGTAAACGGAAGCTCACGCATGAGAACCAACAACCCGATCTCATGGCAATTCGTACGTATTTTACGAGAAATTGAGTTGTACAACCACACTCATAGAAATTCGTACGTTTTTGCTAAATTGTAGCTACAAGTTGCCAAATTCGTATGAATTCGTGCGAATGACCTACCCTAACCCGCCCCTAACCCTACCCGTCACTGGGGTTTAGACAGATTGTAGGAATTCGTACGAATTAGCCACCTCGTAAAATACGTACGAACTGGTCATGAGATAGCGTTAACCAATGAGGTTTGTTCTTGCGCGTCAAACAAGTATAGTTGAGCTTCTGTTTATGTTTGCAGATCAAAGTTTATATGCGAATAAAAGCCTGAATTAAATCTGTTAAACATATAATGCGATCATGTCAATTGGATCAAACTGCTCAATTTATAGGATTTATTTTATCTCTTTATGAACGTTTTGAAGCGTCAGAGTTCAGTGGAGGCACAGAAATCTCTCAGATTTCATTAAAAATATCTTCATTTGTGTTCCAAAGATGAATGAAAGTCCTATAGGTTTGGAACGACACAAAGATGAATAAATGATGACAGAATTTATCTATCACTTTAGGCTGTAGTGTGAACACGACATGTATGTGTTTCTGAGTCACACCTGTTCTTCTGTTGTCAATCCCAAACACAGACTGTTTGAACGCAGAGAACCTCCTCAGCTTCAGTTAGTTTATAATCGCAGTTCCTTTTTTCTGTGAAGCCTGAGCAGAGGAATCATCAGTTTCTTAAGACAGCGGGCACTAAATAAACGTCATCCTGCTTTGTGGGAAGAACCATGGTGCATATACTATTGATCTAGAGAAATGCTGTAGAAATAGGTTTAGAAATGGTCGTATTGACTGACAGATGAGTATTTCTCCTGAAAGGCTGCCGATGACTCGACAACATGAGAGAAACGCTTTCAGGACTTTTCATGCCAAGATTCCATTTTTCAGTTTTCTTCTCTGAATGGTAATTGATCCTATTAATTTAAATAATATACATCATATTCTGTCAGCATTCAGTCTGGCAGCAGCACATGGTTAATAAAAGAAGAAATGAAATATGCTGGAGATACTAAAAAGCATAAAATTAAAGCATTAACACAATAAGCCCCTCTGCGTGGAACCCCCTTCTGAAAATATTACAGCATATATATTCTCATTTATAAGATACAGTGCGAGATATAAAAATAACATGCTGTTTCCAGTATTGAATAACTGACTTGCAAATTGTCAATGAATTGAAGCCAAAAAAGTATTGAAATTTGGAAAACATTTAGTTTGTATTAACTGTCATGAAACACATGAACACATTTGCATGCATTGCTTATTGTTCTAAACTTTCATGATTAATCTCGTGATTTCCAAGCAAAATAAAGTTAGTAATAATGTCAAAATAGGTAGATGTGTTAAAATACATATAAATGTTATATAAAATAAATATTAAAACATTAGTATGATGTTTCATTTTCCATTGATTCCAGTGCACTCTTACTATAGTTTAAAGGACATTTTCCACTTCCAAAAGTGTTAATTGTACAACGGCAGCCAATGGCTCAGAAAGCTGTTGGAGTCTGTCCTGTCACCACAGTAATTGCCCGTTCCGCTCAAACAAATGTAAAGCTTTGTTCTCTCTCTCCTCGCCCCTCCTCTCTCATTCTCCACCCATCTCCTCTTGACTTCTCACAGGCAGGTTTAAATGGTGTCACAGGAGGAACGAGCCGCAGATGGAGGAGGAGTGACTGGCAGAGCGCGCTGGTTTTCGTGCCTCGGCAGGCCTGACGGAGACTGCATGGCATTGTCGGCCTCTTCCTTCCTGCAAACACAGTGAAAGTCCACAGCAGCAAACATACACACTCACATAAGCATGCAGAAGCACGCTCGCTCGCTGGCGTTGAGACATCTGAATACAAACTCACACACCTTCAGAAAGAACAACAAAGGTGGTTCATTGTGGTCAGCTGGCACAAAGGTTCAAGATGGCTGGCTAATATAATTCACGAGAACATTTCATCACTCATTCTAAGTAAAAGTACACAACTCTAAATAAACAGAGCACATGAATCGACGATCCATTGTAACAGAAACAGCCATGGAATGTTCTGGCAAGATTCTCTCAAAGTTGTGAACAAACGTTCTTCCAGTAACATTAATAGAACGTTCGTTCAAAGTCTTTAATAATGTTCTCGAAACGTTATTCATGCATCGCTCGTTGAAGTTTTTTTCTGAAATGCTTAAGTTGGACGTTCGTCTAACGTTTTGTAAATGTTGCTACTTGTTTCAGAAAGTTCAGAGAATATTCAAGAGTACAATGGAATGTTCCATTAACGTTCACATTTGAATGTTCAGACATTTACAAATAACAATTTTATAACTTTAATATTTGCAAAACATAGTTTTGTTAGCTGGGTGTCCAGATAAAACCAAATCAAAATGGTTTTCGAAATAGATTTGCTCAGTTAAGCACTCTTCAACACACACACACACACACACACACACACACACACACACAGACAGAATAGTTAATTGTTCAAAAGTCATGGAAACCCCCTAGTTTAACGGCGGCTAAGCAACATATAGATTTAAACACGGCTCATCCAATCAGAGTCCAGTTTGGAGTCAGATCTTTGTTTTACCAAACCCAGCCTCCAATTTAAGTTCCCGGGCCCTTTGCCAAGCCTGTCCAGCATCCATAACTATTCTGCTTTTGTTCCCTCACAAAGAGAGTGGCTAGGAGAAATCTGGGAGGAAAAGAAAATGCGGCGTTATTTATTCCTCCCTCATTCCCCTTCCCGTCTTGTTCTTTCCTGTGAGAGGGACAAAGAGTCAATGCGCTTTGGGAAAAGAACAAGGAACTGTGCAATGTGACTCTGGCGCCGTTGCATGATACCTGTTGGCTTGAACTAGATGGGTGTGAAGAAACTAAAGAATAAAAGGACAGTAGATAGAACAAAAACCCAGAGTAATGGAGTGAAAAAACTGAATGAGAGGAATCTGACACTGAAGATACTGAAAATTCAGCTTTGATCACAGGAATAAATTACAGTTTCCTTATATTCACATAGAAAACAGCTGTTTTAAACTGTAATAATATTTCACTATTTTTACTGTATTTTTGATCAAATAAATGCAGCCTTGGTGAGCAGAAGAGACTACTTTTCAAAAACATTAAAACATCTTTTTTTAATCCAAGCTTTTGACCAGTAATTTTTAAAGGGTCCTTGATTATGATTTGACTTTTTTAACTTTAGTTAGTGTGTAATGTTGCTGTTTGAGCATAAACAACATCTGCAGAGTTACGACGCTCAAAGTTCAATGCAAAGGGAGATATTTTTTTTTACAGAAATCGCTTTTTAAGGACTACAACAAACGGCTGCTAGAGACTACAACGAGCTTCTTCCTGGATTGGTGACGTCACTAACCCTAAAATTTACATAAACCCCGCCTCCGAGAACACACAACAAAGGGGGTGAGGCCATGTTGGGCTGCTTTAGAGAAGAGGAAGAGTTGTTGTAGTAGAGTGTTGTTGACATGCCGTCATTTTACGCCGGACTGCTTCACAAACGAGGGTCAATTCAACGCTGGATTTGCACAAAAGATTAACATGACGGCACATGCTAGTGGATGAGTTGAATCAACTCCACAGCAACTACATAAATTTATCCACTAAACATTCAGAAACGTCTAAAAGTTGTAACTTCTTCCTGAGTCTCTCCATCAGTGTCGACTCCGGTTTGAACAATGTAAGGCTGAACACCGTTACTGACAATCCTCATTTTGGCTGCGTGAGATTCTCCAGCTTTGTTGTTGTTGAGCTGTTAAAGCTCCGCCCTCTTCTGGAAAGGGGGCCGGGAGCAGCAGCTCATTTGCATTTAAAGGGACACACACAAAAATGGTAAACCGTAACTCTATAGTAACATTACTCAGTACTTATTTGAGTAAGTACAATGTAACTACGTCACCTTAAAATAAAGTGTAACCAAAAGATAATTAGCCAAAAGCTGAGAAAAACAATAATACATGAAATAATGCAGTTTTTAGAGGCTATTCTTCTGCAGCCAACCAAACATTGGCATTTTTTGGTGGACCTGATAATAAAGAGCCATTTACAGACTTTTCATTTAAGTCTCTGTATTTGTTTTAGCTTTAAATACTACAGATCAATAAAGAGAATACATTATGATCATACAGTATTTTTTTGACTATTTGAAACATGGTTATAAGAGTCCCTTCATAGTTCACGGGCTGATAGCCTATTTTTTGATCTACACAGTCACATATCTTTACAGTAACACTAGAATGAACACACATCAATACACAAACACATCTCGGATGCTTCCAACAATCTACAGCCACAGGTAGACAATTAATTATTTTAAAATATCTTTAGTGCATTTTAACTATATTCACTGAGAACATAACAGAACACAAGGACTAGTATGTGCTGCCGTTCACTCTTAAAAATAGAGGTTTCAAAAGGAGTTTCACACAGTGATGCCATAGAGGAACCGTTTTTGGCTATAAAATACACACCATTTTTTAGTATGAAGAGCATTTTAAACATTTTTCCATTATAAAGAACCTTTACCCTTGGTTTTACTATGCATAAAACCAAACAGCCATGTTTCTTGTAGTTATTCTATGGTAACCACGAACTAACCATGGTTTTGCTACAAAAACCATAGTTTAACTATGGTTTTGTTGTGGTTATACAAATGGTAGTCAAGACGCCAAAAAAAACACAGTTTTACTATGACAAAACCATGGTTAATTTTCGTAAGGGATAGTGGTTCCATGGATGTTAAAGGTTCTTTGTGGAGCCTTCGATGCCAAGAACCTCTATTATCTTTAAGCGTGTTCAAGCATCCTCAACTAAAACACCAGTGCTTGTTATGTTTGTTACTGTTAAAACATTGTTAGTCATTGCTCATTCAGTTTCAGTTACTCCGCAGTTCCATGGTAAATCACATTGACATGTTAAAAGCAATACATGAGTAACACTGACCACAGTACGATGATTTCGAATACTCTAATTCCCTTCAGTCTGAGGGAAGGTGTTTCCGTCTCTCACACACGATTGTCCCCGTTCTGGACGTACTCCGGCAGGCTGTTCAGTGCCGTCTCCTCGCTCTTGGATTGCAGAGGCTGATCTCCTTTCCTGCAGGTCTTTTTGGTGGCTCTGGAAAGCCTGCGTCTGAACGTGTCTCCAGCCAGAAAGTACAGGATGGGGTCCACACAGCTGTTGAGACTGGCCAGGCCTCGGGTCACCTGGTAGGTGGCGTATACGCGGTCATTAAAGGCACACATATCCGGGCTCTGGAAGTACAGTCGCGCCCTCATGTTCAGGTTCTTCATGACGTGGAAGGGCAGATAGGAGATGGCGAAAACCGTCAGCACGATGATGACCAGGTAGATGGATTTCTTCCTCAGCGGCGCGTTGTCCATGTCGTTGTAAATGAGGGCCTTGACGATGCCTCCGTAACAGCTGAAGATGATGATGAACGGGATGCAGAAGCCGAACACCGTCATGCACATGCTGTAGACAAAATACCCGGGCAGCTCATCCTCCGTCGTGGTGTCGTAGCACGTGGTGTATCCTTTCTTGGGTCCCGTGCGCGAGTAATAGAGGATCGGAGCGATGCCCGCCACCACTATAAACCACACGAAAGCGACGGTGCGCACAGCGTTCTTCTTCTTCAGCCGGCCGAGCGATTTCATAGGATGCACGACGCCGGAGTATCTGTGCACGCTGATGCACGTCAGGAAGAGGATGCTGCCGTAGAGATTGACGTGGAATATGAACCTCTGCAGTCTGCATAACACGTCTCCAAAAATCCAGTCTGTTTTGTTGAAGTAGTAGAAGATGAGAAAAGGCAGCGAGAGTACATAACAAAAATCCGCCAGTGCCAAATTGAACATGTACACGGAGATGCTGCTCCACGGCCGCATGTGACACACGAACATCCATATGGCCAGACTGTTTCCAATGAATCCCATGAGGAACACGATGATGTAGACGATGGGCAGATAGTAAAACTGAAACCCAGTCTTGGTTAGCGAGCATCTCGCCGTGTGGTTTGAAAACTCAGTCACGTTATTCAGGAGCGACGTCAAGTTATTAAACTCCGCTGTCATGTTGTCAAGGATCGGCCGGTGTGTGATCTACGGAGAGAAGAGAAACACGATTTAATGGACAACACAGCGATATCAGTCAGTAATGCAAACTTTATTAAAGGATTAGTTCACTTCAGAATGAAAATTTCCTGATCATTTACTCACCCCCATGTCATCCAAGATGTTTATGTCTTTCTTTCTTCAGTCGAAAAGAAATTAAGTTTTTTGAGGAAAACATTCCAGGATTTTTCTCCATATAGTGGACTTCACTGAGGTTCAATGGGTTGAAGGTCCAAATGTCAGTTTCAGTGCAGCTTCAAAGAGCTCTACAAGATCCAAGACGAGGAATAAGGGTCTTATCTAGAGAAACCATCTTCCAATTTTCTAAAAACAATAAAATTTATATAGTTTTTAACCACAAATGCTCATCTTGCACTGCTCTGTGATGCTCCACGCATTACGTAATCACGTTGGAAAGGTCACATGTGGAAGTACCGCAGTAGGGCGAAAAACTCCATCTCATTTTCTCCTCCAACTTCAAAATCGTCCGACATCGTTGTTTTACCTTTTTTTGTAAAGGACTTAGTCTTTGACGTTCGCTTTGTAAACACTGGATCGGTACTTCCTCCTACGTGACGTGACCTTTCCCAACGTGATTACGTAATGCGTGGAGCATCACAGAGCAGTGCAAGATGAGCATTTGTGGTTAAAAAGTATATAATTTTTTATTTTTTTAGAAAATGGCCAATGGTTTCTCTAGATAAGACCCTTATTCCTCGTCTGGGATCGTGTAGAGCTCTTTGAAGCTGCACTGAAACTGACATTTGGACCTTCAACCCGTTGAACCCCAGTGAAGTCCACTATATGGAGAAAAATCCTGGAATGTTTTCCTCAAAAACCTTTTCTTTTCAACTGAAGAAAGAAAGACATGAACATCTTGGATGACATGGGGGTGAGTGAATTATCAGGACATTTGAATTCTGAAGTGAACTAATCCTTTAACCCGTTGAGATTCAAACATGTTCCACAGATGCAAAAAGTGCTTTATTTCAACTCCGATTGGACCCATAAATTATCATACATTTTTATGAATGTTATATACATGCTATATAGTAACTATTATACAATGTTGATGGCTCCTCTGCAGGGTTTGAACCTGCAACCCTTCAGAGACCATCTTAAGGTTGTTGTTTTGCTCCACTCACAGTTTTGGCATCTTACCAGAGACATACAAGTTAATACATAGGCTGAATGTTGAGATTCCGGTTGTGAATTATCAAATGGTAATTTTAGTTTAAACAGGCTTGGTCTTAATTTTAGAGCAGATTCCACAATATGTAGAATGGCTTCACACATCATTTCTAACCAATTGTTTATGCTTTTCTAAATTTAATAATTATGAATTATGCAATGTTTTTCTGCCCTGTTTAATTTCACAAGATTTTAAATCAAAAGCATGCTTACGTGATGTGGCACTTGATTTAGCAACGTCTAATCTAATAATCCAGCAATTTGGGTGGCACCAAAATTACAACAACTGTAAAAAAACACACCAGATGTCTATTAGAATGTACGCAGAATAGGTTAAGTTTATCATAACCTTCTCAATCAGGCACATGAACATGAAAACGATATAATAGCAATTCATATGTCCCCTGATCGGCCATTTCAACGCAAAATGCGAATTGCGAAATCAACAACTCGTTGGAGCAAAAGTCGATCTCACTCACCACCTTCTCGCTCGTTTAGCCGGCATTCCTCGAGCGCATTTACTGGAATCGACAGCAGCATGGATGTGAGATCCTGCTTTCCCGCCACAGGAATGTCTAGTTTGCAACAGTCCTCGGATAAGAGCGAACAGCTCTCTCTCTCTCACACACACACACTCACACTCACACACACCGACACCGGCGGACGCGTGAGACTCAAATAGTCTTCTGCACGAACTAACAATCTAATCGCTCTATGTGAACCGGCTCTTATTCATGACTCGGATGAACCGATTCGCAAGGTGCGAGTGAACATCAAATAAAAACGATATAGGCTACGCTAAACAATACCATATATACATAAAATACAAGTAAAGATATAATAATACACATTAATGTCTAAGCAAAAATACCTTTGCACTACAAAAGAAATTTTGAAAAGAGAGCCACGGAAATGACTGCAGTTGCAGTGTATTAACTTTAAACAGCGTGTATACATTCAAAATGAACTAGTATCCTACTTTATCCAAAGACTCAAATGAATTGAATCATTGAAACGAACCGTTCGAACGAGTCGACTCGCTGTAACGAATCCCTGCGCCAGTAGGAACTGAGAGCGCAACAGTAGAAGAGTTTCTGCTCGGAGAGAGAGAGGAGGAGGAGCCGATAATGATCGAGAGCAAAGTCTGTAATCGCTTCTTGTTTCACTTCTTCATGTCCTCACAGTCTCCTGCTGCCGATCCGAGACTGACAGTCTTACGTTATGCTTCACTTGAACTAAATGTCGAGCATAGGCTGCATGTCTGGGCCACCAGAACTGGTTTTACAACCTGATGAGTTTGTGCAGGCTTAGAAATAGATTCATCTAACCGTACGAGTGATTGTAAATGCATAAATAAACAAACCTAATGTGTAATTTAAAGAACAGGAGAGCTGCTGTAAAAGCTATAGCACGAATAAACTTGTTCTCTCTCACTCTTACACACATCGTTTTTAGTGTTTTATGAAGACTTTTTTTTATGATTTTTTTTTTTTTTTTGCGTTTTACATTAAAAATGTATATTTACATCATATGATTTACAAGCTGTTTTCCGCATAAGGACCAAATTTTGTCAAAAAATCATTTATTATAGCTTGTCAAATTTGCCCCTATTTGGGTGTGAGCAAAAACAAGCCGTTCTTGTGTGTCCCTTTAAATGCAAATGAGCTGCTGCTCCCCGCCCCCTTTCCAGAAGAGGGCGGAGCTTTAACAGCTCACGCTTCGGTCGCTCAACAACAACAAAGCTGGAGAATCTCACGCAGCCAAAATGAGGATTGTCAGTAACGGTGTTCAGCCTTACATTGTTCAAACCGGAGTCGACACTGATGGAGAGACTCAGGAAGAAGTTACAACTTTTAGAATGAAACTGGATGTTTCTGAATGGTTAGTGGATAAATTTATGTAGTTGCTGTGGAGTTGATTCAACTCATCCACTAGCATGTGCCGTCATGTTAATCTTTTGTGCAAATCCAGCATTGAATTGACCCTCGTTTGTGAAGCAGTCCGGCGTAAAATGACGGCATGACAACAACACTCTACTACAACAACTCTTCCTCTTCTCTAAAGCAGCCCAACATGGCCTCGCCCCCTTTGTTGTGTGTTCTCGGGGGCGGGGTTTATGTAAATTTTAGGGTTAGTGATGTCACTAACCCAGGAAGAAGCTCGTTGTAGTCCCTACCAGCCGTTTGTTGTAGTCCTTAAACAGCGATTTCTGTAAAAGAAAATATCTCTCTTTGCATTGAACTTTGAGCGTCGTAACTGTGCAGATGCTGTTTATGCTCAAACAGCAACATTACACACTAACTAAAGTTAAAAAAGTCAAATCATAATCAACCACCCCTCTTATATTTTTGGTTATATGTAGCTCATAGAAACATTTATAGAAAGCAAAAGGTTTTGCACTATAGCATATCTTTCCTCCAATAGCGTTATTATTATGGTGAAATCTCATTTATCATTTTTTGAATGTGCATGATGCAGAAAGCTCAGTTTAGAAACAAGGCCACAATGTTTTCCTCAATATATGACAGTGACGTATTTTCCCTTAATTTCACGTCTCCTTCATCTGATCTTTTTTTGATGTTGCTTTTTGTTCTTTGAAAGTCACGAAAATATACAAAAACAAACAAAAAACAATCAGAGATTTAGTATTGTCTTGCATGTTGTAAACTTGCTATGAATGACAGGAAATTAAACTGTTTTCCCTTTCAGCATGTTTAGTCTGCAGTCGAGGCTAAAGAGAACTGAACTGTGACGAGAGTTTCACACTCACACACACACACTCGAGGCTGGAGACGGCTCTCTGCACTAAAATATACTGCATGCACAATGAAAAATAGACAACTGAAAAGAAGAAATGTAAGCGAGAAGTGAAGAATGATGGAGTTAATCTTGCTCTATTCTGTTCAATGACTAAGACAGAGCTGACTGAATGTCTGATGAAAGTTAAGCACTCTTGACTCGAGTCTAGCAGTGTGTGTGTGTGTGTGTGTGTGTTCCTGCACGCATATAAATCCAAGATCCAGCTGTGTACAGATGGGAGTTGGCAGATAGAGAGAGTGTTAGTACAAAAACAGTCATGGACCTGCACCTGTTTTCCAGTGTTTGACAGCATGAAAAACTCCCTCACTGATGCTTATATAAGGGAAAGGGCATTAGCTCACTGATTGGACTGTTTTAATTGGATGTTTATAGAGCTATTTCTTGCTATTTTGGTGGAAGTAAACAGATGTTTTCCCCTCCATATACACAACTACAGATTTTAAATACTGATGATAATGTTTTCGGTTTCAGATGTATCCTAATTCTGTCAGAGAAACGCAAACAATACGAGAAATACATTTGATTAAGTTTACAAATGCACTAATTTAAGTTCCCCTGGAGTAAAATAAATGCTTAGCAGGTTCAACCGAGAGTTTTATCTATAAATGCACGCCTGAATGTAAATCACAAGACTGAAATGTGCAAAATTCACCCTGTCGTTTATATTCAGATAAACGTCCATCCATTTTTCATGAGTTTTGACTGAATCACTTATAATTACCAAAGCAGCTTATTACAGGAATCTAACCACGATTTTTCTGAACACATGTATGGAGTCACAGGATAAGAGTCTATTAGCTGCGGTCTGACTGTCTGATTCAAGAACGGCCACAGTTTGTGCTTCTGTCATCAGCACCATCCTCATGTTTTTCTTCTGAAATGCTGCATTATTGTGTTAACTGTGTCTAATATGGTAATGCCACATATATATCGATCTTTTCATGCGGCTTGAGCGCAGCTCATCCATCTCTTCTTCTTCTTCTCCCTCTCCTCCTCTTGTGATATTTGTCAAAACTGACATTATTGATCCTAATGTCTTCTTACTCTGTTCACCGTACAGGAAAGTCCATCTTTCTGCTCTCCATCTCCTCTCGCAGAGTATCTGTTGACAAAGAAATACACAGAAATGTATTGTATTCGCAATAAATGTTGTGATATATTCTGTACAGGTTCAGTGTATAAACAGTGTACAACGGAGCAATGGTGTGTCTTCTTTGGCACACGTGGTTATGTAATGTGATGGATGAAGTATAGCCAGCCACCCACTGCAAAACAAACCCTGCGGCTGAAACAAGATCCTTATCACCCTGTCTGGCTTTAGTTTTTATTTTGTACATTATATTACACACAAGGCTATTTAATATTATTTCAGTTGAAATTATTTGATTATACAAGCACAGCTGTGGAAGTATTGTTTGCATTTGACAAGAGTTAATTTTGCCAACAATCAGAAAGATTCATTCCAGAGATCCATGAAGTAAACAGACGTGTGTTGAACTTTGAACAGTTGGTTATTTTAGAACTTGTAGCCTCTCACCTCACCTTCTGGGGGTAGATCAATGGATGAAAACAAATAAATATGGAAATAAATGTTGTTTAGATAACTATAATGACATTCTTTATGGTACACTAGAGACTCCAGATCATAATATCTCACTTTTACATATGAGTTCTGCTCAATATTATGCTCATGAAACACACGTAAAAAGGTCTCATACTCTTTGGTGTCATCTGTGTCGCAACATGTTGGCATCCAATATTTATTTCCAAAATGAGCTGGTAAACAGATATTGTAGGTAAATATAACCTACAATAAACCAAAGCTGCTGTGAGTGATAGGAAAACAGATGAAAATGTGTGCTTGATGACTGTCTGACAGCAGATGAGAAAGCATGTAATAGTCAGAACCATGACTTTAATGGTGTACATTAAAGCTTTTTATTCCAAGCAGCGTGGCGTAAAAATGCTGAGTTGCAGAGCTTGTGTCCTAATGGGCTTTAGTGTGGCCGTATCTCTCTCTCCTGGAGCCCAGAGAATTGATTTCCCCTCCACCGCAACCTGTGTGAATATATTTTACTCCATCTTTTTATTTTTCCATTAAGAATCCACAGTCCACTGAGAAAACTGCCCACTGCAAAAGAGATTATTTTATAGCTGACCCAAAATCTCCTCAAAAAAAGGTTCACGAAGGACTTGAGGACACAGAGCAAAACATTTTGTGGGAAAAGAAATCAAAAAACAAGTTTGTTTAAAAATCATATTAATGTACAAACCCGATTCCAAAAAAGTTGGGACACTGTACAAATTGTGAATAAAAAAGGAATGCAATAATTTACAAATCTCATAAACTTATATTTTATTCACAATAGAATATAGATAACATATCAAATGTTGAAAGTGAGACATTTTGAAATGTCATGCCAAATATTGGCTCATTTTGGATTTCATGAGAGCTACACATTCCAAAAAAGTTGGGACAGGTAGCAATAAGAGGCCGGAAAAGTTAAATGTACATATAAGGAACAGCTGGAGGACCAATTTGCAACTTATTAGGTCAATTGGCAACATGATTGGGTATAAAAAGAGCCTCTCAGAGTGGCAGTGTCTCTCAGAAGTCAAGATGGGCAGAGGATCACCAATTCCCCCAATGCTGCGGCGAAAAATAGTGGAGCAATATCAGAAAGGAGTTTCTCAGAGAAAAACTGCAAAGAGTTTGAAGTTATCATCATCTACAGTGCATAATATCATCCAAAGATTCAGAGAATCTGGAACAATCTCTGTGCGTAAGGGTCAAGGCCGGAAAACCATACTGGATGCCCGTGATCTTCGGGCCCTTAGACGGCACTGCATCACATACAGGAATGCTACTGTAATGGAAATCACAACATGGGCTCAGGAATACTTCCAGAAAACATTGTCGGTGAACACAATCCACCGTGTCATTCGCCGTTGCCGGCTTAAACTCTATAGGTCAAAAAAGAAGCCATATCTAAACATGATCCAGAAGCGCAGGCATTTTCTCTGGGCCAAGGCTCATTTAAAATGGACTGTGGCAAAGTGGAAAACTGTTCTGTGGTCAGACGAATCAAAATTTGAAGTTCTTTTTGGAAAACTGGGACGCCATGTCATCCGGACTAAAGAGGACAAGGACAACCCAAGTTGTTATCAGCGCTCAGTTCAGAAGCCTGCATCTCTGATGGTATGGGGTTGCATGAGTGCGTGTGGCATGGGCAGCTTACACATCTGGAAAGGCACCATCAATGCTGAAAGGTATATCCAAGTTCTAGAACAACATATGCTCCCATCCAGACGTCGTCTCTTTCAGGGAAGACCTTGCATTTTCCAACATGACAATGCCAGACCACATACTGCATCAATTACAACATCATGGCTGCGTAGAAGAAGGATCCGGGTACTGAAATGGCCAGCCTGCAGTCCAGATCTTTCACCCATAGAAAACATTTGGCGCATCATAAAGAGGAAGATGCGACAAAGAAGACCTAAGACAGCTGAGCAACTAGAAGCCTGTATTAGACAAGAATGGGACAACATTCCTATTCCTAAACTTGAGCAACTTGTCTCCTCAGTCCCCAGATGTTTGCAGACTGTTATAAAAAGAAGAGGGGATGCCACACAGTGGTAAACATGGCCTTGTCCCAACTTTTTTGAGATGTGTTGATGCCATGAAATTTAAAATCAACTTATTTTTCCCTTAAAATGATACATTTTCTCAGTTTAAACATTTGATGTGTCATCTATGTTGTATTCTGAATAAAATATTGAAATTTGAAACTTCCACATCATTGCATTCCTTTTTTATTCACAATTTGTACAGTGTCCCAACTTTTTTGGAATCGGGTTTGTATGATGTGCCATAAAGTAACATGTTTTGCATAATATCTAAATTTACTTAAAGCCTTCATGTATAATACATTATAATACTTATCTATCATTGTTACACTTTTAGAAATTATAATTAATTAAAACACATGACAAACCACCAAGATGTAATAGGAGTCTGAAAATATCATAATGCATTTTAACTTTGGTTGCAATTATTTATGAACAGACATAATGCAGCATTATAACGTACATTATGAACACCTTTATAATGCATTAAATAAACTAAAGTGATCCCTTAATTACCCGTGCTTAATTGTACTGAATGTGTTCTTGTAATGTACTTCAAATCCAAAAAAAAAAGTATTGCAGATTGTACCATATTCTGTTTATTTTGATAAAATAAATGAATTTACTTGGTCAATATACTGTATGTCATTAAAATTTGTTTATTTTAAAAATACAGAATTTAATTAAAAAATTATATTAACTTATTTTTAAAAAATGAATTAATTACAAAATGAAAAGCTTCTTGCTTGAGAGAGATCTCAATGCTTTAATAAATTTACTGTAACAATAAATTATATCTTATATGATTAATATCATATTTATATCGTATAATAGTTTCATTATAAATATGGTGATGAACACCCAACATAATATTTAATATTTACTATATAAATGAAATAGTCCCAAATTGTACCCCAAATATATTCTTCAGTCTTTAAAAAAACTGTTGATTTAATTAATTTGAACAAATCTGAAAATAATTAACAATACATTTGTATTAAAATACCTTTGTATAAATATTAATCAACTAGTCTATGATGTTAGACAGGCATTTTTCCATCTCTCAACCATATGATTGTTCACTCAGCTCCAACATTTCTGTAATAAAAATATAAAGTGACTAGAAGAAAAAATCTAAGGTGACTGTTTTTGTGTGAGACTTTTATTTTCCAGACCAAATAGGGTGATAGTGTTACACACACACACACACACACACACACATCCTTTCCGGTCTGAGATATTTGATATGACACTAATCCTGAAATGATTTGAAGTAGGCTACTTAAGCATGCAACAGCATTAACTTTACACTAAAGCTGCAAATCATTCATCTTTACAATAGTGTTTGTGATAAGACGTCTTCAGAAAGGGGATGTTTGCTTGTGGGAACATTTCTAAGCTGCTGCGTATCGTACACACAAACATGCGTTTGGGTCAGAGGACGGACAGGAAATAGCACTTAAATTGACTGGTCTGTAGGGGCGACCCAAACATGGACACAACTGCAGTCAGTTCAAGTCACATTTTAACTCTCAGATAATAAAGACTTCTTACAGTATATTCACGTCACAAACTTGCACTTTGGCCCAACAGTGTTTGCTTTTAGATACTGTTTTATACCGCAGGATCCGGAAACAGACTGAGAGCGGAGAGTGGTGTGACATTCCTCTATACACTTAGTTTATAAACCTCCTGCAGAAACTCTTTAAATAGTAAAAGAGAGATTAAAATTGTATTTTGCTTTAGTACTGTCGTAACACTTTACCATAAGGTTCAACATTAGTTGACTAACAATGAACTAACAATGCATTAACTAACAATGAACAGCACTTTTTACTGCGTTTAGTTAACAATTTACAATAAGGTCCCATTAATGCACTGACAAACATTAACAATGAGCAATACATTTCTTACAGTATTTCTTAATCTTTGTTAAGGTGTGAAATACAACTGTTAATTGTTATTTCATGTTAGCTCAAATCCATGAAATATTAACAACTTTTGATAATAACGTAGTAGGCTAAATGGTGAAGCTAACATTAACTAAGATTAATAACCGTTTTAGAAGCATTTTTCATTGTTAGTTCATGTTAACTAATAGACTATTAACAAGTGGAACCTTATTGTAAAGTGTTACGACACCGGTGGCCGTTAAGTGAACTGCAGCAGCAACTTCCTGCTCGTGCTCGCGTGACGTACAAGAGACTTAATGTGATTCAAGGCCCTGCAAACTCACGTTGTATTTCTTTTTCGTTCTTCACTTGGAAGTAAAAATAAGTTGGAAATGCCTTTGCAGCGATATACTGTTAATGAACATCCCGACACGTGACTGCTGAGAGCGACGGTGGGATGAATAAATCTGCGCTGCGCGCGCTTTCCTCTCAATATCAAAATAAACACTACAAAAATGCTAGCGGTGAGAACACAGCAGTTAAAGCATCTGATCATAGCGATGTGGATATGTTTGCATCAGCTCTGCAATTCACCGGCATCATGTCAACAGATGAGATAAGTGAAATTACACTGTTATGGTAGTTTGATTATTATATTTCAGACTGTAGACTATATAGATCTGGCTATGTGAGACTATAGTTTGAATTATTCTTGTTTGACACATTGACATTACAGTACAGAATGGCTCTTTCGGCAATTGTAAGCATTATAGACAACCTAGGACGTCGCGGAAGGTCTCGTTTATTACAAGCTGTTCATGGCAAGCGATTAAAGCTGCAGACCGTAAGTTTCCCTCTTTGTCGCCATCTCTGTTT
This sequence comes from Mylopharyngodon piceus, assembly GCA_039654765.1. Taxonomy (NCBI): domain Eukaryota; kingdom Metazoa; phylum Chordata; class Actinopteri; order Cypriniformes; family Xenocyprididae; genus Mylopharyngodon; species Mylopharyngodon piceus. The sequence continues at coordinate 13,483,935 of CM077458.1, read as the reverse complement.
GAAACCTGCCATTGCAGTTATATGCGGAATTATTATTGTTACTTGCGTTGTGCATCGGCACGGCTCTTCAGCGCGGATGAATCTAATGTTTGCTGTCAGTCACCATATCGGTGTGGATACTGTACTTCAGAATCACAAGCTGTGTCTCATTTCAAAGGCTGCATCCTCCGGAGGTCGCATTTGAAGGTTGCATACATCACTGAGGCTGTATCATTTCAGAAAAGTAAGTAGGACACTCCGAATGCGACCTTCGAATGCGCCCTTCTTTCACAGGAATTCGGAGTATGCATGAGGTGTATCCTTCGCTGCTGCAGATAGCCCACAATTCTTAGCGTCGCTGTTAACCGTCATTTATTGGGAGAAAAAAAAATGGGATCGTCGGCAGATGTACATACAAGCGAAAATGTGTTTAAATGTAAGTAGTTTCAAGCTTGTTTTTGTTTTAAACTTCGTTCTTCTTAATATCCTCCTTTGTGTCTGTAACAGATATCTGTTGCACATACACCGCAGCTCCTCAAGCATTAACCAAAATAAAACAAGTAAATACATTTTCTTTTCAAATTACTTTACAAATTTATAAATAATTTTCATTCATTCAACTGTTGTGAGAGCGCCGTTAACGTGTTGGCATAGCAACGTAATACTTCCTGTTTCCTTTGCTGCCCGTGTGTCCTACAAAGGACGTCTCGTTTAATTCTGGTTAAGGACACTCCATATACTGCATCCTTCACAGGATGCGTCCTCTGGAGGATGCAGCCTTCGAAATTAAATGAAATGACGCACAGCAACAGATTCTACGTCTTGGAAGTATGACCAAAATAAGAATTTTCACCGGAAAATGTCATCTGAACAAGTAACATGTCTGCCACTTTTGTTCTGACCAACTGAGAAAAAAATCAATAAATCGCGCTGCCAGTGGTGATTAAATCTAACAATCGCTTAGCTCGGATCACGTCAAACCGTGCAAATTATTATTATTGTTATACTTTGTTGTCAAATTGTTAATGTTAACAACATCAGCATTGCGTGACTATGTGTATTTAGTGTGTATTAGCGTTACCTGTAGATTTCAATTTCTGTAGCCACTCTTTTGCTTTTGACTACGGTGAATCTCCAGCTGTCTGATGATTGTCATTTGGACCTTTCTGTATTACAATCTGCCATCAAAATTATTATTATTATTGCAGCTGCTGTGAGAAAAGACTATAAATAATCCTCACATGATATAGCCTACTAGCTGGGACTCTTCTCTATGTAAACAGACGTGACGTAATGACACAAAGATGAACGGCTTCATGCTTGAATTTATCGCAGAAACCCACCAGTACCGCCTGGATTAGAAAACATTATTACAATCTTACCGTTGTGAATCAGGCTAAGGTAAGGAGATAGTTTTTAACACTGGCTGGTTATGTACTTGCTCAAAAATTGATTTTGGATAATTTTTAACCCAAAAAAGTTATGGCTTGCAGCTTTAATATGTGAAAATTCTTACATATAGCCCCTTAAAGGGTTAGTTCACCCAAAAATGAAATTTCTGTCATTAATTACTCACCCTCATGTCGTTCCACACCCGTAAGACCTTTATTTATCTTCAGAACACAAATGAAGATATTTTTGATGAAATCTGAAGCGCAGAGAACATCTTTTGTGCGCTAAAACAAAACAAAAATGACGACTTTATTATCCTGCGTCAGCATCACACGCATACGTTGTGCTGCTCACGTGAACAGCTTCGGCCAATAATGAGTCGGCGTTCTGACGTAGAACCTGGAAGCGCTGCACTGTTTCTCTCTTTCTACAATGTAAACAGAGTATGAGAATGACAGGGAAGAGAAGAAATTGTTGAATAAAGTCGTTATTTTTGTATTCTCGTCTCTTCATAACATTAAGGTTGAACCACTGCAGTCACATGACTGTTTTAACGATGTCTTTAGTACCTTTCTGGACCTTGAATGTGGTAATTACGTTGCTTTCTATGGGGGATCAGAAACCTCTCAGATTTCATCAAAAATATCTTCATTTGTGTTCTGAAGATGAAGGAAGGTCTTACGGGTGTGGAACGACATGAGGGTGAGTAATTAATGACAGAAATTACATTTTTGGGTGAACTAACCCTTTAAGTTGAACACAATGCAAGGCAAAATTCAAAATGCGGGTAAAACGACTGTAAAAAATCAATACGGAAAATTCCTTCATATTAACACAGTATTGTTTACTGACTTTTCTGTGGTAATTTGCAGTACGTTAGAACTGGTGATTGGTGGACAGAGCAAAGCAACAGGCAGCTGGAGATGTTGTACTTCTCATTCACAATGAATGTTTCTGCACTCAGCATCCTCTGACAGATCTCTGTAAATCAAACTCTTACCGGTGGTGCCTATTCAGTGGAGTGGCTCAGACAGGCTAAACACCATTTTACAGTCTCCAAGCAGGAGGGCAGATATTGAACCACTTAACTTGAGTCTAATTTATGAGGTGAAAAGTTTGCAGCGACTCAGGCCTTTGAGGACACAGACATCAGATTTATAATGAGACTTGCACTAGGTGTGGATTTACTGCAGAATCGTTACATCATCTTCACAGCTACGTCACAGTCGCGGCTACTGTACTGCCTGAGTGGGCTGATTCTGTACGGCAACCCCAGAGTGCTTTTCCACTTTCTCTAATCAGTGTACTTTCCCTTTACCCTGTATCTATCCTGGTATCAGCAGAGCGCTTTCTTCTTGAAGAAACTAATTACTAATGATCCACTCTCCTAGCTGTGCAACACCGATATAATAGTTCTCATGGTGCACAGATATTATCACTTTATAGAGAGTAAGAAAATCACAGGACAAAAGAACAGAGTGCTGCTTAGTGATACTTAAGGGCCAGACCAAATACTTTCAATGTGAACTCTTCTTTCAGCAACACTAATCTTAAAATATACAATATAGTTAATTTATTTGGCTCAAACTTCTACACTGATGTAGTGACATATTTCTAGGAGAATCATGAATCATTCCTTCTTTGTATTTTGGTAATGATAGCTATAGTGGGTAATAATAACAATAAGCACATTGTACTCATTCATTATTGCTTTCATCTACTGATGATAAGGATTTACAATCACAATTCACTGGCTGTAATACTGTGGAAAGAGTTCCACCTTGTGGCCATTTATGTAAAAACGTTTTGAGGACATGTTAAATATATTTTCTTTAGCTAGATTGAATGTGAAAATAGTGTCTGTTTCTAAAACCAACTCACTGATCTTTACCCTTGCGACAAATTCTTGCGAGTAGCTTCTCCAAGTGTCAGTTTTCAGTTGTTTTGGACACTGTGTGAAACATGCAGTTATGAAGATGTTTAAAAAATGACCCGAAAAGCTTTTATTGTTGTATCTCAAGATTTACTTTTAGAATGGTTTGGCAAAAACAGTCACTGAGTTTCAATAAAAACCAAATAACATTGCCAGTAGATTTCATTTTGCTTAAGATTCAAAGAAAAACCCTGCAAATGAATGTAATGCATTACAGGTGTCTATATATCCATATGGTGACAGAGATTTTTCTAAAACGTGTTTGTATTGTGACCCAAAACTCCCAACATAGAGCAGTGTGGTTTAAGAAAATTGGATTTATTTGCTTTCATTGCAATATAAGCAGTAACCTTGATTTGTTGTCATGGATTAGATTGAAATCAATGATTTACTTGATGAGTGAATATCAGGTTGAGGGCATGCATGATTTTAACGTTATTCTCTGAGAATGCAGCCACAGAAATGCTCCTGTTCACATACCCTGTGAAAACAAAGGAGGGTTATATAAACTTCAGCCTTTATATTGAACAAAGATTGTGCAATCCAGCATTTTCATAGGTGTATTTTCAGTACATTGTAGGAATATAAAGAACAAGTGGGCTGGTATCACTCACCATGACAAAACCAAGGAAGCTGATGGAGACATTCCCATGAATGTTGATTGTAGTAACTTTTTCCAAAGGAATGCGATGCTTGAACATGCTGTGTTGTTGGCCTTTTACTTGTACCTGACACACCAAAACCAGGCTTTAAGATTTAAGTAGTATTTTAATAAATATTAGCTTTGCTTCTTATGGGCACATCGTATTTTGGCTCTTGCAAAAACAGTAAATAGTAAATTGTTTTTTCATGCATGGATGTATGATAATTTTTGTATTCACTACATGTGATGACAAATCATGTAAAAAGCTCGTCAAAAACAGATTCTTAGCTTTTTTTTAGGGTGCTGTGAGAATCACAGAACAACTACCTGAAATCCTTCAGATTTGATGACGATGAACATCTCAAAATCTTCTCCCTTTTTAAAGGGATTGTCAGAGACACTTTGCTCATCTCCCCATTTTCCATTCGTAAAGCTGTTCATGGCCACCTTTGAACCCATTCGAGGGTTAAAATGGAAAGCAGTGTCATGCTTGTCAGTAGGCCCAGTCTTGAAATTGATTGAAAACCTGCATGGAAGTTGAGACACGTTAAATTATCTGAATCCAAATGAGTCATCTCATCAACATATTGAGATTGCAGAGATTAGTCCACATTGTAAGAACTACAACAGATCACATTATTATCTTGCATGTTTGGTGCAGTATCAATATTATTATAATAATGTGATGCATGGACATATATTGTGTTATGTCTATTTATTGCAAAATTTATCATATCGTGTGGTGATTGGCGATACAACCCTTATTCAGTGCATATCTGAGGATTGGTTGCATACACTCGGCCAATGGAATAGTCACTTACCGGACAGCATTAGTAGGAACTACTCCCTGCACGTATAAGGCCATGCCTTCTCTCGTTCCCTCAGGAATTTGGCCCACATAAGGAAGAGTCTACAGTAAACACAAGAAAATAGGCATCAGGCATCAAATTTTGCGGCAGGGTTTGAATTAATTAAAATGGAAATTTTGAAATACATTGATGTTTAAAGTGGTCATTACAATCTTAAAACTACTCAAGACAATTGCTCTTGGGTAAAACAGTTTGTATGCACTGCTGTTTCATTAAAGGATTAGTTCATCCAAAAACAAAATTTCTGTCATTAATTACTCACCCTCATGTCGTTCCACACCCTTAAGACCTTTGTTCATCTTCGGAACACAAATTAAGATATTTTTGATGAAATCCTACAGGTTTTTTTTTTTTTATCCTGAGATTTATTTATTTATTTATTTTTACCTTTCTGGACCTTGAATGTGGTAATTATGTTGCTTTCTATGGAGGATGAAAAAAAACATTTGGAACGACATGAGGGTGAGTAGTTAAATTAAAGAAATTTCATTTTTGGGTGAACTAACCCTTTAAATGGATATTTCAACCTAGAATGAAAATTTTGTCATCATTTACTCACCTACATGTCATTCTAAACCTGTATGATTTTCTTTAGAAAGATATAGATATACTGAAGAAATACTGAAGAATGTTTCAGCTGTTTTTTCCAAAAACTTGAAGGAAGTGGTGTCCAAAAAAAAGTTCCATAGAAGAGAGAGAGTCCAATGGCTTTGGAATTACATAAGGGTCAGTAATTGACATAATTTTTGGCTGGACTATCTCTTTAAGTGTTTGCGCTTTGTTGTGCATTCAGAAGTCACTGGAAAGGATCGGTCACTCACAGGGTTTTGGACTGGCTGCAGGACCTCCGACTGTACGATGGAACGTTCCCTACGTGAGCTGCCCAGACTAGTGATTGTTGACTTGACTTTAGTAACAAATGAGGATGTGCTCCAGTTCTAATGAGAGAGACAGTGTATTTAGAAAGCTCTTTACTTTCCACGTCTTCCAGTGGAATTCTCACTGGATTCCAAACCAGTATTATTCATTCTGCAATACTGCATCAGCTGATGAAAAAGAAACTTACTTGTAGGCAGCCAAAAAGGTTGACAGCAACATCTCCATTGATATTTAATGTTGACACTTTTTCCAGCGGTATACGGTGCTTGAACATGTAAAGCTTCTTGCCATTCACGTATACCTGATGATCCAAAGCAACACAACCCATGTGAGGACAAGTTCCTAGAGTTCTTTTATGGGTGTGCAGTGACTCAAACAAAACACATACCTGATATCCTTCGGATTTGATGACAATGTACATCTCAAAAGCTTGTCCCTTTTTAAAGGGGTTATCAGAGACACTTTCCTCAGCCTCCCATCCTCCATTCCTGAAGCTGTTCATGGCCACATTTGAGCCCATTCGGGAGGAGAAGTGGAAAGCAATATCATGCTTGTCAGTAGGCCCAGTCTTGAAATTTATTCTAAACCTGCATGGAAGTTGAGAAATGTTAAATGTACCAAATCTAGATAATGACATATCTCTCTAACACAGGGGTTCTCAACTCTTGCCCTCAAAGTTTCCTGTAGAGTTTAACTCCAACCCCAAACAAACACACCTGAACAAGCTAATCAAAGTCTTTAGGACTACTAAAAAGTTACAGACAGGTGGGTTTGATCAAGGTTGGAGGTAAACTCTGCAGGAAAGTGGACCTCATTACCTTAACTCTAAGTCAGTGCATATCTGAGGATGTGGTCTAATCCTGACTGAACTCTAGTATTGCATTCATTTTATATTTGGTTGCATAATCAAGGCCAAAGGAATAATTGCTTACCGGTCAGCATTAATAGGAACAACTCCCTGCAAGTACAAGGCCATGCCTTCTCTTAGTCCTCCTGAAATTGGGCCCACATAAGGAATTTTCTGTAGTAAATCACAAGAAAATAGGCATCAGCCTACATTAACCAGACTCTTGTTGCGGGTTTTGAACTTATTGAAATAAGAAATTCAAAATTTCATTCAAGTTTATAATGATCATCATAATCCTGAAACTATGGTGAGACAGTTGCTCTTGGGTGAAACAGTTCTCATGCACTGCTGTTTCATTAAGTGTTTGCACTTTGTTGTGTATTCAGAAATCACTGGAAAGGATCGGTCACTCACAGGGTTTTGAACTGGATGCAAGAGCTCTGACTGTACGGTGGAACGTTCCCCATGTGAGCTGCCCAGACTGATGATTTTTGTTGTAACTTCTGTAGGAAATGAAGATGTGCTCCAGTTCTAATGAGAGAGACAGTGTATTTAGAAAGCTCTTTACTTTCCACGTCTTCCAGTGGAATTCTCAATGGATTCCAAACCAGTATTATTCATTCTGCAATACTGCATCAGCTGATGAAAAAGAAACTTACTTGTAGGAAGCCAAAAAGGTTGACAGCAACATCTCCATTGATATTTAATGTTGACACTTTTTCCAGCGGTATACGGTGCTTGAACGTGTAAAGCTCCTTGCCATTCACGTATACCTGATGATCCAAAGCAACACAACCCATGTGAGGACAAGTTCCTAGAGTTCTTTTACGGGTGTGCAGTGACTCATATAAAACACATACCTGATATCCTTCGGATTTGATGACAATGTACATCTCAAAAGCTTTTCCCTTTTTAAAGGGGTTATCAGAGACACTTTCCTCAGCCTCCCATCCTCCATTCCTGAAGCTGTTCATGGCCACATTTGAGCCCATTCGGGAGGAGAAGTGGAAAGCAATATCATGCTTGTCAGTAGGCCCAGTCTTGAAATTTATTCTAAACCTGCATGGAAGTTGAGAAATGTTAAATGTACCAAATCTAGATAATGACATATCTCTCTAACACAGGGGTTCTCAACTCTGGCCCTCAAAGTTTCCTGTAGAGTTTAACTCCAACCCCAAACAAACACACCTGAACAAGCTAATCAAAGTCTTTAGGACTACTAAAAAGTTACAGACAGGTGGGTTTGATCAAGGTTGGAGGTAAACTCTGCAGGAAAGTGGACCTCGTTACCTTAACTCTAAGTCAGTGCATATCTGAGGATGTGGTCTAATCCTGACTGAACTCTAGTATTGCATTCATTTTATATTTGGTTGCATAATCAAGGCCAAAGGAATAATTGCTTACCAGTCAGCATTAATAGGAACAACTCCCTGCAAGTACAAGGCCATGCCTTCTCTTAGTCCTCCTGAAATTGGGCCCACATAAGGAATTTTCTGTCGTAAAGCACAAGAAAATAGGCATCAGCCTACATTAACCAGACTCTTGTTGCGGGTTTTGAACTTATTGAAATAAGAAATTCAAAATTTCATTCAAGTTTATAATGATCATCATAATCCTGAAACTATGGTGAGACAGTTGCTCTTGGGTGAAACAGTTCTCATGCACTGCTGTTTCATTAAGTGTTTGCACTTTGTTGTGTATTCAGAAATCACTGGAAAGGATCGGTCACTCACAGGGTTTTGAACTGGATGCAAGAGCTCTGACTGTACGGTGGAACGTTCCCCATGTGAGCTGCCCAGACTGATGATTTTTGTTGTAACTTCTGTAGGAAATGAAGATGTGCTCCAGTTCTAATGAGAGAGACAGTGTATTTAGAAAGCTCTTTACTTTCCACGTCTTCCAGTGGAATTCTCAATGGATTCCAAACCAGTATTATTCATTCTGCAATACTGCATCAGCTGATGAAAAAGAAACTTACTTGTAGGAAGCCAAAAAGGTTGACAGCAACATCTCCATTGATATTTAATGTTGACACTTTTTCCAGCGGTATACGGTGCTTGAACGTGTAAAGCTCCTTGCCATTCACGTATACCTGATGATCCAAAGCAACACAACCCATGTGAGGACAAGTTCCTAGAGTTCTTTTACGGGTGTGCAGTGACTCATATAAAACACATACCTGATATCCTTCGGATTTGATGACAATGTACATCTCAAAAGCTTTTCCCTTTTTAAAGGGGTTATCAGAGACACTTTCCTCAGCCTCCCATCCTCCATTCCTGAAGCTGTTCATGGCCACATTTGAGCCCATTCGGGAGGAGAAGTGGAAAGCAATATCATGCTTGTCAGTAGGCCCAGTCTTGAAATTTATTCTAAACCTGCATGGAAGTTGAGAAATGTTAAATGTACCAAATCTAGATAATGACATATCTCTCTAACACAGGGGTTCTCAACTCTGGCCCTCAAAGTTTCCTGTAGAGTTTAACTCCAACCCCAAACAAACACACCTGAACAAGCTAATCAAAGTCTTTAGGACTACTAAAAAGTTACAGACAGGTGGGTTTGATCAAGGTTGGAGGTAAACTCTGCAGGAAAGTGGACCTCGTTACCTTAACTCTAAGTCAGTGCATATCTGAGGATGTGGTCTAATCCTGACTGAACTCTAGTATTGCATTCATTTTATATTTGGTTGCATAATCAAGGCCAAAGGAATAATTGCTTACCGGTCAGCATTAATAGGAACAACTCCCTGCAAGTACAAGGCCATGCCTTCTCTTAGTCCTCCTGAAATTGGGCCCACATAAGGAATTTTCTGTAGTAAAGCACAAGAAAATAGGCATCAGCCTACATTAACCAGACTCTTGTTGCGGGTTTTGAACTTATTGAAATAAGAAATTCAAAATTTCATTCAAGTTTATAATGGTCATCATAATCCTGAAACTATGGTGAGACAATTGCTCTTGGGTGAAACAGTTCTCATGCACTGCTGTTTCATTAAGTGTTTGCACTTTGTTGTGTATTCAGAAATCACTGGAAAGGATCGGTCACTCACAGGGTTTTGAACTGGATGCAAGAGCTCTGACTGTACGGTGGAACGTTCCCCATGTGAGCTGCCCAGACTGATGATTTTTGTTGTAACTTCTGTAGGAAATGAAGATGTGCTCCAGTTCTAATGAGGGAACAGAGAGAGAGAGAGAGTGTATTTAGAAAGGTCTTTACTTCCCATGTAATTCTCAATGGATTCCGACACAGTCTCATCATTGCTGCAATATTTCCACTGCTGTAGAAAATGTAACTTACTTGTATGAAGCCAAAAAGGTTCATGGCAACATCTTCATTGATATGTAACGCTGACACTTGATCCAGCGGTATACGGTGCTTGAACGTGTAAAGCTCCTTGCCATTCACGTATACCTGATGATCCAAAGCAACACAACCCATGTGAGGACAAGTTCCTAGAGTTCTTTTACGGGTGTGCAGTGACTCATATAAAACACATACCTGGTATCCTTCAGATTTGATGACAGTGAACATCTCAAAAGCTTGTCCCTTTTTAAAGGGGTTATCAGAGACACTTTCCTCGGCCTCCCATCCTCCATTCCTGAAGCTGTTCATGGCCACCTTCTGGTCCATTTGAGGGTTGAAGTGGAAAGCAATGTCATCATGACTGGACTGTCCAGTCTTGAAATTTATTTCAAACCTACATGGAAAGTTCAAATATGATAAGCGCTCAAACAGTAAGTTGTTTTTGTCCAATTTCAAAAATTCCAACAAAACCGTTTCTTACTTGTTAGCATTAGTGGGAACAACTCCTTGCAAGTACAAGGCCATGCCTTCTCTCAGACCTCCTGAAATTGTGCCCACATAAGGAAGGCTCTGCAGTAAGCACAAGAACATAGGCATTATCCTATATTCAATTGATTCTCCAATGGCAGATTTTTGACCTCACTGAAATGGGACATTTAGAATTTCATTGATGTTTATAGTGGTCATCATAATCCTGAAACTATGGTGAGACAGTTGCTCTTGTGTGAAACAGTTCTCATGCACTGCTATTTCCTTAAGTGTTTGCACTTTGTTGTGCATGCAGAAGTCATTGGAAAGGATCGGTCACTCACAGGGTTTTGGACTGGATGCAAGATCTCTGACTGTACGGTGGAACGTTCCCCATGTGAGCTGCCCAGACTGATGATTTTTGTTGTAACTTCTGTAGGAAATGAAGATGTGCTCCAGTTCTAATGAGGGAACAGAGAGAGAGAGAGTGTATTTAGAAAGCTCTTTACTTTCCATGTAATTCTCAATGGATTCCAACACAGTCTCATCATTGCTGCAATATTTCCACTGCTGTAGAAAATGTAACTTACTTGTATGAAGCCAAAAAGGTTCACGGCAACATCTTCATTGATATGTAACGCTGACACTTGATCCAGCGGTATACGGTGCTTGAACGTGTAAAGCTCCTTGCCATTCACGTATACCTGATGATCCAAAGCAACACAACCCATGTGAGGACAAGTTCCTAGAGTTCTTTTACGGGTGTGCAGTGACTCATATAAAACACATACCTGGTATCCTTCGGATTTGATGACAGTGAACATCTCAAAAGCTTGTCCCTTTTTAAAGGGGTTATCAGAGACACTTTCCTCAGCCTCCCATCCTCCATTCCTGAAGCTGTTCATGGCCACCTTCTGGTCCATTCGAGGGTTGAAGTGGAAAGCAATGTCATCATGACTGGACTGTCCAGTCTTGAAATTTATTTCAAACCTGCATGGAAAGTTCAAATATGATAAGCGCTCAAACAGTAAGTTGTTTTTGTCCAATTTCAAAAATTCCAACAAAACCGTTTCTTACTTGTTAGCATTAGTGGGAACAACTCCTTGCAAGTACAAGGTCATGCCTTCTCTCAGTCCTCCTGAAATTGTGCCCACATAAGGAAGGCTCTGCAGTAAGCACAAGAAAATAGATATTATCCTGTATTTAATAGATTCTCCAATGGCAGGTTTTTGAACTCAAAGAAATGGGACATTAAGGCCCGGTTTCACAGACAGGGTTTAGCCTAAGCCAGGATTAGGCTTTAGTTCAATTAGGATATTTAAGTAGGTTTTATAAACGTGCCTTAGCAAAAAACATTACTGGTGTGCATCTTGAGCCAAAACAATGGCACTGACATATTTTAAAATCTGTCAGTGCAAGTTGCTTTCAGTTAAAACAGCTCAAACATGCATTTTAGTCTGGGACTAGCTTAAGCCTTGTCTGTGAAACCGGGGGTTAGAATTTCATTGATGTTTAAAGTGGCCATCATAATCCTGAATCTATGGTGAGACAATTGCTCTTGTGTGAAACAGTTTTCATGCACTGCTATTTCCTTAAGTGTTTGCACTTTGTTGTGCATGCAGAAGTCACTGGAAAGGATCGGTCACTCACAGGGTTTTGGACTGGATGCAAGATCTCTGACTGTACGGTGGAACATTCCCCACGTGAGCTGCCTAGACTGATGATTTTTGTTGTAACTTCTGTAGGAAATGAAGATGTGCTCCAGTTCTAATGAGGGAACAGAGAGAGAGAGAGTGTATTTAGAAAGCTCTTTACTTTCCATGTAATTCTCAATGGATTCCGACACAGTCTCATCATTGCTGCAATATTTCCACTGCTGTAGAAAATGTGACTTACTTGTATGAAGCCAAAAAGGTTCACGGCAACATCTTCATTGATATGTAACGCTGACACTTGATCCAGCGGTATACGGTGCTTGAACGTGTAAAGCTCCTTGCCATTCACGTATACCTGATGATCCAAAGCAACACAACCCATGTGAGGACAAGTTCCTAGAGTTCTTTTACGGGTGTGCAGTGACTCATATAAAACACATACCTGGTATCCTTCAGATTTGATGACAGTGAACATCTCAAAAGCTTGTCCCTTTTTAAAGGGGTTATCAGAGACACTTTCCTCGGCCTCCCATCCTCCATTCCTGAAGCTGTTCATGGCCACCTTCTGGTCCATTCGAGGGTTGAAGTGGAAAGCAATGTCATCATGACTGGACTGTCCAGTCTTGAAATTTATTTCAAACCTGCATGGAAAGTTCAAATATGATAAGCGCTCAAACAGTAAGTTGTTTTTGTCCAATTTCAAAAATTCCAACAAAACCGTTTCTTACTTGTTAGCATTAGTGGGAACAACTCCTTGCAAGTACAAGGCCATGCCTTCTCTCAGACCTCCTGAAATTGTGCCCACATAAGGAAGGCTCTGCAGTAAGCACAAGAACATAGGTATTATCCTATATTCAATTGATTCTCCAATGGCAGATTTTTGACCTCACTGAAATGGGACATTTAGAATTTCATTGATGTTTATAGTGGTCATCATAATCCTGAAACTATGGTGAGACAGTTGCTCTTGTGTGAAACAGTTCTCATGCACTGCTATTTCCTTAAGTGTTTGCACTTTGTTGTGCATGCAGAAGTCATTGGAAAGGATCGGTCACTCACAGGGTTTTGGACTGGATGCAAGATCTCTGACTGTACGGTGGAACGTTCCCCATGTGAGCTGCCCAGACTGATGATTTTTGTTGTAACTTCTGTAGGAAATGAAGATGTGCTCCAGTTCTAATGAGGGAACAGAGAGAGAGAGAGTGTATTTAGAAAGCTCTTTACTTTCCATGTAATTCTCAATGGATTCCGACACAGTCTCATCATTGCTGCAATATTTCCACTGCTGTAGAAAATGTAACTTACTTGTATGAAGCCAAAAAGGTTCACGGCAACATCTTCATTGATATGTAACGCTGACACTTGATCCAGCGGTATACGGTGCTTGAACGTGTAAAGCTCCTTGCCATTCACATATACCTGATGATCCAAAGCAACACAACCCATGTGAGGACAAGTTCCTAGAGTTCTTTTACGGGTGTGCAGTGACTCATATAAAACACATACCTGGTATCCTTCGGATTTGATGACAGTGAACATCTCAAAAGCTTGTCCCTTTTTAAAGGGGTTATCAGAGACACTTTCCTCAGCCTCCCATCCTCCATTCCTGAAGCTGTTCATGGCCACCTTCTGGTCCATTCGAGGGTTGAAGTGGAAAGCAATGTCATCATGACTGGACTGTCCAGTCTTGAAATTTATTTCAAACCTGCATGGAAAGTTCAAATATGATAAGCGCTCAAACAGTAAGTTGTTTTTGTCCAATTTCAAAAATTCCAACAAAACCGTTTCTTACTTGTTAGCATTAGTGGGAACAACTCCTTGCAAGTACAAGGCCATGCCTTCTCTCAGACCTCCTGAAATTGTGCCCACATAAGGAAGGCTCTGCAGTAAGCACAAGAAAATAGATATTATCCTATATTTAATAGATTCTCCAATGGCTGGTTTTTGAACTCAAAGAAATGGGACATTTAGGCCCGGTTTCACAGACAGGGTTTAGCCTAAGCCAGGATTAGGCTTTAGTTCAATTAGAATATTTAAGTAGGTTTTATAAATGTGCCTTAGCAAAAAAAACATTACTGGTGTGCATCTTAAGCCAAAACAATGGCACTGACATATTTTAAAATCTGTCAGTGCAAGTTGCTTTCAGTTAAAACAGCTCAAACATGCATTTTAGTCTGGGATTAGCTTAAGCCCTGTCTGTGAAACCGGGGGTTAGAATTTCATTGATGTTTAAAGTGGCCATCATAATCCTGAATCTATGGTGAGACAATTGCTCTTGTGTGAAACAGTTTTCATGCACTGCTATTTCCTTAAGTGTTTGCACTTTGTTGTGCATGCAAGAAGTCACTGGAAAGGATCGGTCACTCACAGGGTTTTGGACTGGATGCAAGATCTCTGACTGTACGGTGGAACATTCCCCACGTGAGCTGCCTAGACTGATGATTTTTGTTGTAACTTCTGTAGGAAATGAAGATGTGCTCCAGTTCTAATGAGGGAACAGAGAGAGAGAGAGTGTATTTAGAAAGCTCTTTACTTTCCATGTAATTCTCAATGGATTCCGACACAGTCTCATCATTGCTGCAATATTTCCACTGCTGTAGAAAATGTGACTTACTTGTATGAAGCCAAAAAGGTTCACGGCAACATCTTCATTGATATGTAACGCTGACACTTGATCCAGCGGTATACGGTGCTTGAACGTGTAAAGCTCCTTGCCATTCACGTATACCTGATGATCCAAAGCAACACAACCCATGTGAGGACAAGTTCCTAGAGTTCTTTTACGGGTGTGCAGTGACTCATATAAAACACATACCTGGTATCCTTCAGATTTGATGACAGTGAACATCTCAAAAGCTTGTCCCTTTTTAAAGGGGTTATCAGAGACACTTTCCTCGGCCTCCCATCCTCCATTCCTGAAGCTGTTCATGGCCACCTTCTGGTCCATTCGAGGGTTGAAGTGGAAAGCAATGTCATCATGACTGGACTGTCCAGTCTTGAAATTTATTTCAAACCTGCATGGAAAGTTCAAATATGATAAGCGCTCAAACAGTAAGTTGTTTTTGTCCAATTTCAAAAATTCCAACAAAACCGTTTCTTACTTGTTAGCATTAGTGGGAACAACTCCTTGCAAGTACAAGGCCATGCCTTCTCTCAGACCTCCTGAAATTGTGCCCACATAAGGAAGGCTCTGCAGTAAGCACAAGAACATAGGTATTATCCTATATTCAATTGATTCTCCAATGGCAGATTTTTGACCTCACTGAAATGGGACATTTAGAATTTCATTGATGTTTATAGTGGTCATCATAATCCTGAAACTATGGTGAGACAGTTGCTCTTGTGTGAAACAGTTCTCATGCACTGCTATTTCCTTAAGTGTTTGCACTTTGTTGTGCATGCAGAAGTCATTGGAAAGGATCGGTCACTCACAGGGTTTTGGACTGGATGCAAGATCTCTGACTGTACGGTGGAACGTTCCCCATGTGAGCTGCCCAGACTGATGATTTTTGTTGTAACTTCTGTAGGAAATGAAGATGTGCTCCAGTTCTAATGAGGGAACAGAGAGAGAGAGTGTATTTAGAAAGCTCTTTACTTTCCATGTAATTCTCAATGGATTCCGACACAGTCTCATCATTGCTGCAATATTTCCACTGCTGTAGAAAATGTAACTTACTTGTATGAAGCCAAAAAGGTTCACGGCAACATCTTCATTGATATGTAACGCTGACACTTGATCCAGCGGTATACGGTGCTTGAACGTGTAAAGCTCCTTGCCATTCACATATACCTGATGATCCAAAGCAACACAACCCATGTGAGGACAAGTTCCTAGAGTTCTTTTACGGGTGTGCAGTGACTCATATAAAACACATACCTGGTATCCTTCGGATTTGATGACAGTGAACATCTCAAAAGCTTGTCCCTTTTTAAAGGGGTTATCAGAGACACTTTCCTCAGCCTCCCATCCTCCATTCCTGAAGCTGTTCATGGCCACCTTCTGGTCCATTCGAGGGTTGAAGTGGAAAGCAATGTCATCATGACTGGACTGTCCAGTCTTGAAATTTATTTCAAACCTGCATGGAAAGTTCAAATATGATAAGCGCTCAAACAGTAAGTTGTTTTTGTCCAATTTCAAAAATTCCAACAAAACCGTTTCTTACTTGTTAGCATTAGTGGGAACAACTCCTTGCAAGTACAAGGCCATGCCTTCTCTCAGACCTCCTGAAATTGTGCCCACATAAGGAAGGCTCTGCAGTAAGCACAAGAAAATAGATATTATCCTATATTTAATAGATTCTCCAATGGCTGGTTTTTGAACTCAAAGAAATGGGACATTTAGGCCCGGTTTCACAGACAGGGTTTAGCCTAAGCCAGGATTAGGCTTTAGTTCAATTAGAATATTTAAGTAGGTTTTATAAATGTGCCTTAGCAAAAAAAACATTACTGGTGTGCATCTTAAGCCAAAACAATGGCACTGACATATTTTAAAATCTGTCAGTGCAAGTTGCTTTCAGTTAAAACAGCTCAAACATGCATTTTAGTCTGGGATTAGCTTAAGCCCTGTCTGTGAAACCGGGGGTTAGAATTTCATTGATGTTTAAAGTGGCCATCATAATCCTGAATCTATGGTGAGACAATTGCTCTTGTGTGAAACAGTTTTCATGCACTGCTATTTCCTTAAGTGTTTGCACTTTGTTGTGCATGCAAGAAGTCACTGGAAAGGATCGGTCACTCACAGGGTTTTGGACTGGATGCAAGATCTCTGACTGTACGGTGGAACATTCCCCACGTGAGCTGCCTAGACTGATGATTTTTGTTGTAACTTCTGTAGGAAATGAAGATGTGCTCCAGTTCTAATGAGGGAACAGAGAGAGAGAGAGTGTATTTAGAAAGCTCTTTACTTTCCATGTAATTCTCAATGGATTCCGACACAGTCTCATCATTGCTGCAATATTTCCACTGCTGTAGAAAATGTGACTTACTTGTATGAAGCCAAAAAGGTTCACGGCAACATCTTCATTGATATGTAACGCTGACACTTGATCCAGCGGTATACGGTGCTTGAACGTGTAAAGCTCCTTGCCATTCACGTATACCTGATGATCCAAAGCAACACAACCCATGTGAGGACAAGTTCCTAGAGTTCTTTTACGGGTGTGCAGTGACTCATATAAAACACATACCTGGTATCCTTCAGATTTGATGACAGTGAACATCTCAAAAGCTTGTCCCTTTTTAAAGGGGTTATCAGAGACACTTTCCTCGGCCTCCCATCCTCCATTCCTGAAGCTGTTCATGGCCACCTTCTGGTCCATTCGAGGGTTGAAGTGGAAAGCAATGTCATCATGACTGGACTGTCCAGTCTTGAAATTTATTTCAAACCTGCATGGAAAGTTCAAATATGATAAGCGCTCAAACAGTAAGTTGTTTTTGTCCAATTTCAAAAATTCCAACAAAACCGTTTCTTACTTGTTAGCATTAGTGGGAACAACTCCTTGCAAGTACAAGGCCATGCCTTCTCTCAGACCTCCTGAAATTGTGCCCACATAAGGAAGGCTCTGCAGTAAGCACAAGAACATAGGTATTATCCTATATTCAATTGATTCTCCAATGGCAGATTTTTGACCTCACTGAAATGGGACATTTAGAATTTCATTGATGTTTATAGTGGTCATCATAATCCTGAAACTATGGTGAGACAGTTGCTCTTGTGTGAAACAGTTCTCATGCACTGCTATTTCCTTAAGTGTTTGCACTTTGTTGTGCATGCAGAAGTCATTGGAAAGGATCGGTCACTCACAGGGTTTTGGACTGGATGCAAGATCTCTGACTGTACGGTGGAACGTTCCCCATGTGAGCTGCCCAGACTGATGATTTTTGTTGTAACTTCTGTAGGAAATGAAGATGTGCTCCAGTTCTAATGAGGGAACAGAGAGAGAGAGTGTATTTAGAAAGCTCTTTACTTTCCATGTAATTCTCAATGGATTCCGACACAGTCTCATCATTGCTGCAATATTTCCACTGCTGTAGAAAATGTAACTTACTTGTATGAAGCCAAAAAGGTTCACGGCAACATCTTCATTGATATGTAACGCTGACACTTGATCCAGCGGTATACGGTGCTTGAACGTGTAAAGCTCCTTGCCATTCACATATACCTGATGATCCAAAGCAACACAACCCATGTGAGGACAAGTTCCTAGAGTTCTTTTACGGGTGTGCAGTGACTCATATAAAACACATACCTGGTATCCTTCGGATTTGATGACAGTGAACATCTCAAAAGCTTGTCCCTTTTTAAAGGGGTTATCAGAGACACTTTCCTCAGCCTCCCATCCTCCATTCCTGAAGCTGTTCATGGCCACCTTCTGGTCCATTCGAGGGTTGAAGTGGAAAGCAATGTCATCATGACTGGACTGTCCAGTCTTGAAATTTATTTCAAACCTGCATGGAAAGTTCAAATATGATAAGCGCTCAAACAGTAAGTTGTTTTTGTCCAATTTCAAAAATTCCAACAAAACCGTTTCTTACTTGTTAGCATTAGTGGGAACAACTCCTTGCAAGTACAAGGCCATGCCTTCTCTCAGACCTCCTGAAATTGTGCCCACATAAGGAAGGCTCTGCAGTAAGCACAAGAAAATAGATATTATCCTATATTTAATAGATTCTCCAATGGCTGGTTTTTGAACTCAAAGAAATGGGACATTTAGGCCCGGTTTCACAGACAGGGTTTAGCCTAAGCCAGGATTAGGCTTTAGTTCAATTAGAATATTTAAGTAGGTTTTATAAATGTGCCTTAGCAAAAAAAACATTACTGGTGTGCATCTTAAGCCAAAACAATGGCACTGACATATTTTAAAATCTGTCAGTGCAAGTTGCTTTCAGTTAAAACAGCTCAAACATGCATTTTAGTCTGGGATTAGCTTAAGCCCTGTCTGTGAAACCGGGGGTTAGAATTTCATTGATGTTTAAAGTGGCCATCATAATCCTGAATCTATGGTGAGACAATTGCTCTTGTGTGAAACAGTTTTCATGCACTGCTATTTCCTTAAGTGTTTGCACTTTGTTGTGCATGCAGAAGTCACTGGAAAGGATCGGTCACTCACAGGGTTTTGGACTGGATGCAAGATCTCTGACTGTACGGTGGAACATTCCCCACGTGAGCTGCCTAGACTGATGATTTTTGTTGTAACTTCTGTAGGAAATGAAGATGTGCTCCAGTTCTAATGAGGGAACAGAGAGAGAGAGAGTGTATTTAGAAAGCTCTTTACTTCCCATGTAATTCTCAATGGATTCCGACACAGTCTCATCATTGCTGCAATATTTCCACTGCTGTAGAAAATATAACTTACTTGTATGAAGCCAAAAAGGTTCACGGCAACATCTTCATTGATATGTAACGCTGACACTTGATCCAGCGGTATACGGTGCTTGAACGTGTAAAGCTCCTTGCCATTCACGTATACCTGATGATCCAAAGCAACACAACCCATGTGAGGACAAGTTCCTAGAGTTCTTTTACGGGTGTGCAGTGACTCATATAAAACACATACCTGGTATCCTTCGGATTTGATGACAGTGAACATCTCAAAAGCTTGTCCCTTTTTAAAGGGGTTATCAGAGACACTTTCCTCGGCCTCCCATCCTCCATTCCTGAAGCTGTTCATGGCCACCTTCTGGTCCATTCGAGGGTTGAAGTGGAAAGCAATGTCATCATGACTGGACTGTCCAGTCTTGAAATTTATTTCAAACCTGCATGGAAAGTTCAAATATGATAAGCGCTCAAACAGTAAGTTGTTTTTGTCCAATTTCAAAAATTCCAACAAAACCGTTTCTTACTTGTTAGCATTTGTGGGAACAACTCCTTGCAAGTACAAGGCCATGCCTTCTCTCAGACCTCCTGAAATTGTGCCCACATAAGGAAGGCTCTGCAGTAAGCACAAGAACATAGGTATTATCCTATATTCAATTGATTCTCCAATGGCAGATTTTTGACCTCACTGAAATGGGACATTTAGAATTTCATTGATGTTTATAGTGGTCATCATAATCCTGAAACTATGGTGAGACAGTTGCTCTTGTGTGAAACCGTTCTTATGCACTGCTGTTTCATTAAGTGTTTGCAATTTGTTGTGCATTCAGAAGTCACTGGAAAGGATCGGTCACTCACAGGGTTTTGGACTGGATGCAAGATCTCTGACTGTACGGTGGAACGTTCCCCACGTGAGCTGCCCAGACTGATGATTTTTGTTGTAACTTCTGTAGGAAATGAAGATGTGCTCCAGTTCTAATGAGGGAACAGAGAGAGAGAGAGTGTATTTAGAAAGCTCTTTACTTTCCATGTAATTCTCAATGGATTCTGACACAGTCTCATCATTGCTGCAATATTTCCACTGCTGTAGAAAATGTAACTTACTTGTATGAAGCCAAAAAGGTTCACGGCAACATCTTCATTGATATGTAACGCTGACACTTGATCCAGCGGTATACGGTGCTTGAACGTGTAAAGCTCCTTGCCATTCACGTATACCTGATGATCCAAAGCAACACAACCCATGTGAGGACAAGTTCCTAGAGTTCTTTTACGGGTGTGCAGTGACTCATATAAAACACATACCTGGTATCCTTCGGATTTGATGACAGTGAACATCTCAAAAGCTTGTCCCTTTTTAAAGGGGTTATCAGAGACACTTTCCTCGGCCTCCCATCCTCCAGTCCTGAAGCTGTTCATGGCCACCTTCTGGTCCATTCGAGGGTTGAAGTGGAAAGCAATGTCATCATGACTGGACTGTCCAGTCTTGAAATTTATTTCAAACCTGCATGGAAAGTTCAAATATGATAAGCGCTCAAACAGTAAGTTGTTTTTGTCCAATTTCAAAAATTCCAACAAAACCGTTTCTTACTTGTTAGCATTAGTGGGAACAACTCCTTGCAAGTACAAGGCCATGCCTTCTCTCAGACCTCCTGAAATTGTGCCCACATAAGGAAGGCTCTGCAGTAAGCACAAGAACATAGGCATTATCCTATATTCAATTGATTCTCCAATGGCAGATTTTTGACCTCACTGAAATGGGACATTTAGAATTTCATTGATGTTTATAGTGGTCATCATAATCCTGAAACT
This sequence comes from Mylopharyngodon piceus, assembly GCA_039654765.1. Taxonomy (NCBI): domain Eukaryota; kingdom Metazoa; phylum Chordata; class Actinopteri; order Cypriniformes; family Xenocyprididae; genus Mylopharyngodon; species Mylopharyngodon piceus. The sequence goes on along the minus strand of CM077458.1, from coordinate 13,462,837 downwards.
ATGGTGAGACAGTTGCTCTTGTGTGAAACCGTTCTTATGCACTGCTGTTTCATTAAGTGTTTGCAATTTGTTGTGCATTCAGAAGTCACTGGAAAGGATCGGTCACTCACAGGGTTTTGGACTGGATGCAAGATCTCTGACTGTACGGTGGAACGTTCCCCACGTGAGCTGCCCAGACTGATGATTTTTGTTGTAACTTCTGTAGGAAATGAAGATGTGCTCCAGTTCTAATGAGGGAACAGAGAGAGAGAGAGTGTATTTAGAAAGCTCTTTACTTTCCATGTAATTCTCAATGGATTCTGACACAGTCTCATCATTGCTGCAATATTTCCACTGCTGTAGAAAATGTAACTTACTTGTATGAAGCCAAAAAGGTTCACGGCAACATCTTCATTGATATTTAACGCTGACACTTTATCCAGCGGTATACGGTGCTTGAACGTGTAAAGCTCCTTGCCATTCACGTATACCTGATGATCCAAAACAACACAACCCATGTGAGGACAAGTTCCTAGAGTTCTTTTACGGGTGTGCAGTGACTCATATAAAACACATACCTGGTATCCTTCGGATTTGATGACAGTGAACATCTCAAAAGCTTGTCCCTTTTTAAAGGGGTTATCAGAGACACTTTCCTCAGCCTCCCATCCTCCATTCCTGAAGCTGTTCATGGCCACCTTCTGGTCCATTCGAGGGTTGAAGTGGAAAGCAATGTCATCATGACTGGACTGTCCAGTCTTGAAATTTATTTCAAACCTGCATGGAAAGTTCAAATATGATAAGCGCTCAAACAGTAAGTTGTTTTTGTCCAATTTCAAAAATTCCAACAAAACCGTTTCTTACTTGTTAGCATTAGTGGGAACAACTCCTTGCAAGTACAAGGCCATGCCTTCTCTCAGACCTCCTGAAATTGTGCCCACATAAGGAAGGCTCTGCAGTAAGCACAAGAAAATAGATATTATCCTATATTTAATAGATTCTCCAATGGCAGGTTTTTGAACTCAAAGAAATGGGACATTTAGGCCCGGTTTCACAGACAGGGTTTAGCCTAAGCCAGGATTAGGCTTTAGTTCAATTAGGATATTTAAGTAGGTTTTATAAATGTGTCTTAGAAAAAAACATTACTGGTGTGCATCTTAAGCCAAAACAATGGCACTGACATATTTTAAAATCTGTCAGTGCAAGTTGCTTTCAGTTAAAACAGCTCAAACATGCATTTTAGTCTGGGATTAGCTTAAGCCTTGTCTGTGAAACCGGGGGTTAGAATTTCATTGATGTTTAAAGTGGCCATCATAATCCTGAAACTATGGTGAGACAATTGCTCTTGTGTGAAACCGTTCTTATGCACTGCTGTTTCATTAAGTGTTTGCACTTTGTTGTGCATGCAGAAGTCACTGGAAAGGATCGGTCACTCACAGGGTTTTGGACTGGATGCAAGATCTCTGACTGTACGGTGGAACGTTCCCCACGTGAGCTGCCTAGACTGATGATTTTTGTTGTAACTTCTGTAGGAAATGAAGATGTGCTCCAGTTCTAATGAGGGAACAGAGAGAGAGAGAGTGTATTTAGAAAGCTCTTTACTTCCCATGTAATTCTCAATGGATTCCGACACAGTCTCATCATTGCTGCAATATTTCCACTGCTGTAGAAAATATAACTTACTTGTATGAAGCCAAAAAGGTTCACGGCAACATCTTCATTGATATGTAACGCTGACACTTGATCCAGCGGTATACGGTGCTTGAACGTGTAAAGCTCCTTGCCATTCACGTATACCTGATGATCCAAAGCAACACAACCCATGTGAGGACAAGTTCCTAGAGTTCTTTTACGGGTGTGCAGTGACTCATATAAAACACATACCTGGTATCCTTCGGATTTGATGACAGTGAACATCTCAAAAGCTTGTCCCTTTTTAAAGGGGTTATCAGAGACACTTTCCTCGGCCTCCCATCCTCCATTCCTGAAGCTGTTCATGGCCACCTTCTGGTCCATTCGAGGGTTGAAGTGGAAAGCAATGTCATCATGACTGGACTGTCCAGTCTTGAAATTTATTTCAAACCTGCATGGAAAGTTCAAATATGATAAGCGCTCAAACAGTAAGTTGTTTTTGTCCAATTTCAAAAATTCCAACAAAACCGTTTCTTACTTGTTAGCATTAGTGGGAACAACTCCTTGCAAGTACAAGGCCATGCCTTCTCTCAGACCTCCTGAAATTGTGCCCACATAAGGAAGGCTCTGCAGTAAGCACAAGAAAATAAATATTATCCTATATTTAATATATTCTCCAATGGCAGGTTTTTGAACTCAAAGAAATGGGACATTTAGAATTTCATTGATGTTTATAGTGGTCATCATAATCCTGAAACTATGGTGAGACAGTTGCTCTTGTGTGAAACCGTTCTTATGCACTGCTGTTTCATTAAGTGTTTGCAATTTGTTGTGCATTCAGAAGTCACTGGAAAGGATCGGTCACTCACAGGGTTTTGGACTGGATGCAAGATCTCTGACTGTACGGTGGAACGTTCCCCACGTGAGCTGCCCAGACTGATGATTTTTGTTGTAACTTCTGTAGGAAATGAAGATGTGCTCCAGTTCTAATGAGGGAACAGAGAGAGAGAGAGTGTATTTAGAAAGCTCTTTACTTTCCATGTAATTCTCAATGGATTCTGACACAGTCTCATCATTGCTGCAATATTTCCACTGCTGTAGAAAATGTAACTTACTTGTATGAAGCCAAAAAGGTTCACGGCAACATCTTCATTGATATTTAACGCTGACACTTTATCCAGCGGTATACGGTGCTTGAACGTGTAAAGCTCCTTGCCATTCACGTATACCTGATGATCCAAAGCAACACAACCCATGTGAGGACAAGTTCCTAGAGTTCTTTTACGGGTGTGCAGTGACTCATATAAAACACATACCTGGTATCCTTCGGATTTGATGACAGTGAACATCTCAAAAGCTTGTCCCTTTTTAAAGGGGTTATCAGAGACACTTTCCTCAGCCTCCCATCCTCCATTCCTGAAGCTGTTCATGGCCACCTTCTGGTCCATTCGAGGGTTGAAGTGGAAAGCAATGTCATCATGACTGGACTGTCCAGTCTTGAAATTTATTTCAAACCTGCATGGAAAGTTCAAATATGATAAGCGCTCAAACAGTAAGTTGTTTTTGTCCAATTTCAAAAATTCCAACAAAACCGTTTCTTACTTGTTAGCATTAGTGGGAACAACTCCTTGCAAGTACAAGGCCATGCCTTGTCTCAGACCTCCTGAAATTGTGCCCACATAAGGAAGGCTCTGCAGTAAGCACAAGAAAATAGATATTATCCTATATTTAATAGATTCTCCAATGGCAGGTTTTTGAACTCAAAGAAATGGGACATTTAGGCCCGGTTTCACAGACAGGGTTTAGCCTAAGCCAGGATTAGGCTTTAGTTCAATTAGGATATTTAAGTAGGTTTTATAAATGTGCCTTAGCAAAAAACATTACTGGTGTGCATCTTAAGCCAAAACAATGGAACTGACATATTTTAAAGTCTGTCAGTGCAAGTTGCTTTCAGTTAAAACAGCTCAAACATGCATTTTAGTCTGGGATTAGCTTAAGCCTTCTCTGTGAAACCGGGGTTAGAATTTCATTGATGTTTAAAGTGGCCATCATAATCCTGAAACTATGGTGAGACAGTTGCTCTTGTGTGAAACAGTTTTCATGCACTGCTATTTCCTTAAGTGTTTGCACTTTGTTGTGCATGCAGAAGTCACTGGAAAGGATCGGTCACTCACAGGGTTTTGGACTGGATGCAAGATCTCTGACTGTACGGTGGAACGTTCCCCACGTGAGCTGCCCAGACTGATGATTTTTGTTGTAACTTCTGTAGGAAATGAAGATGTGCTCCAGTTCTAATGAGGGAACAGAGAGAGAGAGAGTGTATTTAGAAAGCTCTTTACTTCCCATGTAATTCTCAATGGATTCCGACACAGTCTCATCATTGCTGCAATATTTCCACTGCTGTAGAAAATATAACTTACTTGTATGAAGCCAAAAAGGTTCACGGCAACATCTTCATTGATATGTAACGCTGACACTTGATCCAGCGGTATACGGTGCTTGAACGTGTAAAGCTCCTTGCCATTCACGTATACCTGATGATCCAAAGCAACACAACCCATGTGAGGACAAGTTCCTAGAGTTCTTTTACGGGTGTGCAGTGACTCATATAAAACACATACCTGGTATCCTTCGGATTTGATGACAGTGAACATCTCAAAAGCTTGTCCCTTTTTAAAGGGGTTATCAGAGACACTTTCCTCGGCCTCCCATCCTCCATTCCTGAAGCTGTTCATGGCCACCTTCTGGTCCATTCGAGGGTTGAAGTGGAAAGCAATGTCATCATGACTGGACTGTCCAGTCTTGAAATTTATTTCAAACCTGCATGGAAAGTTCAAATATGATAAGCGCTCAAACAGTAAGTTGTTTTTGTCCAATTTCAAAAATTCCAACAAAACCGTTTCTTACTTGTTAGCATTAGTGGGAACAACTCCTTGCAAGTACAAGGCCATGCCTTCTCTCAGACCTCCTGAAATTGTGCCCACATAAGGAAGGCTCTGCAGTAAGCACAAGAATATAGGCATTATCCTATATTCAATTGATTCTCCAATGGCAGATTTTTGACCTCACTGAAATGGGACATTTAGAATTTCATTGATGTTTATAGTGGTCATCATAATCCTGAAACTATGGTGAGACAGTTGCTCTTGTGTGAAACCGTTCTTATGCACTGCTGTTTCATTAAGTGTTTGCAATTTGTTGTGCATTCAGAAGTCACTGGAAAGGATCGGTCACTCACAGGGTTTTGGACTGGATGCAAGATCTCTGACTGTACGGTGGAACGTTCCCCACGTGAGCTGCCCAGACTGATGATTTTTGTTGTAACTTCTGTAGGAAATGAAGATGTGCTCCAGTTCTAATGAGGGAACAGAGAGAGAGAGAGTGTATTTAGAAAGCTCTTTACTTTCCATGTAATTCTCAATGGATTCTGACACAGTCTCATCATTGCTGCAATATTTCCACTGCTGTAGAAAATGTAACTTACTTGTATGAAGCCAAAAAGGTTCACGGCAACATCTTCATTGATATTTAACGCTGACACTTTATCCAGCGGTATACGGTGCTTGAACGTGTAAAGCTCCTTGCCATTCACGTATACCTGATGATCCAAAACAACACAACCCATGTGAGGACAAGTTCCTAGAGTTCTTTTACGGGTGTGCAGTGACTCATATAAAACACATACCTGGTATCCTTCGGATTTGATGACAGTGAACATCTCAAAAGCTTGTCCCTTTTTAAAGGGGTTATCAGAGACACTTTCCTCAGCCTCCCATCCTCCATTCCTGAAGCTGTTCATGGCCACCTTCTGGTCCATTCGAGGGTTGAAGTGGAAAGCAATGTCATCATGACTGGACTGTCCAGTCTTGAAATTTATTTCAAACCTGCATGGAAAGTTCAAATATGATAAGCGCTCAAACAGTAAGTTGTTTTTGTCCAATTTCAAAAATTCCAACAAAACCGTTTCTTACTTGTTAGCATTAGTGGGAACAACTCCTTGCAAGTACAAGGCCATGCCTTCTCTCAGACCTCCTGAAATTGTGCCCACATAAGGAAGGCTCTGCAGTAAGCACAAGAAAATAGATATTATCCTATATTTAATAGATTCTCCAATGGCAGGTTTTTGAACTCAAAGAAATGGGACATTTAGGCCCGGTTTCACAGACAGGGTTTAGCCTAAGCCAGGATTAGGCTTTAGTTCAATTAGGATATTTAAGTAGGTTTTATAAATGTGCCTTAGCAAAAAAAACATTACTGGTGTGCATCTTAAGCCAAAACAATGGCACTGACATATTTTAAAATCTGTCAGTGCAAGTTGCTTTCAGTTAAAACAGCTCAAACATGCATTTTAGTCTGGGATTAGCTTAAGCCTTGTCTGTGAAACCGGGGGTTAGAATTTCATTGATGTTTAAAGTGGCCATCATAATCCTGAAACTATGGTGAGACAATTGCTCTTGTGTGAAACCGTTCTTATGCACTGCTGTTTCATTAAGTGTTTGCACTTTGTTGTGCATGCAGAAGTCACTGGAAAGGATCGGTCACTCACAGGGTTTTGGACTGGATGCAAGATCTCTGACTGTACGGTGGAACGTTCCCCACGTGAGCTGCCTAGACTGATGATTTTTGTTGTAACTTCTGTAGGAAATGAAGATGTGCTCCAGTTCTAATGAGGGAACAGAGAGAGAGAGAGTGTATTTAGAAAGCTCTTTACTTCCCATGTAATTCTCAATGGATTCCGACACAGTCTCATCATTGCTGCAATATTTCCACTGCTGTAGAAAATATAACTTACTTGTATGAAGCCAAAAAGGTTCACGGCAACATCTTCATTGATATGTAACGCTGACACTTGATCCAGCGGTATACGGTGCTTGAACGTGTAAAGCTCCTTGCCATTCACGTATACCTGATGATCCAAAGCAACACAACCCATGTGAGGACAAGTTCCTAGAGTTCTTTTACGGGTGTGCAGTGACTCATATAAAACACATACCTGGTATCCTTCGGATTTGATGACAGTGAACATCTCAAAAGCTTGTCCCTTTTTAAAGGGGTTATCAGAGACACTTTCCTCGGCCTCCCATCCTCCATTCCTGAAGCTGTTCATGGCCACCTTCTGGTCCATTCGAGGGTTGAAGTGGAAAGCAATGTCATCATGACTGGACTGTCCAGTCTTGAAATTTATTTCAAACCTGCATGGAAAGTTCAAATATGATAAGCGCTCAAACAGTAAGTTGTTTTTGTCCAATTTCAAAAATTCCAACAAAACCGTTTCTTACTTGTTAGCATTAGTGGGAACAACTCCTTGCAAGTACAAGGCCATGCCTTCTCTCAGACCTCCTGAAATTGTGCCCACATAAGGAAGGCTCTGCAGTAAGCACAAGAAAATAAATATTATCCTATATTTAATATATTCTCCAATGGCAGGTTTTTGAACTCAAAGAAATGGGACATTTAGAATTTCATTGATGTTTATAGTGGTCATCATAATCCTGAAACTATGGTGAGACAGTTGCTCTTGTGTGAAACCGTTCTTATGCACTGCTGTTTCATTAAGTGTTTGCAATTTGTTGTGCATTCAGAAGTCACTGGAAAGGATCGGTCACTCACAGGGTTTTGGACTGGATGCAAGATCTCTGACTGTACGGTGGAACGTTCCCCACGTGAGCTGCCCAGACTGATGATTTTTGTTGTAACTTCTGTAGGAAATGAAGATGTGCTCCAGTTCTAATGAGGGAACAGAGAGAGAGAGAGTGTATTTAGAAAGCTCTTTACTTTCCATGTAATTCTCAATGGATTCTGACACAGTCTCATCATTGCTGCAATATTTCCACTGCTGTAGAAAATGTAACTTACTTGTATGAAGCCAAAAAGGTTCACGGCAACATCTTCATTGATATGTAACGCTGACACTTGATCCAGCGGTATACGGTGCTTGAACGTGTAAAGCTCCTTGCCATTCACGTATACCTGATGATCCAAAGCAACACAACCCATGTGAGGACAAGTTCCTAGAGTTCTTTTACGGGTGTGCAGTGACTCATATAAAACACATACCTGGTATCCTTCGGATTTGATGACAGTGAACATCTCAAAAGCTTGTCCCTTTTTAAAGGGGTTATCAGAGACACTTTCCTCAGCCTCCCATCCTCCATTCCTGAAGCTGTTCATGGCCACCTTCTGGTCCATTCGAGGGTTGAAGTGGAAAGCAATGTCATCATGACTGGACTGTCCAGTCTTGAAATTTATTTCAAACCTGCATGGAAAGTTCAAATATGATAAGCGCTCAAACAGTAAGTTGTTTTTGTCCAATTTCAAAAATTCCAACAAAACCGTTTCTTACTTGTTAGCATTAGTGGGAACAACTCCTTGCAAGTACAAGGCCATGCCTTGTCTCAGACCTCCTGAAATTGTGCCCACATAAGGAAGGCTCTGCAGTAAGCACAAGAAAATAGATATTATCCTATATTTAATAGATTCTCCAATGGCAGGTTTTTGAACTCAAAGAAATGGGACATTTAGGCCCGGTTTCACAGACAGGGTTTAGCCTAAGCCAGGATTAGGCTTTAGTTCAATTAGGATATTTAAGTAGGTTTTATAAATGTGCCTTAGCAAAAAAAACATTACTGGTGTGCATCTTAAGCCAAAACAATGGAACTGACATATTTTAAAGTCTGTCAGTGCAAGTTGCTTTCAGTTAAAACAGCTCAAACATGCATTTTAGTCTGGGATTAGCTTAAGCCTTCTCTGTGAAACCGGGGGTTAGAATTTCATTGATGTTTAAAGTGGCCATCATAATCCTGAAACTATGGTGAGACAGTTGCTCTTGTGTGAAACAGTTTTCATGCACTGCTATTTCCTTAAGTGTTTGCACTTTGTTGTGCATGCAGAAGTCACTGGAAAGGATCGGTCACTCACAGGGTTTTGGACTGGATGCAAGATCTCTGACTGTACGGTGGAACGTTCCCCACGTGAGCTGCCCAGACTGATGATTTTTGTTGTAACTTCTGTAGGAAATGAAGATGTGCTCCAGTTCTAATGAGGGAACAGAGAGAGAGAGAGTGTATTTAGAAAGCTCTTTACTTCCCATGTAATTCTCAATGGATTCCGACACAGTCTCATCATTGCTGCAATATTTCCACTGCTGTAGAAAATATAACTTACTTGTATGAAGCCAAAAAGGTTCACGGCAACATCTTCATTGATATGTAACGCTGACACTTGATCCAGCGGTATACGGTGCTTGAACGTGTAAAGCTCCTTGCCATTCACGTATACCTGATGATCCAAAGCAACACAACCCATGTGAGGACAAGTTCCTAGAGTTCTTTTACGGGTGTGCAGTGACTCATATAAAACACATACCTGGTATCCTTCGGATTTGATGACAGTGAACATCTCAAAAGCTTGTCCCTTTTTAAAGGGGTTATCAGAGACACTTTCCTCGGCCTCCCATCCTCCATTCCTGAAGCTGTTCATGGCCACCTTCTGGTCCATTCGAGGGTTGAAGTGGAAAGCAATGTCATCATGACTGGACTGTCCAGTCTTGAAATTTATTTCAAACCTGCATGGAAAGTTCAAATATGATAAGCGCTCAAACAGTAAGTTGTTTTTGTCCAATTTCAAAAATTCCAACAAAACCGTTTCTTACTTGTTAGCATTAGTGGGAACAACTCCTTGCAAGTACAAGGCCATGCCTTCTCTCAGACCTCCTGAAATTGTGCCCACATAAGGAAGGCTCTGCAGTAAGCACAAGAATATAGGCATTATCCTATATTCAATTGATTCTCCAATGGCAGATTTTTGACCTCACTGAAATGGGACATTTAGAATTTCATTGATGTTTATAGTGGTCATCATAATCCTGAAACTATGGTGAGACAGTTGCTCTTGTGTGAAACCGTTCTTATGCACTGCTGTTTCATTAAGTGTTTGCAATTTGTTGTGCATTCAGAAGTCACTGGAAAGGATCGGTCACTCACAGGGTTTTGGACTGGATGCAAGATCTCTGACTGTACGGTGGAGCGTTCCCCATGTGAGCTGCTCAGACTGATGATTTTTGTTGTAACTTCTGTAGGAAATGAAGATGTGCTCCAGTTCTAATGAGGGAACAGAGAGAGAGAGAGTGTATTTAGAAAGCTCTTTACTTCCCATGTAATTCTCAATGGATTCCGACACAGTCTCATCATTGCTGCAATATTTCCACTGCTGTAGAAAATGTAACTTACTTGTATGAAGCCAAAAAGGTTCACGGCAACATCTTCATTGATATGTAACGCTGACACTTGATCCAGCGGTATACGGTGCTTGAACGTGTAAAGCTCCTTGCCATTCACGTATACCTGATGATCCAAAGCAACACAACCCATGTGAGGACAAGTTCCTAGAGTTCTTTTACGGGTGTGCAGTGACTCATATAAAAAACATACCTGATATCCTTCGGATTTGATGACAGTGAACATCTCAAAAGCTTGTCCCTTTTTAAAGGGGTTATCAGAGACACTTTCCTCAGCCTCCCATCCTCCATTCCTGAAGCTGTTCATGGCCACCTTCTGGTCCATTCGAGGGTTGAAGTGGAAAGCAATGTCATCATGACTGGACTGTCCAGTCTTGAAATTTATTTCAAACCTGCATGGAAAGTTCAAATATGATAAGCGCTCAAACAGTAAGTTGTTTTTGTCCAATTTCAAAAATTCCAACAAAACCGTTTCTTACTTGTTGGCATTAGTGGGAACAACTCCTTGCAAGTACAAGGCCATGCCTTCTCTCAGTCCTCCTGAAATTGTGCCCACATAAGGAAGGCTCTGCAGTAAGCACAAGAATATAGGCATTATCCTATATTCAATTGATTCTCCAATGGCAGATTTTTGACCTCACTGAAATGGGACATTTAGAATTTCATTGATGTTTATAGTGGTCATCATAATCCTGAAACTATGGTGAGACAGTTGCTCTTGTGTGAAACCGTTCTTATGCACTGCTGTTTCATTAAGTGTTTGCAATTTGTTGTGCATTCAGAAGTCACTGGAAAGGATCGGTCACTCACAGGGTTTTGGACTGGATGCAAGATCTCTGACTGTACGGTGGAACGTTCCCCATGTGAGCTGCTCAGACTGATGATTTTTGTTGTAACTTCTGTAGGAAATGAAGATGTGCTCCAGTTCTAATGAGGGAACAGAGAGAGAGAGAGTGTATTTAGAAAGCTCTTTACTTCCCATGTAATTCTCAATGGATTCCGACACAGTCTCATCATTGCTGCAATATTTCCACTGCTGTAGAAAATGTAACTTACTTGTATGAAGCCAAAAAGGTTCACGGCAACATCTTCATTGATATTTAACGCTGACACTTGATCCAGCGGTATACGGTGCTTGAACGTGTAAAGCTCCTTGCCATTCACGTATACCTGATGATCCAAAGCAACACAACCCATGTGAGGACAAGTTCCTAGAGTTCTTTTACGGGTGTGCAGTGACTCATATAAAAAACATACCTGATATCCTTCGGATTTGATGACAGTGAACATCTCAAAAGGTTGTCCCTTTTTAAAGGGGTTATCAGAGACACTTTCCTCAGCCTCCCATCCTCCATTCCTGAAGCTGTTCATGGCCACCTTCTGGTCCATTCGAGGGTTGAAGTGGAAAGCAATGTCATCATGACTGGACTGTCCAGTCTTGAAATTTATTTCAAACCTGCATGGAAAGTTCAAATATGATAAGCGCTCAAACAGTAAGTTGTTTTTGTCCAATTTCAAAAATTCCAACAAAACCGTTTCTTACTTGTTGGCATTAGTGGGAACAACTCCTTGCAAGTACAAGGCCATGCCTTCTCTCAGTCCTCCTGAAATTGTGCCCACATAAGGAAGGCTCTGCAGTAAGCACAAGAACATAGGCATTATCCTATATTAACCAAATTCCTATGGCAGGCTTTTTTTAATTTTTATTATTATTTTAAAGAGGCATAAAAAATAGCAAAACTACTGCACATTTTTTATTCACTGCTGTTTATTTTAGTGCTTGCACTTTATTTTGTTCTGAGTCCCTGTAAAGTTTCTGCTACTCACAGGATTTTGGACTGGGTTGCTTAATGAAAGTTCAGTCGGTGGTTGGATTGTTGACAGATTGTATTCGGTGCCCATCAAAGACCCGCTTCCATCCAGCACAGATGAATGTTCATGAAAAGTCATAGTCCCATTCTGCGAGTGGATCATACTGCTCTGCCCACAGATGGAGGATCCAGCAAAGCTCTGTAAAAGCAAGATAGTAAGAGTTGAACAACACAAACATTTGTATCATGTCTACCCAATATTGTTTTTTTCACACATTTTTTTTTAACAACCTTTGCTGTATTTTATTTAGTGACATGCATTCTTAAAATATTCCAGGTACTCTTCCAATTTTGTAGTTATAGAATACTCTTGTATATTACAAATCATATAATTTTCTAAATTGCAGTTTATAATTGTTTTTGATGGAGTATCGCAAGTTACACTGCAAGACTGCTGTGATGGTCTCATACATGAGGACATGATCAGAATACTGAAGCATTTATCTGTCTCCAGTATCATAGCCTAATGCCAAAATAACAGGAAAGGCTGTGCTTGAGTAATGACAACTAAATTTAATTAATGTAGTCTGTAAAAGAGGAGGAACACTCACCTCAGTGAACACCACGTTGGTTAAAGAAACCTCTCCTGCAACACTCAGAGCGATTACACGTTCCAGAGATATACGATGCTGAAATCGGCCAACTTCACATCCACTCATATACACCTTCAGATTGAAAATGACTATATTCAGATATCTTATTTGATTTCTTTTAGCCTTTGCATGATGCACGCATTGAAAAGATCAAAACACACCTGATAATTTTCAGAATTTACGGCAATGATCAGATCAAAGCTGCTCCCCTGTTTTAAAGGTAATTCCAGTTTCTCCTCTTTTCCCCATGACCCATTTTGCCGGCTGTTTAGGACTATGCAGTTGCTGCTAAACTGGGGTTTGATTTGAAAGGCAATGTCATCTCCTTCAGACTCCCCACACTTCAGATTGACCACAAAGCTGCAATGATTAAAGACAATGTGGAGTGAACTAGTTATTCAAACAAACTTGCATTTCTATTCTCTAGTCTTGAAAAGAAAGATTCACCTATCAGATCCAGAGGGAACTGCTCCCTGAATAAAGATGGCTTTCCCAGCTTTCAGTCCTCCAGAGATAGGACTCACATAGGGGACGCTCTGCATAGTAAAAAAGTATTCTGTATGTTATGGTAAAGTTGACAATGTAGAATAGCTAATATAAGTCAGGAGTGCAGGAAAGGCTGAGGGATCACTCACGAAGCTGGAGATGGTCTGGAAGCTTGACTGGAACGATGACTGAAACGTAAAGCTCATGTTGTTGGCCACTCAGAAGGACGATGGGCTGATGCACAGGTGGATTCTAGATTCGGGATGAGCGTTGCAGGTGGTGGTCTTGGGTTTATACTCTCAGTGGGTGGGAGTGGTTCAGCCTTCAGGGCGCTTTTAGCCACAAGGCATTTCAAAATTAATAATGAGTTCATTTTATCTTAGCAACCCAAAGGCAAAATTTCAAGCTATGATGGACGGGATCATTTGCATTCTCACAACAGTTTTGCCCAAAGCCACTTTGTGCATCAGTGTTCAAAGATTAAAAGCATTTTACAGTTCATCTTTTTCAGTACTTTGGATTTTGTTGTCTTAAAATATAACAATCTCTGCATTAAAAACATTACATTATGTCAGGGTTTCTCAAACTAGGGTTTGGGAAGGAACCGTATATAATTATAGTCCCCTGAATTCCACAAAACTGAAAGACATATATAGGCTTTTTTACAAAGAAGAATTGGGGAGAATCAAAGCATTCATAATAATATTGTCATTTTGTTAATATTAGGTAATCATGTAATCAATAAAAAAGTAACTGTAATCTGATTAGATTATATTACATTTAAAATACTCAATTACAAGTATTTAATTTTTGGAATCTGATTACGTAATAATTACATACAACCCCATTTCCAGAAAAGTTGGGACATTTTGTAAAATGCAATAAAATCAAGAATCTGAGATTTGGTAATTCTCTTTAACCTTTATTTAACTGACAAAAGTACGAAGAAAAGACTTTCAATGTTTTCATTGACCGACTTAATTGTATTTTGTAAACAAATTTTGGTTTTGATGGCTGCAACACACTCCAAAAAAGTTGGGATGGAGGCATATTAAAAGTGAAAAGATTACAGAATATCCAAGTTAAAAAAGCAGACCTGCAATCACAATTTTTCTGTAACATTTTGTTTAATTGTGGTAAACTACTAAATGAACCTAATCAAGTGCAGTTCATGATAAACATTGTCAGTCCAGTAGGCTGCATTTACCTTGCAAGACTTAATGCACAAATCCAATATTTTGAGCAGCTGAGCTACTGGTTAGCATGTTAGAATATAAAAACAAAATAATGCATGTTCCCTCATCTTGAGCTTTGCAGTTTTTCAAACCAACCTAGAATTATGCATCAACCATTTAATGCTTAAGCATAACAATTAAGCAAAAATCCATGTTTGAATGCTTAAAAGTTCCAGTCATCTAATGTTAATCTACTACAGCGTGCATTTACTACTTTTTTTTCTACAGTTGACAGAAACAATGGTATTGTTACATCTTTTCAAGGTTGTGTCACTTCATAGTTGTTCACGATGTATTGATTAGTACACCTTATTAATGAAGTAACATAATCACAAGAAGTAGTCTGACAGTTGTGTAATTTATAGCATATGTTGTGAAATTTCAACTAAACCTGTTCCAGCCGGAGGGCAGACCTGTGACTTTGATTATCAAATGCTTTGTTCAGTCAGCAGAATTCTCACAAGGTTATAAGTGAAAAGCACGAAATGCAGTATCCAGAAGTACACATTTTTCTATTTTGCAGAGTATAAGCAATTCTTGCCATTCTCCATTCTCAAGTAAAAGATTTGGATGTTTACTGGTGCTCTGTTATATGTTAATGACATTAATTAGGTGGCGTTTACAAAGCGGAGATCAGAAACCATTTAGCTGTGCACAATTTCAAGATCATTTGTGATTTATAAATTTCATGTTTTCTGTGCGTACGTTCGTTCTCTGAATCACACGTACGCACATTTGAGAAATGATCGTAAGATCAAATGTTGGACGTTTTCTACACAACATTTTATACATGAGGCCTCATACATACACGTCTCATTTCCAATAAACTTCACTTGACCAGCCCCTATGGTCTTCCCTCTAGTGCTGTGCATAAACTTATTATGTCATTTACATCACAAGCATGATGTCAGTTATTAAGTAACATGTTTCCAACATGCCAATTCAAGTATACTAAAGGAGTAATAAAATGAGCAACTGAAGGAGAAAAAACTTGCTTTGCCAGTGTGCAAATATTCACATCTGATGTTAAAAGGTATATCCATGTTTCCATTTAAAATCTTCATCTTGCCGAACATTTGCGTTTAGTGTGAAAAGGCCTGAAGGTGGATCCTAACCCCCTTTTTTGACTGAGAAACCCTTCGATTAAAGGCTTTTTGCTTAGTATGGATGCACAAATGAAGCTGCAATTCTATACAACACACTGCTGCTATTATTAATAGGTTGCTATTAAGTTGTGAATATTATCTTTCATCTAAATGTCACTGCCAGGAACAGCTGATATGTTTTATTGTGTTATGTAAGCTATAGGTTAACTTTCAGTCACGTCTGACAGTAATTTACAGTGTGTTATAAAGATGTTACTTTCCGTGATCATTGTCAATGCAGCCAGGGGCAGATATGAGAAATATGAAATGCATAATTCTCACAAGAACAAAGATAAATCATTTTCAAGCTGCCAACTTTGGTGACAGTAGAACAGAAGATGATCATAGTTCTCAGTGTTTCTTTATTTGCAGGATTGCTTGAAAGGTTGGAAATGTGCATCAAGGTTTTACATTAAGAATATATTAACAGTGAACAGACACTAATTACATGTAGGGAAAACAACATGGGGTTGTGTTGAGTGTTGTAGATACCCTTTACTGAATTATACTGGGACTGCTCAAAGTAACCACTAGGTGGTGCTGAAAGGAAGTGTAAACCTCAAAGAGTTTTGACTTTTTCTAAGTCTGTATTTTTACATCTGACAAGTGTTTTTGTTAGATTAAAATTAATTTTTCAATGTAACAAAATGATCATAAATGACAAAAAAATGTGCAAATTGTCACATTTGAATACACTTTAAAGGGATAATGCATAAAATAAAAATAAAAAAACTCCATTACTTACTCACCTGCATGTCATTCCAAACATGTATGCTGTTATTTTTCCCTGGAAAACAAAAGCAGAATTTCTGAGGAATCTTCACACAGCTCTTCTCACTACAAGGACATGAACGGGCTCTCAAACCGGACCGAACGATTCTTTCATGAACTGAACAGATTCATTCATTCATGTCACAGCAGTTCTCCAGTTAAACAGCTGACTAGAGGGGAAGATTCGGTGCACTACTTTTTTTGGTGCTTTTTTGCTATTTTGGTATGGAAGCTTATTTCCGCCATGGAATAAAAAATGAAGGTAGGCTAACTGCAACTTTTTATCTGGAAATTCTGAATTCATTCATAAACTTTAAACTGAAAGAAAAAAGTCAGAATTGTGTCATTTACCTTTCTTATGTTTTATTCTGTGGCAGAAACAAGCTTCTATATTTTGGAGCTGCTATACAAAAATTCTGGAACCACAAAAGAAAAAAAGACCACGTGTGTTAGGACCAACTCGAGGGCAGATAAATGTCCATTTTTGGGTGAATTATTCTTTTAAGACACTGAATCCTCTAATAAGCCTCAGACACTCGCTAAATATTCAGTCTGTCCTTCAAACAAATGTTTTTTATCCTTGTATAAGGTAACAGGGTTGCATGACTTTGATGAAAATGTGAATTGACACAGAGTAAGCCGTTGGGTGGGTGCACAGAAATCTTCCTGAAAGTCGATGATGCTGCTCCATTTTAACCCTTAGAGGTCCCCGAGTCTTTTCATTCAACTCTAAACCAAACATGATATAAATACGTAAAAAAATGCCGATTTAGGGTTGCTAAAATTAGATTCTGATTATCAAAATGTTGGGATTTAAAGTCTGTGTGTGTGAAGGTGTCACATGTCCTCGCCCAACAGGAGCGGCTGCAGGAAGAGTCCGGCCGTTCCCAGAATGCACGCCAGGACAAACACCCACAGGAAGATCCTGTCAATCACCATGGCAACATACTTCCAGTCATCCTGGACCTTTAAAGACAAGGGTCGGAAGACCAAGACATTAAAGTCTACTGTATCATATTTGATACTCGACATTCTAAGGCCTTTAAATGACGAACATGATCTGATAAACCTGCCGCACACAATTTCCTACAGTCCCACAGGGATCATTCACCCAAAAATGAAAATTATCCCGTAATTTACTGACCCTCAAGCCATTCTAGGTGTATATGACTATCTTCTTTCAGACGAACACAGTCGGAGTTATATTAAAATATTTCCTGGCTCTTCCAAGCTTTATAATGGGAGTGAATAGATTTTGAAGCCCAAATAAGCACATCCATCCATCTTAAAAGTTATCAATATGACTTCAGGGGGTTAATAAAGTCCCTCTGAAGTGTAGCAATGCATTTTTATATATATAAAAAATATCCATATTTAAAACTTTATATACTATAATACCTAGCTTCTGGCAAAGAACAAGTCTTACACAAGTCGATTTACGCCACAAGAGTAACCCATGACGCAGGATGTAGGAGTATCGAAAGCTTAGACGCCTCTCGCAGTTCAAACAAATGGCTGTGCAACAAACTCAAGCTCCTCTTCTCATATATCGAAATCCTCCGACATTTCTCTTTAAAATTTCTTGTTTTAGACTTCTAATTCGTGACCGGTGTTTTGTTTTGCTCTATCCTCTGTGCTACTGCGATCGTTGACACATCATGCGTCGGGTCAGAGGTTTCTCTATCTCCGTAACTCGATGTGTATAGTCGTCTACCAGAAGCTAGTTATAATAGTTAATAAAGTTTTAAATATGGATATTTTTCTTACAAAAACACATCGCTTCGCTTCAGGGTCGTATGGATTATTTGTATGATGGATGGATGTGCTTTTTTGGGCTTCAAAATCTCAACCCCCATTCACTCCCATTATAAAGCTTGGAAGAGCCAGGATATTTTTAATATATCTCAGATTGTGTTCGTCTGAAAGAAGATAATCATATACACCTAGGATGGCTTGAGGGTGAGTAAATCATGGGATAATTTTCATTTTTGGGTGAACTATCCCTTTAAGACTTTTTTAGCAAGTAAAAGTCTTTTAAGTGCAATTGTACAAACGTCCTTCAGCTCGTGCTTCACGTGTCTTTCTGCTGTGAAATCTTTACTGATTTTTATCAAGTAAACATAAGAATATATTTTATTTTGTTACTAATATTTCAAGATGAACACTTACTGGACTGAAGTAACTTTTTTGGTTTACTTGATTATCCAAACATCATTTTTTAGAAAAATTATGAGTATCAAATATGACCATCAGGCTTTTGAGGAAGGTTTACTTGTTCATCTCAATCATCATTGTATTTCACGGCATTATATGTCTAAAAACTACAGAGCTTTGATCATAAAATTAAGCATTTAAATATCTTAATAAAACATTATTGGCAGATATTGATATGCATTTTATGAAAGTATCTGTTATACTGTAAAGATCTCATTGATTTACATTACAAGCATCAAAATTTCATCTTTCTTTTTGGCCATATAAATATCAGAATCTGCAACCAAATTGCATATTTTTGCTCAGATTAAGTCTGAATAAACCAGCCATTTTTTCCTCCATTTTCTCACTGTATCAGACTATATATATGTAACCCCCCTACCCAGGTCCTACTCGCCCCGCTCTGCGCGGCCCTCGAACCTGGGTCTCCGGCATAGGAGTTGGATGCTGTAACGAGGAGGCTAAAGGCTGCAACCCCTAGCGTCAGTTGCTAGAGCATCTCTTGAGATCAGAGGAGTGAGGTTTACTCGCACAGCAACTACTAGCTGGCCTCCGTTACATATAGCCATAAAAGCATGATGGATCAGATATGATAATCAACACAAAACACATATGTAAACTTAGATTTTTAAAAAATATTGTCTAAAAGTTCAATAAACTGAAAAATTAATTTTCTGACTATAAGGCCATTTCATACGTTCCTGTAGCTCAAACAATAAAACATGGTGTTAGTGACGGCAAGTTTGTTCGATTGCCATGGAATGCATTAACTGAATGCAATATAATGCCAAATGCACAAGTGTAAATATCAGGTTTTACAGGGTTAAAAAAGTCAAAAGATGATGCTTCGCTTGGCTAAATGTACATAGTTCAGCACTTCAAATTCATAAACAAGCTTTGCTTTCCCCCCTTGAATTTCTCTCACCTCCTTGGCCTCATTCTGCAGCCTCATGTTTTCTGCGATATACTTGACGCTCTCAATGGCCTCTCTGACTTGTGGTGAGAGAGCCGATGTGCACAGAAACCCATCCGAGGACCCGGAGCTGGAGCCGGGACTGGCTCCTCCACCTCTGTCTTCTCCCGCTTTGGTGCCGTGTTGGTTCCAGCAGCATGTGCATCGGCCGTCTTGACACAGAAAGCCGGATGCCTCGGCCAGGTTGTTGAGCTCAGTTGTGCACAGAAGGAGTTGAGGACGTTGCGACAGAACGTGCGGTTTGGCAGAAACCGGAGCAGGAGCATGAAGAGCGCACGGTCTCACCGGGCCTCCGGGTCTCTCCGGGTCTTTCTCAGGCCGCGTCATGAACATGACCTGAGGGAGCAAACTCAGAAACACGCGCCGCACCCAACTCGGCATGGTGTGCGTCTTAGGCGTGCGGTAATGCACATTGAGCACGAAGACTGTGATCACGATGGAGAGCGTGACGAATATCATGGTGAAAAGAAGGTACTCTCCGATCAGGGGGATGACGAGAGACGTGGACGGGATGGTCTCCGTGATGACCAGGAGGAAAACTGTGAGCGAGAGGAGAACGGAAATGCACAACGTCACCTTCTCGCCACAGTCGGAGGGAAGGTAGAAGACCAGAACCGTCAGGAAGGAGATGAGCAGACAGGGAATGATCATGTTGATGGTGTAGAACAGAGGCAGGCGGCGGATGTAGAGCGAGTACGTGATGTCCGTGTAGATCTCCTCGCAGCAGTTGTACTTGATGTCGTGCTTGTATCCGGGAGCATCAATAATCGTCCACTCGCCGCTTTCCCAGAAATCCTTCAGGTTGATGGTGGAACCGATCAGCACCAGGTCGATCTTGGCCTTGTCGTAGGTCCACGAGCCAAACTTCATGGTGCAGTTCTGGTAGTCAAACGGGAAGTATGTGACATCGATCTTGCAGGAGCTCTTAAAGATGGCCGGTGGGATCCAGGTTACGTCGCCGTTGTAGCGCAGAAGAGCTTTGGTTTTATCGTCCACCTGGAAATCTCCGACTGCACTGTGGTTCAGAAACAGATCATAAGGACTAGAATCAGCAATAATGAAACAAGGAGCAGACGGGTACCGGCTCACTTACTTGTTGTACAACACAATGTCCGGCTTCCAGATCTTGTTGGAGGGCACACGGATAAACTCGACCCCTCCGAAATCCTTGGGATTCCACCTGAGCTTATAATCATTCCAAATCTATGAAAATTAGAAATAGTTCAGAGGGTTTGTATGCACACAGTATGAAGCCCCAGCTCACAGGAAACATTTTCAGAACGTTCTCTCAAAGTTATGATCAAACGTTCTTCCAGTAACGTTAATAGAATGCTCTTTTATAGTTATCTGGTCTTTAATAATTTCCTCAAAACATTAGCACAAAAACATTATTTATACATTGTTCATGGAGCGTTTCTGAAATGTTTTAGTTGGACGTTCGTCTAATGTTTTTTGAATGTTAACAGCAAACACAGACTAAATAAATCACTATAGATGTTCAGGAAGATGGTTGGTTTTTGGTATTTCAACGCCAGCTTCCTTGGCCATTTTCATGGCGAGTAACAAGTTGAAATAGTATAAAAGAGCAATTTAAACATCTGTATACAAGTTTTTAAGGATTTTTTTTATATTTTAAAGCATGCATTTTAAATTTCCTCTACAGTGTTTGTTGAGTAATATAGATTCCCAAGAGAACTTAAACCAGCACAATTTGTTCAAGGGCTGCAGGACTCTGGCATGAGGAACACAGCGGTGATATTAAAATATTAAGTGTGTTTCAAAGACGTGGCTATAAGCCATGCTCTCATTTGTTATTCTCCAGGCCGTCTCAGAACAAAGACAAAACCATGTCTCTGCAGAAAGGACAAACAGTAATATAAGACAGAGAAAGGGATCTGACACTGTCAATAGATGCAGAGTTTTATAGTTATTTCTATTGTTCAGGTCAGTTGTATAAATATTTTGTATGACCTACCACCTAGGTGAATTAATTATGCATTAAATTTGATTAGCTTGAGCATTCAAACGTTAATGAACTGAAGAGGTCACAATGCTTCATTTGATTTGGCCCTCTTTGCTCTTAGTTTTTTTAATAATTCTCTTCACATAATCACGCTCTAAACAAATTATGAGATGCACTTCCTTCATTTATGACAATCTTAAGCTGTCTTGTTTAAGCAGACCATTTCCAATCTTCATTTAATTAAAATATTAGACAATTAGACATCTGGGAATCAACATCACTGATATCACAATCAAAAGCACATAACCCTTTGTTTACTTACACCGTTCCCTTCATCTGCACTGTAAATGCAAACTATTAGCAACAGTTTTATTCAACTTCTGATAGAAGGATGAATTAAGCAGAATTTGGAGTAATATATTTAAAATGATTTAACAGTGGTTAGAATCATAACGTATTGGTTTTACTATTAATGCATGGTGTGTACATGTAACACATTGTATTTCTGATCAATCTGAATCTGAATTATCAATAAAGTAAACTGACTTGCCATAATGGAACTTTTTGTGTTTGAGCACCTTTAACATGGTTTTTATCCATTAAAAGGTTTGTTCGGGATTCATTTTTAACAGGTAAAAACGTTCACAGTGCAGCAAGTTTAACAGGAGAAGCACACATCTGTATTCCACTGGGAATCATTTCCACATGCTGCACCAATAGTTTTAAACAGTGACTGCAAAGATAGCGAGTAAAACTCTGTTCAGTTATCTAAATGAATCAATGACCTTTCCATGTGCATGAATAATGCATGAGCTTACATGTCGCAGCCAAAGATTGGTCTCCATAATCTGGTTCACCTCATCCTGTGGAAAAAGAAACCGAGAGTCTCAGACAAATCACCTGCGGGAAAATACAACACGGCTCTAGATTAATATTTTAGAGCTTAAAGAAGAAACATGCTGTCATAAGCAATCATTCTCCAGGCGTCAGTCTGCGCGGGAGCGACCTGTGCCTCCATGTCTCACAGATGGGCCGTGTTTGGACGGAGAGCGAGGACCACCTGAGTCCCTTCGCCTCGAGGTGCTTCACGAGGCACACAGAGACCTATATATGCTGGCTGTGCAGAGTTCACCATTTGAAGTGTTACATTTCTAGAGGATTTTTTTGCATGCTCAAAAAAGTTGGACACTCAAAATCAATACATATTTTATGCGCATTTTGGGATATCGCATAATAAAAAAATAAAACAAAAACGCTGGATGGAAATGCCAAGATGTGCATAAATTCTAAAAATGCCCATTTAAAAAAGTATGCGCTCAATTGAAGCAGATCAATTTTATCTGCTTTGACTTTGCCACAGCAGAGGCTGTGATTGGATAACTGCACTAATCAGTGGACCAATCACATCGCAGCATCTCAAATGTTGGTTTGGTGGTTCTGAAACGCCCGAGTCAAAGTCAGAATGATTTGGTTTAATTCCCTCCAGAAGCGTCTCACACGATTGTGTTCCCAAACACCAGCATCCGAACGCAAGATCACATGACAGCGTTTATTGTGTTTCGTCTGACGCTCTGAGACCAACTCATTTATGATGGAGGAGAAAAGAGCCTGATTGAAAAAACATTTTTATTACTGATATTTTGAGCCAATTTCCCAGGAAGTGACTATTTTGTTCTCTTGTAAAACTTGGGATGCAAACGC
Organism: Mylopharyngodon piceus; assembly: GCA_039654765.1. Lineage (NCBI taxonomy): Eukaryota > Metazoa > Chordata > Actinopteri > Cypriniformes > Xenocyprididae > Mylopharyngodon > Mylopharyngodon piceus. The sequence continues at coordinate 13,440,038 of CM077458.1, read as the reverse complement.
TGCTTTATTCACAAATGTTTTATGTCGTATAATAAGTTAAATTCGCAACTTTGGATGGAAACACAGCTAATGAAACAATTTTGATTTGTTGAAACTTCATTTATGACCTCAATAAAAGTCACAACTTGTGCATTACATAATACATTTCCTTATGGGCCCTAATAGTCTCATCTATTACAATATGAGCCAACATTTTTCATCCAATAGAGTGTCTAAATATAATCAGTCCTCTAATGTTGCTGGCAGCGATCAGGCATAACATTATGACCACCTTCCTAATATTGTGTTGGTGCCAAAACAGCCCTGACCCGTCGAGGCATGGACTCCTCTAGACCCCTGAAGGTGTGCTGTGGTATCTGGACCAAGATGTTAGCAGCAGATCCTTTAAGTCCTGTAAGTTGTGAGGTGGAGCCTCCATAGATCGGACTTGTTTGTTCGGCACATCCCACAGATGCTCGATTGGATTGAGATCTGGGGAATTTGGAGGCCAAGTCAACACCTCAAACTCGTTGTTGTGCTCCTCAAACCATTCCTGAACCATTTTTGCTTTGTGGCAGGAGCATTATCCTGCTGAAAGAGGCCACAGCCACCAGGGAATACCGTTTCCATGAAAGGGTGTACATGGTCTGCAACAATGCTTAGGTAGGTGGTACATGTCAAAGTAACATCCACATGGATGGCAGGACCCAAGGTTTCCCAGCAGAACATTGCCCAAAGCATCACACTGCCTCCGCCGGCTTGCCTTCTTCCCATAGTGCATCCTGGTGCCATGTGTTCCCCAGGTAAGCGACGCACACGCACCCGGCCATCCACGTGATGTAAAAGAAAACGTGATTCATCAGAACAGGCCACCTTCTTCCATTGCTCCGTGGTCCAGTTCTGATGCTCACGTGTCACTGTTGGCGCTTTCGGCGGTGGACAGGGGTCAGCATGGGCACCCTGACTGGTCTGCGGCTATGCAGCTCCATACGCAACAAACTGATGCACTGTGTATTCTGACACCTTTCTATCAGAACCAGCATTAACTTCTTGAGAAATTTGAGCTACAGTAGCTCGTCTGTTGGATCGGACCACACGGACCAGCCATCAATGATCTTGGCCGCCCATGACCCTGTCGCCGGTTCACCACTGTTCCTTCCTTGGACCACTTTTGATAGACACTGACCACTGCAGACCGGGAACACCCCACAAGAGCTGCAGTTTTGGAGTTGCTCTGACCCAGTCGTCTAGCCATCACAATTTGGTCCTTGTCAAACTCGCTCAAATCCTTACGCTTGCCCATTTTTCTGCTTCTAACACATCAACTTTGAGGACAAAATGTTCACTTGCTGCCTAATATATCCACCCACTAACAGGAGCCGTGATGAAGAGATGATCAGTGTTATTCTCTTCACCTGTCAGTGCTCATGATGTTATGCCTGATCGGTGTATCTCTGCAATATAACACTTAACTCATTCTCTTATTAGGGTGTTTTTTTTGTTGTCATTGTTTGCACTTCAATCCCAAAAAGCATGAAATTACCTCCCTAAAAACATTAAAGCATAACGAACAGACATAATTGGATGCACAGAAATTGTGAAAATGAAAATTTTTTTTTGCTTGCTCACTCCATTCTGCATTACATAAACCTTATCATCAAGATGAATTAAACGATCTAGAGAAAAGAAGCGAGAAAGAGCGATGCAAGGAAGGGAAAAAGCTCGATTGAAACCGTAATTAAAAGAAGTGAGATGTGGGGGTCACGCTACAGGTTAGGAACAAAGAGTGTAAATTTTCATTTTGCTCATTCACACTGACAGATTCATTCACGTCTGAGGTCAGAGGTCAAGCGCGGAGCCTTTGAAGCTCAAGCCTGCTTAGAGTCAAATGTACAGACTCATCATGCGGCTACAGATGACTGATAGAAACATCAGAAATCATGGAATCTGTGAAAACAATCCCTCAAAGACAATCTGAAGGAAGAAACTAACAGAACCAGGCACTTACCACTTTGACGAGTTGTGACATGGACACCTCAAACTGAACTATGACCGGGTCGGACACATTCTCCACTGGTCTGATGTACTGGTTATAGCTGGAGAAGATGACGGAGAACAGCCTGTGCTCTGCCTCGGAGCAGGAAACCCCTGAATCAGGACCAAAGACACACTTCATTACAGCGCATGAACACATCATGACTGACTACACAGAAGAATACATGCGCCAATAACACACTAGGACATTTAGTTACATTACTTATAGGATCTGTGCCAAACATGCACTACTTATCATCTCACATTCATTAATTTAGCAGACGCTGACTTACAAATGAGGAAAGCAACAAAGAGCTTCATCTTGAGGAAACAATACCAAAGTTTCAAACATTGAAGACCTTTATCTTGAAAATATTGTTATTTTGAACATAAACAACTATAATCCTGATTACAAATAACATGTGAACAAAAAAAAAACATGTTAGAACGTCTGATTTGAATTATTGTGAGACATAAATGCACACATAATAGTGAATGATAAAAACAATCTGCTTTAGTATCTTTATAGTGCCTAAAAGATGTGTTAGACGTGTTCAAAAAAGCTGTTTAATGGCCTGTTTCATTGTGACAATTTACCCCATACAGTGTGAAATCATAATGGGGCATGTTGTCACAAAAGGTCAACGTGTATTCAAGAAACTCTCTTTTTAATGCGACCATATTTTCAGTGGTTGAAAATCCAAACTACACATTACGTTACAATCGTTCTCTTGAAAATGACACTTGAGTCGCTCACAGACAGCATACACAAAATATTTCAATAAACAGCAACAAGTAGCCGAAGATTCGGATTAGGGTCGGTTTCCTTCACTCACCTGACAGAAGAACAAACAGAAAGTAGCAGGTGTGGAAAATTACGAGAGGTCTGGCTTTCATCGTACAGTCCGGAGAAGTGCTGTAATATTAATCCGACAGGGTCCAGACGGGGACGGAGAAAGGAGAGCGCGCAGCGTGAACGACTGGGAGAAGCGCAGATGGGAAGCACAGCGCGCGCGCGAGGAGAGAGAGAGGCGAGAGCGCGCAGATATCAGTCACTGTTGAGGATGAAAACGAGTCCTTTGGGTTTAGGTTTGACCAGCAGGTGCTTGATTATATGCACCAGCAGCAATTATATTGGTTGTAACATACTTTAAATGCGCGTTTTTAAAATTACTCTTTACTTGATATGCCGTCTTAAAAGCGCAACGACTCAGAATATGATTGTTACGAGAGAAAGCATGGGAGGATTGTATATTTTTTTTTACCATTTAGAGCACATTTAATATTGTTTGAGAAAGTTTTTATACCTCAGAGCAAAGTGCAAGTAATAAATTTGTCTAAAAGCTTCTGTTTAATGTGGGGAAATGGCGCTGATCCAAGAGAAGATCATCCTGCAATACATATACTATGCAAAGTGTAGCTTAAGAAACAGAAAAAGAAAGCTAATCTCTTAAGGGATGCCACAACAATCAAACCTCTGTCTCAGTATTATTATATGAGAAAACCTAATGTCTCCATCCTTTCCAATAAATGCTAGGCTTTGTGTGTTTCAAACAGCTGTGGGGAATATAAAAATCTCCTTCATAAATAACAAAATTTGGCACTGTATAAAGATAAGGTATTTTGCACCGTGAATGAAAGTGATGCATTGCAGTCTGGGTTAGATGTCTCACTAAATAGCAATCAAATACAGAAGAAGTGCAGGATTCTGTCCAGTGTAAATGTGTGACGGACAGACAGTCAGAGAAATAGCCAGCAGGTGGCGCACTACATAGTGCCACATCGTTCACACGAGTCCATTTCAGGTCAGCTCTAAAATACAGAAGATGAGAAATAAAATCAACTCAGCTGATAAACGCTTGGTGCTGACGAGAACACTGGAAATTAAATGATGATGAGTAGGTGATCCTTTCCAACTAAAGCATCCACACATATAGCTATAAGATTTTTTTTATTATTATTTTATTTAAATAAGACCTTCCCATAATGGACATGAATAGTTGTAAATCTGATTAAATACCACACAGTGATTCAAACCTTGTTTATCGATCAAGATCACAACTCTTTCTGTGAGTTTTATCGTTACCACAGGGTTCTTTTAGATTGTACAAGTTACCTTCCACAAATAAATCTGACAAAACACCCGAATCTCATCAATAACAGCATGTATTATGGAAACAACTAAATTCAAACAAAGCACATCCTCCATAACACAATAAATAAAGAATAACTGGCTCCATGAGACAAATGATGTGGTATTAAATGAGTCCCGGTTCAAAAATCTGCACTGTAAAAACTTGCTGTAAAAAAAGGCCAAATTCTGACAGTAACTTTTAACTTTTTTCCAAGTCCAAGCAGAGAGAATCCACACATAAAATAAGGCAGTCCAAAACCCAATAATCCCATCAAAAAGGTGAAAGAAAAAAACAAAATACAGTTTCACCCACGTTATCTTCTCTGGGGTTTCTGGATTCCTCAGAAAAACAAGATCCCAGAAAGAGAAAACATTATAATTGGTTTATATCTGTAAAACTTGTTTTGTAATTTGTACAGTCCATCACAAGCCTAAAAGAACCCTGAAAGAACAGAAAGAGCTGCAATGATTTTTCGAAGTTGTAAATGAAACAAAGATTATTGGAGTACGTTTTACAAGAAAATACTATTTCAGTTTTTCTACTTCAAAATTTCACGTTTAATTCAATGCGTTACTTGCCGTTTCTTTGTTATTATTTGTCAAATTTACTAGTGAAAGTAAATCACCAAAACACCAATTTTTTTCAGTGTAAACACATTTAGGATAATTAAAAGTGTGTAATTTCTGTTTACATCAAAATAATCTTATCCCATCTTAATATGTGGAGACTAAATGCGCCATTTGCAGGTTTATTTTTATATAAAAGTGACCAAACAATGGCTCAACCAATAACATGAGCCGGTGGGTGGAGTGAACTGCTTTTTCTGACCAATGGCAGACAAGGGGAGTGAAACCTGTATGGAAACAATCATAATTTTTCCATTTTAGTTTAGTGCCACTAGTGCACCTGAGCTTTAAATACTGTCATATTCCGGGTCAAATGATTTCTGATGTGAGGAAAACGCTGTACACTGCTGTGATATATCACAATATTTGCTCAATGACTCCGTGTCAGTTCACGCTCAGATCGTAAAGTCTTAGATTTGGATTATAGAAAGTATCAGTTGAGTCATTCGAATCTCTGGCTCGGCCTTCCGCGTCATATCCCATCCTGTCCGGAGGACTCTGTGCTGGGCTGCTGGATGGGAAAGATCTGGTTCTGGAAGAGCGGCTGGAGGAAGAGCCCCAGCGTTCCCACCACACACACGATCACGAAGATCCACAGGAACAAGCGGTCCACCACCATGGCTACATACTTCCAGTCCTCGATGACCTGGACAGAAGCACAGAGAAAGCCTCATTAATACAGTTATTGACCTCGAGTAAGAGACGAGGAAACAAAACATGGGAGAACGAGTCCGACAGTGTCAACAAGTGCTGACCCGCCACTACTGAACCAGCAGCTGCTCCATCTCTCAATCTGCTGTCCTCGGCACTCTCTGACACTCTCTGTTATTCAGTGCCTCTCTCTCTCTCTCTCTCTCTCTCCCTCTCTCTCTTTCTCCTCCAGCACTGATTTAAAGACACGATCGATGCTCCTACAATGTGCTTTGGCTAAAGCGTAAATGTAACCTCTGTTTGCTAATTGTGCTTCCACTGAAAAAAGGTTCTGTCAAATTAAAATGTCATTCAGCTTTTACTGTATAATTCAGTACAAAAACACACTCATGTTTTAAACCGCTGGAAGATAATGATTTACACAGAAATGTGAGGATGAGCAAGATGTTAGACTAGTGTTTCCTCTCCTGTAAATGTACAGCGTTACAGTAAAAGAAACGTACAAAAAACATACAGTTCAACCAGTATAGTCAGATTCACCAACAAATGATGATGATGATGAAGAATCAATGAGACTTTTCTGTGCTGCATGGTCACGAAAGCTTATTGTTTGCATGTGTTTTTAAGCATCACGTTTACAAATAAGTGATTTTAAACTGTTGAAATGCAATAAGCAGCAAAAGTGAATTCATTTCACTACACACACACGCTGTCTGAGAGACGCGCACACATGAAGCCGCTGCAGAGCGAGTACTAAACTTTTTGAGTTCTTTTTGTGGCCTAATTAGGCTTCAGCGGTTAAATACACACACTTGTGTGTCAAAATGATGGTCTTTGCAAGTATCCTCATAAACACAGTCATTTATGTCTTAAGTGAACGTAAACAGTTAAGAAAACACGTGTAAAAGGGTTAAGTGCATTCGCTCTTAAAGTGACAGCAGCCTAATAAACCTGCTTTGTCATTAATGTTAATCAAACAATAAAAAAGAGAAATTCTCTCAATGCTCTTGACTGAATCACTTTGGTCTCATTTAATAGGAATAAATGTATATTTAATTTACACAGTGAAGATATGCATATGTTTTTTGGTTTTTTTTTATAAATTTGATTACTTTATACTAATTATGCAGGCTAGTATTTCTCATTTCTAGTGCTTGAAGTTTTTCAGGTAGGTCTGTTTCTTTGTTTTATTGTAGTTTGTTGTCCTTTTGCTTGTAATTAGTTTCTTTGTTCTTATTTTATCACATTACTGTGTACTTGTCTCTGGTAATCTTGAGGGTTTTTTTTCTTCCCCCTTGATGGGGACAATAATTATAGAATTTCAATGGTATCAAAAAATTTTGATTATATAAAAAAATTATTTAAAGCAAAAATAACTATATTGTGATACAGTATAAATCATTATCATGAAATACTCGTATTGTGACTATAAGCCATCAATCATTATAGATTTGGCAGGAAAATTACTGGCAATATGTGCTTAACATACAGGACCGTTCAAAATGGTGGGTTTAGAAATTAATGCTTTTCATTCAGCAAGGATGCAATAAATTGATCAAGAGTGTCAGTAAAGACATTCATAATGTTCCAAAAGATTCTATTTCAAATAAATGCTGTTTTTTAACTTAAAAAATAAAATGTAAATAAAACTGTTTTCAACACTGATAATAATCATAAATGTTTCTTGAGCAGCAAATCATCATATCAGAATGATTTCTGAAGGATCATGTGACACTGAAGACTGGAGTAATGATGCTGAAAATTCAGCTTTGATCACAGGAATAAATTACACTTTACTATATATTCACATAGAAAACAGCTGATTTACATTTTAATAAAATTTAACTGTATTTTTGATCAAATAAAAGCAGCCTTGCTGAGCAGAAGAGACTTTCTTTGAACAGTAGTGTATATGAAAGCAACAGAGTCACTCACACTTTGATCATCGTCATTTCCCATCATGTGATCAGCTACGTAGCGAACTCCATCCACAGCCTCCTGAATCTCAGATCCCCAGTCTGCAGCGGCCCTGCTCCCCCTCAGGTCCTGTGTGGAGTTGTGTCCGTTGGGCAGGAACTCGGTGGGCCGCGGATCTGCTTTCCGAGAGCCGTGGCTGTAATGCAGTTGAGGGCCCTTGTTGTAGAAGTGTCCTGGTGACGAGAGAGCCGAAGCCGGCGGTGCAGCCAACAGCGCAGACGCAGACGAGGACATGGCGGATTTGCGGGGAGCTGCGTACCCGAGGCCCAACAGAGACCTGGGGTCACGCAGACGCCTCTTCTGCCGCAGACGCTGTCGAGCCGAGTTCCCGTGAGGTCTCTGCATGAACAGCAACGCCGGAAGTTTGACCAGGAACACCAGCTTGACCCAGGCCGGCATGCTGTGGGTGCTGGGAGAGCGATGGTGCACGTTCAGCACGCACACGCTCGTGATGATGGAAAACGTGACCAGCACCATGGTGAACATTAGGTACTTTCCGATCAGGGGAACGTCCAAGGACGTGGGCGGCACGATCTTAGAGATCAGCAGGAGGAAGACGGTGAGCGCCAGCAGGACGGAGATGCACAGCGTCATCTTCTCGCCGCAGTCCGACGGCAGGTAGAAGACCAGGATGGCCAGCGAGGTGATGAGCACGCAGGGGATGATCAGGTTTATGGTGTAGAACAGCGGCTTGCGCTTGATGATGAAGTCGTACGTCAGGTCCACATAGGTGGGGTCCAGAGCGCTGACCGTCCTCCTGCCCGGCAGAGCCAAGATGTCCCACTCGCCGCTGGGAGTGAAGTCGTCCATGCTGGCCACCTCGGACTTCAGGACCAGATCGATCTCGGTGTGATCGTACGTCCAGGAGCGGAATTTCAGAGTGCAGTTCTGCTGGTCAAAGGGGAAGTGTTTGACCTCGATCTTACAGGCGCTCTTGTATATGGCAGGAGGAAGCCAGGCGATGCTCCCGTTGAACAGGACGATGGCGTTGGTGAAGACCGTCACCTCATACGTCCCGTCGGCACTATGAACGGACAGAATATATTAGATATGTTACTACTGAACGGGCATTTAATTATTATTACATATATAAATTACATTTACACTTGAGATCAAAAGTAATAATTAAGATTTTTAAGTTTTTAAATTAAGTTTTTGAAATAGTCTCTTCTGTTCATCAAGGCTGATCAAAAATACAGTAAAAATGTGAAATATTTTTCCAATGTAAATCAGCTGTTTTCTATGTGAATATATAGTAAAGTGTAATTTATTCCTGTGATCAAAGCTGAATTTTCAGCATCATTACTCCAGTCTTCAGTGTCACATGATCCTTCAGAAATCATTCTAATATGATGATTTGATGCTCAAGAAACATTTATGATTATTATCAATGTTGAAAACAGTTGTGCTGCTTCAGATTTCTGTGGAAACCATCATATAAAAGTTTGGGGTAATATTTTAAAAATAATAATAATAATTATAATACTTTCATTCAGCTAAGACACATTAAATTGATCAAAAGTGACAGTAAAGATGTTTATAATGTTCCAAAAGATTCTTTTTCAAATAAACACTGTTCTTTGAACTTTCTGTTCATCAAAGAATCCTGAGAAATAAAATGTATCACAGTTTCCACAAAAATATGAAGCAAAAGCTGTTTTCTCTTATCAAACACATTCATGTCACTCACTTGTTGTACAGCACTATATCCGGCAGCCAGATGTGTCTGGAGGGGATCCGGAGCTTGTCGATCCCCTCGTACTCAGCCGGGTCCCACGACAGCCGATAATCATTCCAGTTCTGCGGATAACATTGCAATAGTCTTATTATTTCATATATGAGCTTTCGCTCGGTCAGACTAGCCACAATTACACACTTGTTAGCAGTCTGATGAGTGGACGTGAGCGCTGGTGAATGAAGAGGATAAATCCAAGATCAGCTGAAGGACGCTGGAGTCCGTATTGGCTTTAATTGAGAAATAATTGAAATGTGATTGACACTGACCTGAGTGAGCCAGACGTTTGTCGTCATGATTTGTTCTCTTTCATTCTGGAAGCAAAGAAATAATAAAGTTGACTTTTGAAATAATTATATAGGTTGCAGTGACTGCAGTGCAGACGGTTTTAAATTACACGGAAATGTCTTTTCAGCAGCATTAGACCATAATCATTATGATCAAAATCACTGCTGTGCATTTAAACTTGGAATGAAATCTGGATTGCAACTAATGGGTTGAGAAAACCGAATTTAGATTATAGATGGAAAACACAAAGGACTCAGTCAGACATTTTAATTACTTCAAATATTTACATCTCTGTGACATTATAATTATTTTGCAGTGAATATCAAAACATACTGTTTTTTATCCATGTCACATTTCAAGGCAACATTTCTCAGTTTTATTCAGTTTAAGGGTTATTATAGTGGTAACAACATTTTTGTTACTTGAAATAAAATATAAAAATGTAAACTTATTTTATTTCAGCATTTCTTAGTTTAATTTAGTTTAACCTGATGTACTAAAATAACTAAAATTGCAATAAAAATTAATAAAAACTATTTAGACATATTAAAAAAAAAAAAAACTAAAACATTAAAAATGTCAAAAACACAACAAAATTACTAAAACTTTAACTAAAAAAATATGAAAATGAGAATGGAAAACATAAAAATAAAAACTGATTAAAAATATTTTTAAAAAACTATAATAGTATCACAATGATAGTAAAACAATACTGTTTAACTTAGTTAATACTAAAATAACTAAAACTAATACTAAAACTAATAAATAACAATTAATAAAAACTATACAAACTAAAGTTTAATAACCAAAACTAATAAAAATAACAAAAACACAACAAAATTACTTAAACAAACTAAAATTAAAGTGAAAACAGGCAATATCTAATTCAAAGTTTTAACAAAAACTATAACAGTACATAAATGATGCTCAAATAACACTACTGTAAACACTATTTATATTTCATCAGGACATATTCAGTATTACTGGTGTGGTCTGAGAAATGTGACAGAATTTTTTTGAATGTGAATGAAAGCATCAAAATCTCTGTATGGGCCTCGCAACTGATAAAACTTGTTTTCAAACCTCCTCTTAAACTTTTTGGCCATTGAAATACACCACAAAATCACTGCAATTCCCATCTTGAAGGGTCGAGTCGCACTGACCACACTGATGAGCTGCGCCAGAGACACCTGCAGGACGACCGTCACTCTCTCGCTGCGGTTCACAGCCGGCCTGATCAGCTTGTTATAGCGATCTTTACCCAGCAGCCAGTTCATCAGACGCTCCTCTGAGTCTGCACTCGCTCCACCTGCGGACGGACACAAGCACACACCTGTCAGATCACGCCTCATACCTCACGCCTGCTTCTAAAACACAGAGATGGTGACAAACAGAAACACTGCAGGACTTTCACTTGAATACACAGGTCACGCTGGAGAAAGGTTGTTTTATGGTGACACTGTGTAAATCCTGGGGAGAAATCATGAAAATCAATTCTGCTGGGTTGATGGTTGATGATAAATGTATAAAAACATGGAAATCTAATGCATAATAAAAATGTTCCGTACATTTCACAAACACAACAGTTCTGTTCCCCAAAATGTTCAAAAAGCTCAATGAATGATGGCTTTGAAAGTACAAAAAATAAGAAGATCATGGACTTCTTGCTCAAGTCTCCTCTCGCGGTTTCAGCAATCCTTCTCTTTAAGTGTCGATTGTTCAAGCACAGCCGATAGTTTATTGCCGCCTTGTTCACTTGTTGCCGAGTCAGCAGACTGTGAAGCTCAGAACTGAATCCACAATAAGCTGGAAAACATGAGACGTATATATATATATATATATATATATATATATATAAAACAATCACTGAGTCAACGGTCTTCATCACACGTGAAATGCCAAGAAGATTCTTAAAACAAACTGTAAAGTCTGTAAAACCCCAGATGTTTGACTCATTACAGTAATTCTGTGGTATTTCTGGGATCATGTAGTGTTATGGTGGAAATACAATCAATTAAAGGTGTCCTTGATTATGATTTGACTTTTTTATCTTTAGTTAGTGTGTAATGTTGCTGTTTGATCATAAACAACATCTGCAGAGTTACGATGCTCAAAGTTCAATGCAAAGGGAGATATTTTCTTTTACAGAAATCTCTGTTTAAGGACTACAACAAACGGCTGGTAGGGACTACAACAAGCTTCTTCCTGGGTTAGTGACATCCCTAACCCTAAAATTTACATAAACCCCGCCCCCGAGAACACACAACCATTCAGAAACGTCCAGTTTCATTCTAAAAGTTGTAACTTCTTCCTGAGTCTCTCCATCAGTGTCGACTCCGGTTTGAACAATGTAAGGCTGAACACCGTTACTGACAATCCTCATTTTGGCTGCGTGAGATTCTCCAGCTTTGTTGTTGTTGAGCAACCGAAGCACGAGCTGTTAAAGCTCCGCCCTCTTCTGGAAAGGGGGCGGGAGCAGCAGCTCATTTGCATTTAAAGGGACACACACAAAAACGGCGTGTTTTTGCTCACACCCAAATAGGGGCAAATTTGACAAGCTATAATAAATGATCTGTGGGGTATTTTGAGCTGAAACTTCACAGACACATTCTGGGGACACCAGAGACTTATATTACATCTTGTGAAAGAGGCATTATAGGTCCCCTTTAAAACACAGTTTGAGTCAGAGGATGTTTGTCTGACAGTCATGTCACTATCAAACAAACATGATCCATTGAAGGATGGAGAGGGATAATTCAACATTCCCAGTGAACAAAAATATGTCCTAACAATATTTTGCTATAGCATTCCAATCATTTTAGAATGTTCTCACAACATCCAGTTTTTTTAAATGTTTTAAAAATATTTTTTGTGGTTATGTGAATGTGTATCATTCTTCAAACATTATGGGAACGTTACTTTTGAATGTTCTCTGAACGTTCTAAAACAAGTAATAACATTTAAAAAACGTCCAACTAAAATGATTCAGAAAAAAATACTCCATCAACGATGTATAAATAATGTTTTTTGCTAATGTTTTGAGAACATTATTAAAGCCCAGAGAACTTTGAACGAACGTTCTATTAACATTACTGGAAGAACGTATGTTCATAACTTTGAGAGAACGTTCTGAGAACATTCCCTGTTAGCTGGGGATAATGGACATGAATAAAAATATATATGTAAAAATATAACTAATAAACTTATCTGCAATCCGAATAAAGGCAAAAAGCCCTAAAATAAATAAAAGAAAATCAATGTTTTTTATGCAATGGACCACATTCAGCACTATCTGTCGCTATAATTATTAATTAGTAGTTCGAGACTCATATGCAGTCAGATTCTTTGAAAATATGCAGTTTCATCTTCCATAACAATCATCTAAATAACGCTGAGACGCAGTGTTTTCTTTGGCTCTGTGCAGACTCAGGAACACTCAAAGGAGTTTTTATTGGCTTCTAATAAAATGAATATTTATCACAGATCATTGAAGTTTCTGACGTGCTTCACACTTCGGATCACGCAGCTCTAAAAAGGTGGCGTAACCTGCACTGTTAAAGCAGTATAAAACACATGGATGTATCGCTGAGCCTTTAATTAATATTAATGAGCACTGATCTGCATTAATTAGAAACACCCAGAGCTACACTGTAAGCACTCTCTTTGTAATGATGATTGATGATACACAGAAGAAGAAATTAACAGCAGGCCCAGAGGAACAAACAGGCACTGTAAAACTTTGGCACAAACAAAAGCGCTGATTTAAAGTAACAGTAAATGAGGCAGTAGCAAAAAACAGATGCAGCAGGAAACACTGGAACCTTTAACAACTCATTCACAGGATCCATATGATATATGTATATAATATATAGAGAGAAACGCTTCAGGAACAAGAACAAATGTAGGGCGGGGCTTGATTTTGTCTGTGGGGAATTGATTGGATGGTTGTGGTTTGCTATTGGTGGATCTCATGTGAGTGACAGGTTGCCCCGCCCTCATCATCAGAGAAGGGAAGAGATGCTGCAAGAGGGAGGAGAAGATATTCTGATTCAAGATTACCAGGAATTTAAAATGATGATGATGTTCACCGAAAATGAATATTTAATGAATATTTAATATATATAAATAACTATATATAAATTTTATAAAACTAATTCAAAATATTAATGAAAACTATAACAGTATCTCAATAATACTAAAATACTAGCCACTTCTGATGTGAATTAGACCCAATAAAAATGCCAGAGCCTCAACTCTTTTGTCCGTGTTTATCTTATCCAATATTTAGGGATGAAAAGTCATTCTAAACTCCGGCTAGAGGAACACAGTCATTCAGAAAGAGCAATAGAACAGGTGACAAGCTGTGTTTGACTGATCCACGCACGACTCCAGTTCAGATAAAGAAATATGCTGAGGATTTTACACGGCAGTTACAGTACAGTACATAAATCACACTTCATATGCCGCTCTGCTGCAGTAACACTTGCTCTTTTCTGCCCTGAACCATGACTTCACTGTTAGTCTCTCATCGAGGAGAGTTTCACCCAGATCCCACTGTCCCAAACCCATCAAAGCCTGTTCTGCTTACAAGATGACACTGGACCAAGGGCCTCCAATGGTCATATTTCAATGCAAATATTTTGGTCACATTGCATGTTCTTTTGAGGACATAATAAGGCCAAAAAACCATCAGCACACAGTCAGATGTGTTAAAGGGGTCCTATAATGCTCCTTTCACAAGATGTAATATAAGTCTCTGGTGTGCCCAGAATGTGTCTGTGAAGTTTCAGCTCAAAATACCCCACAGATCATTTATTATAGCTTGTCAAATTTGGTCCTATTTGGGTGTGAGCAAAAACACACCGTTTTTGTGTGTGTCCCTTTAAATGCAAATGAGCTGCTGCTCCCGGCCCCCTTTCCAGAAGAGGGCGGAGCTTTAACAGCTCAACAACAACAAAGCTGGAGAATCTCACGCAGCCAAAATGAGGATTGTCAGTAACGGTGTTCAGCCTTACATTGTTCAAACCGGAGTCGACACTGATGGAGAGACTCAGGAAGAAGTTACAACTTTTAGGACGTTTCTGAATGGTTAGTGGATAAATTTATGTAGTTGCTGTGGAGTTGATTCAACTCATCCACTAGCATGTGCCGTCATGTTAATCTTTTGTGTTGAATTGACCCTCGTTTGTGAAGCAGTCCGGCGTAAAATGACGGCATGACAACAACACTCTACTACAACAACTCTTCCTCTTCTCTAAAGCAGCACAACATGGCCTCACCCCCTTTGTTGCGTGTTCTCGGGGGCGGGGTTTATGTAAATTTTAGGGTTAGTGATGTCACTAACCCAGGAAGAAGCTTGTTGTAGTCTCTACCAGCCGTTTGTTGTAGTCCTTAAACAGAGAATTCTGTAAAAGAAAATATCTCCCTTTGCATTGAACTTTGAGCGTCGTAACTTTGCAGATGTTGTTTATGATCAAACAGCAACATTACACACTAACTAAAGTTAAAAAAGTCAAATCATAATCAACCACCCCTTAAAAGTGTTTTATGACCACAGGCTATAGAGAAGAGACTGAACCCACACAAAGACATTCCCTCAAATGACCAGTGAACGGACATGTGACAGATGAATGTGTTACTGACATCTTAAAGTCACCACGAAATCAACATTTTTTTTATGGAATATTTCAGTGTTTATTCTAAATGATTTATCGGTGCACATCATTATTGTGTTAAATTCATGTTCCTGGTAATCTTGAATCAGAATATCTTCTCCTCCCTCTTTCAGCATCTCTTCTCTTCACTGATGATGAGGGCGGGGCAACCTGTCACTCACATGAGATCCACCAATAGCAAACCACAACCATCCAATCAATTCCCCACGGACAAAATCAAGCCCCGCCCTACATTTGTTCTTGTTTGAGAAGTGTTTCACGAGGATATACGGCACAATAGGTGAGCACAACTTTACTTAAATGCCGACTTTAAAGATGGAGCCGTTAAGTTCTTCATGGGAACGTTAGCAAAACATTAGACTATGCTTGTGTCTGTCGTTAGGTTTTATATTACTTATAAAGTACTTTTATATTTACACTTCGTAAAGTGTTTTGTACATGAGCTAAATGTACTAGATAAAGTAAACATATTATGATTATGAATATTAGTTGTAACTCAACTGCATGACAGGGCTGGTCATGTGACCTCAATATGGCGACCTGCTCCGTGTAGAATAAAAACATTTCGTTTCTAAAACTGTCTTCATCTCATATGAGTGTACATCATTTTAATGACAATTCTCAAAAATGACGCCAATTTAGTTTTAATTTAGAAAAACAAACACAGCGCATCTTTAAATAGTTCAGCTGTATAAAATGTATTACTCAAAAACATCCAGTCAAACAAACAAACAGACATTGTAGTGTTTTTGAGCAGAAGACACATCCGAACATTAATTTGCATGATCTTGGCGTCCTAGTAAAGCAACAATCGCGTTGTCTCACAATTTTACAACAGGAATAAATCAGGAAAAACACATTTCTAAACCTAAAGCAAGCACGTTTAACTTCTGTAACTGAAGTGTTGCATCGAAGGTAAACCACGAATGAGTTCTTTCACTTACTTCTGATGAGGGTAAATACGCACAGGAGGACGGTCAGCGCGCGCGTCATGGTCGAGCGTGTTTTCCAGATGCGTCGCTGCTCTTCAGTCCCATTCCGCCTCAAACATCGCGATTCAGAAGCAAAAACGTGCAGAAGTTCAGAAGAGCAAACGGAGAGATGGTGGTGATGATGATGCGCGCTCGCACCTGCCGCCACAGAACACCGGCAGCGCGTCTCTCTCGCGCGAGGAACCAGAGACTCCCTCCTCCATCAGCCCCACACACTCACATGAGCGCTCACTGCTCTCTCTCACAGGACACCGGGGCTAGTTGTCACAATTTTTAGGCTTATGTTTTTAAAGTCAGTTTTGCGTTTAAAGTACATAAAAATATCGGCTGAGAAAATACATCTTTCTAGTGTTATTGACCAGAGGGGAAATTGTTCATTGACCACGTGACCCTTTGTGTGACAACATGCCCCAGTTGCAATATAAGTGGTACGTTGTGAAAACAGAGATCTCAAATCACTGTTTTGACCAACAAATATTGTAAAGAATAAACATAAGATTTAAAAACACATGACAGCCTGACCTGATCCTGCCCTGCTGGTGTTTTACTGCAGGTTTGAGAGTTTCTGGTGTCAGGGCGGGTCAGGGCTCGGGCGGAGGGCAGGTCACTCGCTCTGACCTCCATCCATCACGCCGTTTGCTACATCACTTCCCTCCCTCTCCTCCTTCCTTCACCCTCCAACTTCACATTCTGAGTTCAGGAACAAAAATCGAAATGAATTGTAACATTCTGAACTGGACATTGTGGCAGTTTTACAATAAAATACACAAATAGACAGTTTAGTGTCAAAGTGACTTTTGATAAGGTTCATATTAGTGGCAAACATACCAGTTTTACTTGTAATGTTGGGTAAAACATATAGAAGAATGCATGTCGGTTGACTGAGTATGACCCCGATTGCCCAATAGGTGGCGCTACAGTGATCAAAAACACAAAACTGCCCATAACTCCTAGACCGTTAGTCGTAGACTCAAGCAGAATCATTGGAATATATCATTAGAATCCTTGGCTCAAGACGAACAAAACGTATATCTCCGATTTCATTTGCTCCTGAAAAAAATGTCCGCCATTTTGAATTTTGTCCAAAACCTACTTTTGCGAACTAGTCCTAGGTTTTTCGCCCAATCAGAACCAAACCAGTGCAGAAATGTTCCCTGGAGACTGAATATCAAAAGTTATCAAAAAAAAAGTTGAAATTTTGATTCAAGGATGCTAAGGGGCGCCAAAACATACAATGTGGGCGGAGCCACTTTTACTAAAATGGCTATAACTCTTGAACGGAATGAGATATTTTCACCAAACTCGGTACACAGGTGTATTTGCGCAACCTGTGGTCACAGTATAAAATTGCTGCGGTTGGACACTTGGTGGCGCTATAACATGAAAAAAAAACATTAAAACAGCTGTAACTATGCAACCGTTAGTCCGATTGACTTGAAAATTGGCATGCAGTGTCTCGGTCCAAGGAGACATGACAGTCTATGAGGACATTGGCATATCTCAAAAAACATGGCCGCCATTGGCCAATGAAATTTGAGCACCTATTAGACAAGGTTAACGGAGACTGATCGGAACTAATCTCGGTATGGGTCATCGGCACGATGCCCTGAAGGAGCCTGAAAAGTTTTGAGCCAGCGCCACCCAGTGGTAAAATTAAATATTCAAATGCTTATAACTTTGGGTGTTGTCGACTTATTTCCACAGGAGTCAGGTCCTTAGACTCCTGAATCCTTGCCGAGTCCAATGATAACAAATATGGAACCATAGGTCGTTAACTAAATGCTTATTCCCAAATGTCAAAATTTTGATAGGAAGTGGAAAAAATCCAATCAAAGTCGCTCATGGGTCATATTTTATGCTCTCATATATAAGTGTCTATAACTTCAAAACGAAATGAGATATTTTCACCAAATTTGACACACGTATGGTCTCTGAGGACACCCAAAAAAGTGGTGGAGATCAGGCAATAGGTGGCGCTATAACTGTCAAAAACCTTTAAAAACCATATTTTTCCATAGTAAATTGCCTGTATTGGCTGTAAATGGTCTTTTCCATCTATGATCTTAAGTGCTTACATGCTTACTAAATAAAATATAATACCTTTTTATGTGCTTAAAAGCCTTAAAGTGCTTGAACCCTGATAATTGCTGCTTGCAGCTATATTTGTGTCTGTAAAACATCTGTGAAATGTAAAAACTTGGAGAAATGTGGGAAAATGCATTGCTGAACACAGAAACAGAATGCTTCTTCCAAAAAGCCTGTTTATTGCTCAACACACTGCAGCTTGCATCAGACCTAAATAGAGAAAATAGTTCTTGACAGATTAAGTGTCCTTCTTCCTAGATCATAAAATGCAAAATATTAATTACTACACCCTCCAGATGCTCCCACACATTTATGTATTTTAAAAAACACTTTTTGTGTCATGGACATTTATTCTTCCATATGGGTTCCATAACTGTTATTTTGCCACTAATATCATTTATGCACCTTATTACAAGTTACTATGTCTGTTTGTGTAATTTTGTTTGTAAACTTGTCTCATAACACTATCACTGTCATCTTCTGTTAGGTCAGATGTGTCCTCTTCCTCTCAGAGCTCAGTTTTCTTCTAGATCTCCTCGTGTAATCAGCTCCATCATCTCAGTCAGTCCTGCTCCACAGGGTCAGAGAGGTCGGGTTAAGGACACTCCCGAGGTTTTATCTGTGATAGATTTTCGTGTGCTTCTTAAGCAGAGAGATTTAGGCAGGTCTCCGGCACATCCAATCTCAGAGACGCTGATTTATCGCTCAGCTGCACCTTTAAGAGTCATTACTGAATGAATGGGGGAGGAAATACAGGAGACTCGAATCTCGGTTGAGTTGACGTTGAGTTTGATGTTAACATGATATTGACATGCAGGGGAGTAGTTTAAGTTGTGGAGGAAACTGAACGGACTAATCATCAGCGCAATATGTCACGAGGTGTTTCAGTCATGATCTACAGATCTGAGAGAAAAGCACGTCATGGTTTTAGAGCCGGCTTCATCACACCCTTGACCTTCTCTTCCTTTAGAACCGCAGGAAACACATTTAGAATTTGATGTCAAAATGTTTCAAAACAACAAAAAACTTTTACTGGACTGCAAACTTTACAATGAAACTCCATGTGTCATCGTATAAATAGCTTTTTAAAAGAGCCTTGAAAGACAAATTGGTTACTCTGTGTTTCATAATTCATCATTTGTAAAAAAAAAAAAAAAAAAAAAATGTTTTCAGTCTTAAATGTGAAAAACTCAGATAATCAACTTACTGGAATGAAGCTTGTTTCCGCCACAGAATAAAAAATTAAAAAAGGTAATAGTGACTTTTTATCTCAGTTCAGACTCGCAATTCCAAATTTATATCTCACAATTCTGAGAAAAAGTCATAATTGTGTGATAAAATGTCACAGTTACCTTCTTTATTTTTTTTATCTTCCGTGGCAGAAACAAGCTTCCATAGTTTGATATTGAATATGAATCTCTTGCTCATATATACAGTAGTACTGTAAACATTTCACTTTCTGTTTCTGGACAGTTTTCTGCCGTGTGCTGATGATTATCACAGAACTGAGAGGCTCGTCAATAAACTACATTGATTTGGGGGAGAAACATTATCATTTGTATACTAAAAATGCTGGTTTAAAAACAACCCAAGTTGGGTTGAAAATGGAAAAACCCAGCGGCTGGGTTAAATGTTTGACTCAACCTGCTGGTCAGTTTTATTTAACTCAACTATTGTTTAAAAATGACTATATGTCTGGCTTAAAATGAACCCAAAATATGTTGGAAATTGAGACACATAATTACTAGAGGAAACAATAATAATCAAAAGGTGAACATTTATTAATAAGCAACTTAATAATGTTTATTGTTTAATTATTATTCATTAAACTTATTAATAAATGTTCATTTCCAACATATTTTGGGTTCATTTTAAGCAAGCCATACAGTAATTTTTAAACAATAGTTGAGTTAAATAAAACTGACCAGCAGGTTGCAAACATTTAACCCAATCGCTGAGTTTGTCCATTTTCAACCCAACTTGGGTTGTTTTTAAACCAGCATGTTTAGAGTGAACAGAGCATTTGATTGGACAAAAAGTCATCAATAGTTTTGGTGTTTATTTTGAATCATCTGCCATGCTAAAAGTTTTTTTTTTTTTTTTTTTTTTTTTCATTTATATTTGTTTAATTTTGTAATTAACTTTCAGGAGTATTCCAGCTAACAGGGAACATTCTGGCAAGGTTCTCCAGTTATCTGGTGCTTAATAATGTTCTCAAAACTTTAGCACAAAAACATTATCTATACATCATTCATGGAATGTTTTTAGTTCCTCGTTCATCTAACGTTTATTAAATGTTACTACTTGTTTCAGAACGGTCAACATTCAAAAGTAACGTTCCCATAATGTTTGAAAAATGATACAATGTTTTCTTAACATTCACATAAACAAACAAACAAAAAAAAAGCATTTAAAAACCTGGACATTTTGAACATTCAGAGAACATTCAGAAATAACGTTTTCATAACTTGAACATTAGCAAAACGTTCTTAGAACATATTTTTGTTAGACGGTACATGGATGACCTGAAGGTTAACAGATGAACTAAAAGCCACAGATCTCGATGTTAAAGACCTCATAAAACTATAATCAGAGTTTATGCAACAGAACGGAAGTTTTGCGTGTGTTTTCTGTTCAGTGTGTGTGAGTGTGTGAGTCGGGATGATGGAAGAGAAATGACTAATCAGAGAACTGCTGCTGTAGCAAACGCTGTTTCCGTCTGGACATTCAGGGCCAGATATATCAAACGGGCAGTTCATTACCTCGAGTGCCTGCCTCCTATAGCATATACTGAGCTATTGATTAAACCCTGAGCATCTGCAGCGGGACGGGAATATCCACTCTCTATAGACACACAGCATGGAAGGGATGAGAGGGACCAGACGGTCTCTGTGTGCGCATGCATCTTTATGAGCGGCAGGGATTCGATTGGGTGACTGTTTATGAACTTAAAATAGATTATGTGGTCAATAAAGACAATATACATACTGTATTGGCGGATAAGCAGTATGTGTGTATGATTACAGTCAGATAATCAATGAACAGCAGTGATAATCGTGATGGTGAGACAAACATGCAGACAGATGTATAGAACAGGTAAACATACAGCCTTCTGCTGGTGAAAACGTGATCTATTCATTCATTTATCCCAAACTTTTTACATATCCCTTTTAATCTGAAGCATTCTGCATAATGACTGATCTGGTGTAGATCTTAAGTCATGCTGAGAACTGAGAAACTTTAAGACGTAACCTGTTCAGAGACGCTCCACTGAATGAACTGAGGTTAGTCTCTTAATAACTCTTTTGCAAAGTGTCCACTTCATATTTCTTCAGGTCCAACACTCTCTCCACCATTACAGTGTTAATGTGCACTCTCTTCTCACCTGTCTGATCGTGATTAAAGCTCTCATCTGCATCTTTCCTCTGCGTCTAAGATGGATGGAGCCATTAGGCCTTTAACAGGTTTTAAAGATTACTACTGAAACACTGATGGGCCTCTCCGTCTGTAGAGCACTCGTGTAGAGCATGCAAAAAATTCATGAGATCATGCATTTTCTTTTGAATGGTTGCTATTTTTTAATTGCATCATAATTAAAATATTTCATATCGTTTTTTACTATTTTTTTATTCATCTTTATTTTATTTTATTTTATTTTATTTTATTGCATTTTATTTTATTGCATTTTATTGCATTTTATTGCATTGCATTGCATTGCATTGCATTGCAGTAATACTGGAAAAGCCAGGCACCTGCAGATTCTATGAAAGTGTTATTTGTGACATTTTAAAGTCACCAGCAGATGATTTTCATCCAGAGTAACTGGCTAGAAGATCATGTTTGTTCATGGTTTGTTCGAGGTCATGATCCATCTGCTGTCTGTGTGATACAGATAATTCACCAGAAACTCTCTTATATTAACAAGCCTGTAAAATGAATTCTATTTGACATAATTCTGTGCTCTTTTTCATTGCCACAGATTAACTGACAGCTTCATCATACTGAGCATCAATCTGTGTGTGTGTGTGTGTGTGTGTGTGTGTGTTGGGACACTACAGATTTTCTTAAGACAGAATCATGAGACATTCTCCAAAACATCTTTTGTTGCTTTAGTCAGTCCTGCAGGTTTTGAACGACGCTGGAGTGAGGAAATGAGGAACCGTCCCTTTAAGATTAATAACAGTCTGCTTCTGTTTCTCGTTTGCTCTAAATTAAATCAAGCTTTTATCATTTCTATCATAGCTGGAAATGTCCCATAACGATATTCAGAATCTTGTGTCTTTAAGGATGTTCTGTAAGACTTCCGGTCTGAAGGCGAAAGCAGCACAGTGTTTTATGTTCGTACTGACCGCCAGCATGCAGAACACTGAGTTAACAACAGGCTATTAGAAATTCTAATACAACCAGTAAAATTTTTACAAGTTCACTGGATTCATATAGAGACCATTTATCTTTGTGGAAATGGTGACAGAATGGCTGTACGGAGGCTGTTAGTGTTGTAAGTGCAGTTTTACAGGACCGGTGTGACGGCAGCAGGGGTCAAGGACGGGGAACACAAGCATTAAAAACACTTTATAAAAAGTCATCATTATCTGGAACCCAGAATAAGGACAAGTCCGACGTGTTTCTGGATCAGCCACAGTTGTAGTTCAGGAATTCATGTCCTTGTGGAAGTCACGTTAAAAGGAGACAACAAATCAATAATCCAAAATATAAGCCTTGCTTTAAATATTAATGCATTTCTCTCTGATGCTTCAATAGTGTTCGGTCTAATAGAAGAGCAGCGGCTGATATTAATGCACAATAAAAGGAAAATATTGCATATAAGACTGAATTATACAATTGAACTGTCAGTAATTTAATCACATAACATAAAAAAATTCACACATGATTACAAGACAGTATTTTAATCCAAACCTCAATCCCGGGGTTGTTGATGGTCTTAAAAGCGGATGAAGGAGAAGCAACATATTTGAATGAGGAAAATGAGTTTTTGGCCGCTGAACCCTGCATGAACTTTGGGCTTTGACATTATTTCATGTTCATTTCACCGTCAGCAGATCTAAATCACTGACTCTTAACCAGGGGTTTGTGTACTCCAGAGGACACTCATCCAGAAATCATCATTTACTCGCCCTCATGTCGTTCACAATTTCTTTCTTTCTTCTGTGGAAGACAAAAGAAGAAACATCTCTTTTTGTTCTCCATACAGTAGAAGTCAATGTTCACCAAAACTATTTGGTTACCAACATTTTCCAAAATCTCTTCTTTTCTGTTTATATATAAATATGTTCTAAGAATCTAAGTTTTGTCAATGTTGTTTCTGAATGACATTCAAAATGTTTTGTGTTTTTGAACATTAAGGGAACATTCATCATCTTCAAACATTATGGGAACGTTACTCTTGAATGTTTTCTGAACGTTATGAAACATTTAACCCTGTTAACTGTCAGTTTCCCTGTTTAATTGTGTATTTTTCCTGTCACATATTTTGGTAATCATCATAAAGGAGGCTCTTGAGTCTCACTGATGGGACTGGAGTGATGTTAAGGAATGGGATTGTGAAGGATTTTGGCTGTCAGTGCACACAGACATAAAATACAGCAGAGACATTAAAGTGTGCCGCACATTTCATGTCAGTGTTGATCTTGACTCGATTTTGAACTTATCGATCTCATTAAGGGATGGTAATGAAGCTCGGCACTGAGACAGAGTTGGGTCAGGTATCGTCCTTCACTCCAGTCAGAGTGTGTTTGATGTTTCCTGTCACTCCGACTGCTTTGTCTTGCCAATCCTGAGGTGAATTACCTGTTTGCTTCGCTCCTGGACGGAGTCCAGTCTTAAAATGTGTCTGTCCTTATATAGCCAGAGCTATACGGTGGTGAATGAGATCAGCTTTGAGCTGCTCAAACTTCAGACTGAGAGCTTGTGTAATTCTCTTCCATCTCATTAGTCTCTGGCCTGCAGTGAGACGCTGAACGGGATATTTAGAGCCGCTAGAAAAACGTGCAAACGAGCTCTGGGTTTATGAGGCTCAGTTTACCACTGCTGCAAAACATGCCGTTTTTGTCTTGCTTTCTATTGAAAATATCAAAAAATTCTTAAGATACATTTACTCGAGAAGCAAAAAGACTTTTATCTTGTATCTTGATTTAGGAATGTTTAGATATTTGTGCAGGAAAACAAGACAGAAACACAGGATCAGAATCAGTGGTCTCTCATTCTCTGAGGAGTGTGTGAGCGCAGCAGTGTGTGTTTATGGAGCGAGTGCGTCTGTCCCGCCGGTGGAGTGAGATTGGATTTGTCATGCGCTCTCAGGACTCTGATGTCCAGCGGTGAAAGCCTCCTCGTCTCTGTCTCGCTGCGCTTTGAATGCTTTCTGCCACAGTCTGAGCGCAGACGCCATATGTTCTGCCCGCTTCTCATTACTGGAGCTGTTTCTGTACCTGTGAAAACTCACAGAGAGAAACTTGTTTCATCTCAAAGACACAAAAGTTTTGATTTATTTATTTTTCTTGTTAAAAGCAAAAGCCACAGAGCTGTCAGCCCAAACAGTGATTCATAAAAACAACAAAAAGCATTTTCTATTCTTTCATTATATATCAGAGCTAGCCTCTCCACATTAAGATACACCTGTAAGAATAATACAAATTAATTTGGTAAATAAATAGCAAAAATGATCATTTTACTCTTATGTTATTATATTGCCACATACTGCTTTTTTTCAGTATTGATGCACAATATAGTTGATTATCAGTAAATCATTTCAAGTCATTTGTCTTTTCCTGCTTTTAAGGTGTTTTTTGTGTTTATCAGCCATTTTTGCATATTGAAATACCTTTATCACTATGAACTGCAATTTCCGAACATTCCCAATATGTTATTTCTGAATGTTCTCTGAACTTTTGAGATGTCTAATTTTTTAAAATGTTTTAAAAACATATTTTGTTTCTTGGTTATGTGAATGTTAAGGATTTGATCATTTTGCAAATGTTACTTTAGAAGTTCTCTGAACTCTGAAACTATTTAAAAAATACTAAACTAAAACATTTAATAAAAAATGAACGATGTATGAATAATGTTTTTGTGCTAATGTTTTGAGAACATTATTAAAGACCAGATAATAGTTTGTTCATAACTTTGAGAGAACCTTGCCAGAACATTCCCTGTTCGCTGGATTATGGTAAGATGCATTTCTACTTTCATGTTTCAGGGGTTTGGAACGACATGTGAAGTAAATCACGACAGAATTTTTAGAGAATCTATTCCAGTAATACTTGAACAATACAGGAACATTCAGCGGATGCTGTAACTACCCTGCTAGTATGTAAATGAGCCGCAGAAACTATTTACCGTCAAGTAACTGTTCATTGGCCCCTAACAAACTGTATAATGTGATTTAACAGAGACGCTTTGAGGGAAGTCGCAGGTCATTTGAAGGGAACAGATGCACTCAGCATGAAGCTCATCAGCAGCTCTTGTTTCTGAACGCAGAGAGGAGATACTGAACACACACTGACCTCATCAGAGTCCAGCTGTCTCTAGAGACTCTCACACTGACTCCATCCGCAGGAGTGTGTGTGTGTGTGTGTGTGTGTGGAAGAGAGAGAGAGACATATTATTGATTTACATTACAAGCATCAGAATTCCATATTAATAATATAGCTGCAAGCAGCGATGATGGGCCCAAGCCCCGGTTGCACCACCACACCGGAGGCTTTAGGGTGCATGACGGGCAATATGCATTTTAACTGGGTGAATGTAAAAGGATTACGTCAAGATGTAAGACTCTTCCTGTTTCCCTTTTTGTGATTAATTTAACCACTCACCATGGCAACACTGTTCGAGATATCCAATATCCGTTCACAATTTAGCATCTTCAGTTTCATGTTGACAAAGTTTGGTATGAATCGTATAAACCCCCTAGGAGTAGTAGTTTAAAATTCAGAAAAACAATAGCATCAGTTTTGATTTCATGTAGTCTTTACAGCTCTGTTTGTACACAAAATCCTATAATAAACGCATATCTTGCAGCTTGACTGACGCACACTTGACTTTTTATAGTGGGAGTTTATAGATCAGCTCAGTGCTGCGGCTGACACAAGCTCGCTCTGACTGACAGCTGAAGAGGTTTTATATGAAGTTGGTCTCTTGTTGGCATTGTCTGTGTTCTGTTCTGCACCGATCTCTCTGTCCTGTTCTCTCTCTCTCTCTCTCTGATTGGTCTCCTGTAAGTCCTGACTAAGCTCTTCATGCACTGCAGCTTCTCTTCTCTGATTTAAGCCAGGTCTGTCCTCTTAGCTAATTGACTTAAGCCAGGTCTGTGTTCCCCACTGTGGGCCTGACAGGCCATTCGCAGGCCCCATAAACTACATTAGCTGTATAACTGTTGGACTGGCAGAGCTGCTCCAGAAACTGTTCGGGACAGAACACAAGCCTTACAGTGTGTAATGAAGAGATGAGAAGTGAATCAGTACAGGAGTAACTCTATAAGCTTTTCAAACAAGATCAGTCTAGTATTTATATTTATTTTAGCTTTATTTCAATGAACAGAAATGTTTTTAATAGTTTTAGTGTATGATAATAACTGCAGACTGCACACTATAGACTGCAGCAATAGTACGATTCAAACAGATGAATTTCTGCCGTGGTTTACGCTCACACTCACACTGACCTGAAACTAGATCCTCTCACAGACATCCATGCAAACACATCCATGTCCTACGTGAGCAAAGCAAACAGACTTTGGCATGGGATCTGATTATGGCCATGTTTACTTGGTTAGAGAGAATATGGAGAGACAGACCCACTGCCCCACATTGATACGCTGATCAGCATTACTCAATTACACAGTCCCAGTGCACTGCATTATTCTATTACACCGCTGCAGTCTTCAAATACGCATACACACTGATAACCGTCTTACAGCAGAGCAGACAGACATGACCGGCCCATTAGCTCTCCGCAGCAGATCTGTCAAAACATCAGCGTTATATATAGAGTTTCTCTTCGTCTGAAAATGCAGAATATTTGTGTTGAGGGTTCATGTTCTGTGAGCAAAATAAAGATTTCACAGAAAGCATTAAAGGGCTTCAGTCAAGCTACTGAGAGGCAAAATCATGGTTGCTTACAATATATCTGCTAAAAACAAGATGGAGGATGTCGTTACCATTTCTTCCTGTAACTTCCGTCTGATCCGACAAATGTTGTTTTCAGCACAGATTCTGCTGGAGCAGCTGAACAGTTCAAGGTAATAAACTGTCCTTTTAGAAATTGCATTTACATATTAATGTCTCTCATGAGTGTCATAAAAACACTTAAATGTTTCTTTTCTTTTTTTAACAAATGATGCTGCACTTCCTGTCAGCAAACAATAGCTTGGTGTAATTAGCAGAATCACACATTGTAGAAACACGGTCAGTCTGGCTTTTGAAATGATGATTTTTATGTCCCAGCGGTTGATTTTCATTCAAATGAACAGACTTCAGTCATATGAAGATCACATTAAAACGGCCTTGGAAACTTTTACCATGCCTTCATCACTCATTTTTACTACTTTTAAAATGTTTTTATGTATATTTTATTTTTAAAAAAAATCAATAAAATTGTAATTTTTGTCAAATTATGCAGTGTTGGCAGTAACACAAGTAATCAGATTACTTTTTCAAGTAACTAAACACATTACTTTTACATTTACAACAAAATATCTGAGTTATTTTTTTAAATAACTTTGTTTTCCCATTTATTGACTGACGCCTCATGATGGCGTCCACATGATGAGAGAAATCGTGAGTGCAAACTCAGAATATTACGCAAAGCTGCAACAATTAAATAATTAAATTAAATAACACAAATATACTTTATAATCTCAGTTTATTAACCAGTGTCTTTGCTGCTGACTTTCGATGATCCAATTCAACCATACTAATAAGCAAAAATGACTTTAGATAAACATCACTTTTTTTTTTTTTTTGCTGAAGTAAGAGTTTTGAACTTTCTTCTTCTGCGCCAGAACGGCAGCACAGCTGAAAGATTTATTTGAGCGGCGCCCTCTACTGTACAGCCGTGAATTTGCATTTCCTTCAGCCTGAGGCTTATTCATTTCACTTTTGGTGTGAAAGAGCCTTTATATTTGCCAAAAAAATATAACTTTCTCCACCATTGACTGAATTTTCCGCCAACTCATGTTTTCACTGTTATATGGTAGGGGGCGCTGTTACGCATCTTCTGAAAGAGTACAGAATCTCTGGATCAAAACAAAGGCAAAGAAGAAGCCGAAACAAGCATTAAAAGCATTGCTGATGCACATGTAAAATAATGCATATCATTCAATCATCAAACTGCATATAAATCAAAACGTTACTGAATGAAATCTAATGAAATGTAACACAATATTGTAATACATTACTTTTAAAAGTAACTTTCCCCAACACAGATTATGTATGAAAATATTTTTCGATTTAGCATTTTTAGGATGTATAGCAGTGGAATTATCTTTAAAGAGTAAGTAATTTTATTAAAAAAAAAAATGAATTTCCAATGCCATTTCCACCACAGAATGAGTGATGCATGTATATCCACAGTTAGACAAATTAAACTAGTGAAAAAAGTGTGTTTTATGGAGTTTATTTATTTTAAAAAGTAAATTGTTTTGTTTTTTCGATTTTAGAGAGGTTCTTAAATATGTTGCTTCTCATGCATCCTTCATCTGAATCAACCGTTTCTCAACATTGAGTCGAAAAACATTCACATTTACATTTATGCATTTGGTAGATGCTTTTTTTCCACATTGCATTTATTTGATCAGTTCATGCTTTGCTTGGGAATCAAACCCATGACCTACTGTTTGAGCTTCAGATATACTGAAAAGCAGTGATGTCTCTTCGAAGGTTTGCATTCTGCCATAATGGCAAATAATTGCTGTGAAGCATTAGAGACAAAAACAAAACCTGTTCAGTTCTGCTGTATTCTGTGATATCGTGGTCACTCTTGCATTCAGGATCACACACTCTGTCTTCCTTCAGGCAAGACGGATCTCCAGTAGTTGGCAAAAGAAAATTGGATTGCTCTTGTTGTGTTGTAGGGGACGCTTCTTTCCAGAATGACAAACTGCAATGGAAAATACTATGAGTCAGCAAGAGGGGCTTCTAAAAATATGACGAAGTACTGTGCAATTTTGTTTCCTCTCTCACTACACCTCCTGAATTCACAGCGGTCATCACCAATATGTTAACAGTGACACTGCGTTCATTATATGGAGCTCTTTTGTCATTTTGAGCAATGCTGCATTTTGACTTTGTGTCAGAGAGACGTTTATGTATGAAATCTCAGCACCGGCCATTAGATTAACAATGATGAACAGACCATCACCTCACGTTGGGAAATATCAGATTTTTTCCTATAAGTGGCCAAGTTATTAGAAGTTCATTAAACACCAGGCTGTCATCCAAAGACTCTTAAATCACAGCGGATTGTTGAACTTTCAGAAATGTCTCAAAGGCTTGAAAGCGTTTAGATTTTCTGCTAATGTGCAAGTCTCTGAGCCTTAATCGATTCAGTTTTATTGATTCATTGAGATGTTAGCTGTGATACATGAAGACTTTTGATCAGATATGTCATGTCACTCATTTATCATTTACAAATGACTCGGTGAGGCTGAATCGAGCCGTTCACAGTGCTGATATACTCTCACTAAATGATCTTTATAGCAGAAGTCAAGGACGTCACAACATCATAATGATAATTCTAATATATTGTTGAAAAAATAACATCAAAATGCTCCTATTATGCTATTTTAAAGGTTCCTAATTTTGTTTTAAAGGTCTCCTACAACAGGTTTACATTCATCCAAGGCCAAAAAACACTTTAATTTTCTCATAATATCCACTGCAGCATCAGCTCTTTTCTCTCAGTGTCTGAAACGCTTCGATCAAGGATTCGGTCTCTCTAAACCCCGCCTTTCTGAGAGCTGCTCTGCTGTGATTGGTCAGATGGCCCAGTCTGCTCTGATTGGTCAGAAACCAAAAGCCCATTATCATATCTGAATCTCAGCTCTTGATTCACAGTGATACGAACAGTAACGATGGCGTCGGTTTTACCGTATCAACCTCATCAAAGTGGATTTGCTTTGGCAGCAGAAAACAGCGTCTTCTCGACATGAACAACACGAACCAAACTCTTCCAGTCTCAGATACAACTACTGTGATTGAGGGCGGGGCAAAGAGACGCTGTTCAGCCAATGAAGACCAGAGGCGGGCGTTATGCAAATTAGTTACAGACCTACAGACCTTCAGCAGGAAGTGAGACTGAATTACTGACGACTCGTTTCAGTTCAGAATCACTTCTTTCTTTTAGGAGACAAAAACTCCATTTATCTGATCTGTGAAACAGAGCTTTTACATTCACAAACAGCTTTATTACACACTACATGAAAGATAATATCTGAAAAAGCATAATAGGGGCACTTTAGCAAATACAGAAACAGTGACCACAACTAAAAACCTTATAATCATCAGCAAGATTTTCAAGTATGCCTTTATTAGCAAGTATGTCTGTGTCATCAGAGTGTCGACTGTGATCCGTTCTTGCACAGGAAGCAGTGAGGAAGTAAGGCTGATGTTTTAATTAACCCCAGTAGCTGGTCACATATAAATCACTAACGCAATCCCAATCTACCTCTCTATTAGAGCGGACACCGTATATTCAGCTGACAAACTACATGTCACTGCTGACATCATAAAGAAGCGGCACAGTTAAAGCAAATGCAATCATTCTGTATGTCAGGCCACGTCTTCTGCGTTTTCATTGAGGTCGGATGAATTGTTTATCTTTTAGTGCCTGATTCACTTTATACTGCACACAAAAATGAGCATGCAAAAGTGTTTAGTGGATTTGCCCCTTAATGCCATAATTTTGTGAGTTTTTAACCGACATGCAGACTATATTGTATAGTTATCCAGTCGTGTGAAATGTCAAGTGTATAAGAAATTACAGTGCCTAGTGCTCTTTTGAAGAGGTCATGAAAACATTTACAAAAGGTCAGTGTCATTTTGCTTTGAACATTTCACTCAAGAAGCTCATATACAGTAATGCTGTTCGGTGTTCATATGGGAACCACCAGCAGGGTGTTAAAAGTTACACAGAAGCAGTGTTAGAGTTAATTAGATACTTAAGTGATTGATTGTGTGATGATTGTTCGATTATTGAAGACACCTGATGATAACGAGCAGATTCACTGAAGGAAAGAAGAACACAAGAACTACAACTGACTTCAGCCACAGCCTTAGATGAAATCAACTGAAAAGACATTAAATCGCTCTTATTATAAACCAGACTGACTTTATTTCTGTCATTCATCTACAGTTCTTTTTGAG
The DNA here is from genome assembly GCA_039654765.1 of Mylopharyngodon piceus. NCBI lineage: Eukaryota > Metazoa > Chordata > Actinopteri > Cypriniformes > Xenocyprididae > Mylopharyngodon > Mylopharyngodon piceus. Next base: position 13,408,488 of record CM077458.1, on the reverse strand, counting down.
AATTAACAGGTTTATATGTTAATCATTTTTATTGAAAATGTTTGGTCACTATTATGGGGATCAGTGTTTCCTTTAGTTGGGCAGTTTGGATTAAAAACCTACTGATTTTGTACTGTTTTGTTCGATAATCCCCTAAAATGCTACACTTAGCAACACAAGACACACAAATCTATATGTTCTTTAACACTTACATCCTTCCTGCAATTGATTTTTAGCAATTACAAACTATCAACTAGGGAAAGCCATTGATTCAGTCCAATGATAAGCGAATCACTCAGTTGATCATTTCTTCTGTCCTCTTGCTTTCTGCTCAGTGACGTGAGGTTGAGCTGTGGATGTTAATGGGATGTGTCATCATTACTTTTCCATTATGGTGTGGAAAAGTCGTTTCACAGCCGCTGGTCAAAATGGGAAACAAGACACATCGGCCAGATTATAATGCAGCATATTTACGAGAACTTCTGAAAATGAGTTCGGCGTCAGCTCTCCAATAAAACACACAAGCCTCGATAGCTAAAAAATGAAGTGAATTATATCCAAAAACGCCTTGGTTTGTGTCACTATTTGAACCACAGTAGTCTATGAGTTGCTAGGAAGGTTACATTGCTTACACACATGTAAAAGAGATGTGAGGTCAATGTGTTAGTGAAAATGTGATTGCATTTCAAATTAGCATGCTGTAGAATAATATAAAGAAGGTCACCCTTCATACTGCACTTCACTGGTTGAGCTCTGAAGAACCAATTTCATCTGTCTAGCACTAGGTTTGGGCTCTTAAATGTCACCTAAATGCACAACATGTCAAAGCCAACCACTAGAATATATGAATTAATGTAGCTACTCTGTGAGCGTACATAAATAATATGTGTCTGGTTTTCATTTCACCATTGCAGCTGACTCTGTTGTGCTGGAGAGTGAAGAATTTGTTGTTTTGTTTTGTTTTAGCACAGATATAAAGCACAGATACACTCAAATTCTGCCTCATCAAAGTTTCAAAAGCTATACAAGCTGCATATATATTGTATTGTCTTATGAAATCCTGCAGTTGTATATTTCTCATGCAACATCCGCTTCAGACATTTATCCTGACACCCGGATGCACTCACATATGATGACAACTTACATTTTTCTGGTCTCCCACTCTGATCGTTCATTTAATAACTATCTGAGAAAGAATCGGCATTATGTTTGCTCCCCTCCTCGATCCTATATATCCGCCACAAATTACACCCGAGCAATGAGATGAAGCTGTGGCCTTTACGCCGATCTCTCGTCCTCACATCTCTCATGCAGCGGAGGGTCATAAAAGACGTTTGGTCAACATGGAAGTGAATTGATTCTATTCTTTTATTATGTAGGGCACAGACCCACTACTGCTTTTCTTTTTATTATGCAAAACGAGTGTCACTCACTGAAAGCTTTTTTAATACTGGACATGGAAAATAACTGGACTCACATATCATTAATTTCTACTTAAAGGGATAGTTCATTTAAAACTGTCTGTCATCATTTATTGCATTCTTGCACAGAACACAAACGGAGGTGTTTAACAGAATGTTCAAGTTGCTTTTTCCATTTAAGGGGTGGTTGATAATGATTTCACCTTTGTAGCTTTAGTTAGTGTGTAATGTTGCTGTTTGAGCATAAACAACATCTGCAGAGTTACGACGCTCAAAGTTCAATGCAAAGGGAGATATTTTCTTTTACAGAATTCTCTGTTTTAAGGACTACAACAAATGGCTTCCCGGGTTGGTGACATCACTAACCCTAAAATTTACATAAACCCGGCCCCCGAGAACACACAACAAAGGGGGTGAGGCCATGTTGGGCTGCTTTAGAGAAGAGGAAGAGTTGTTGTAGTAGAGTGTTGTTGACATGCCGCCATTTTACGCCGGACTGCTTCACAAACGAGGGTCAATTCAACACAAAAGATTAACATGACGGCACATGCTAGTGGATGAGTTGAATCAACTCCACAGCAACTACATAAATTTATCCACTAACCATTCAGAAACGTCCAGTTTCATTCTAAAAGTTGTAACTTCTTCCTGAGTCTCTCCATCAGTGTCGACTCCGGTTTGAACAATGTAAGGCTGAACACCGTTACTGACAATCCTCATTTTGGCTGCGTGAGATTCTCCAGCTTTGTTGTTGTTGAGCAATCTGTTTAAACTCCGCCCTCTTCTGGAAAGGGGGCTGGGAGCAGCAGCTCATTTGCATTTAAAGGGACACACACAAAAATGGCGTGTTTTTGCTCACACCCAAATAGGGGCAAATTTGACAAGCTATAATAAATGATCTGTGGGGTATTTTGAGCTGAAACTTCACAGACACATTCTGGGGACACCAGAGACTTATATTACATCTTGTAAAAGGGGTGTTATAGGTCCACTTTAAATTAAAGCAAACAAAGACGGCTGGAAGGAGTAGATAAGAAAAATAATGACAGAACAGGTAATCTGTCCTTTAAAGTGGTTTAACACACTTAAATGTTTGGTTTTCTCTGATATATTCTAAATTATTGTTTCACATTCTGTTTATTTGTCACCAATATAATGTTATCTAGCTGGCTAACATGAGGTTTTGTTGTAACTGTGACTTACTAGTTACTAAAAAAAGTTAAAAACAATAACAAAAAATGGGATCAGTAAGATTTTTTAAAATAATTTTATTCTTTTATTCAACAAGAACACATAAAATCGATCAAAAGTGACAGTAAAGACATTTATAATGTTACAAAAGATTCTATTTCAAATAAACACTGTTCTTTTGAACTTTCTATTCATCAAAGAATCCTGAAAAATAAAGTGTATCACAAATGTATCAACTGTTTCTGAAGGATCATGTGACACTGAAGACTGGAGTAATGATGCTGAAAATTCAGCTTTGAATAAATTACACTTTACTATATATTCACATAGAAAACAGCTGTTTTACATTGGAATAAGATTTCACAGTTTTTACAGTATTTTTGATCAAATAAATGCAGCCTTGGTGAGCAGAAGAGACTTCTGTCAAAAACAAAACCATTAAAAAATAAAAACCTCCCAGATCACCCACTGTTCTCCATCCCCACATCAGCCTCGTTGCAGCATTGATCAGTGACGTGTGTTGTGTGGATCAGGTCACTAACGCATCCTCTCAGCGTGTCACCATTCATTTAATGTGCAGGTGTTGGAAAAGCCCGAATCTGGGAGTCGTAGCATGAGTCAGGGGAATGTACCGATCAGTTTAGGAAATTGCCATTTCAATCAACCCAAACGCAGCAGAAGGAGCGGTGCTTTGATGAAATGCAGGAGCATTTGCGGGAGCGTGCCAAGTGTAAATTATTCATGTGGACCCTCAGCGTTTCCTTCCCTCTGATAACAGCAATAGAGCCTGACAAGATAGCAGCAGTGATTTACTGGCTTTGATTTCAGCCACTACAGACCGTAAAGCACTCCAGACGCGTGGGGTGATGCCCTACACTCACACGTGTCCTTTAACAGTCGGTGTAAGTGGCTGTGGTGGCAGAATGGAAACACAGCTGATGAATGAACTTCTCTAATGCTCTGCAGACTTCACATAACGCAGACCGGACGGGGCAAGTTGTCACAAGAGCAAAGAAGCTGTTGGTTTCAAGACTGTCCAAAACTGTTTGATGATATAATAGCCTAATCAGAAATGTTTCTTGAGCAGCAAATCAGCATAATAGAATGATTTCTAAAGGGTTATGTGACAGTAATGATGCTGAAAATTACATATATTCACATAGAAAAAAGTAATTTAAAATTGTAATACATTTTTAAAACAATGACCTATAAAATTTGTGTAATAAATGTGTATTTAATGCATTGCGACAACTTACCCCAAATAAAAATATTCGCTTAGTAAAAAGTGTGACAACAAGCCCCGGTCTTTTGCACACTGGCTTTGACGTTCCTATTTGAATCAGATGAGTGAATCTCAGTGTGTTCAGGAGCAGTGTGGGAGGTTCAGTCATGACAGATGGAGTTCAGTGTGTGTGAATGATGCTCTACACTCTCAGCCAGTGTCATCTTTCACAGACACAGACCAACACTGCCTCATTCAATAAGACACAATCCAATAAAGAAAAGTGATGGAGATGCTGCTGATGATGTCATATAACAGCTGCACGTTCATTCAGCAGCACGACTGTGTAGTATTGCTTTTAAACAACCATTTACAAGATGTGAAGATTTGGAACGAAACGAAAACCAATGAAACTAGTTCCATTTTTCAAACGAAGACTGGAGAAACAAGGGCTGCCTCATTACTGAACGAATCAACGTTTTGAACGAATCAGTTGGAGCGAATGATTCAGTGATTCACTCATAACGATGGTCACTTGTCGCCATCTACTGGCTCAATGATGTAAAGTACAGAAAGAGCAGAAAAAAAAGTGTTTGTTTATCTTTGTATTCATTTAAATAAATAAAAATAAATATTTGTGCCGTTTAAGCTTACTTTCATATATAGCCCTCATCTGGAGTCATTTTAAATGTCTATAAATATTTTAATAAATATATGTACTTAAAGGCGCAGTGTGTAAAATTTGGGAGGATCTATTGACAGAAATGCAATATAATATACATAACTATGTTTTCAGTGGTGTATAAAGACGTTATGTTTTTATTACCTTAGAATGAGCCGTTTCTATCTCATACACCACGGATCCCCCCTCCATGTCAAGTCGCCATTATGTGTCGTCATGTTTCTACAGCAGCCCTAAACGGACAAACTGCTCTACAGAGCACGATTAGTCACTATGTTGTTCTTCTAAATCGTTCGTGTTTTTAGAGGCAGCTTGCATCGTCACTAAGTTGAATATGCACGAAGCAGTAGTAGTAGTCGTCTGGTTTATTAGAAGCAGAAACCGTTCTTTGTTAGAAGTATGAAGAAACCTCATTGCTTCACACAAGCATGTGTCGGCCAGACGGCCACCGTAGCTTCTCTGAAAGGCAGGGGTGCGAGGGGTGTGCGCCGTTAGTTGCAGTTCGCAACCTCACCGCTAGATGCCGCTAAAATTTACACACTGCACCTTTATTTAAACACTGATGCCAAATATTATTGACAAAAATTTGGAATATTATATAATTATCATAAACGGAAATTATTATGATTACAAAACCTCACTGTGTTAATGGTAAATGAACATGGGACAAAATTTCCTATTAATATGTTTTTTTTCTAACAAATTTCCATCGGTTTTACATTTTTCTCTGTTTTAATCTATTAATTTCATACTTGTAATTCCTGTTTGGATGCCAAATATAGTGACAAAATCCTGCATATTACATAATTATCATAACCAGAAATTATTGAACATGGAACAAAAACACACAAAAAATGCTGTTAAAAACAACCCAAGTTGGGTTGAAAATGGACAAACCCAGCGGTTGGGTTAAATGTTTGTCTCAACCTGCTGGGTAGTTTTATTAAACTCAACTATTGTTTAAAAATGACTATATATCTGGCTTAAAATGAACCCAAAATATGTTGGAAATTAATAATCAGACACATAATTACTAGAGGAAACAATAATAATCAAAAGGTGAACATTTATTAATAAGCAATTTAATAAATGTTTATTATTTAATTATTATTCATTAAACTTTTTAATAAATGTTCATTTATTAATAAATGTTAATTTCCAACATATTTTGGTTTCATTTTAAGCAAGCGATACAGTAATTTTTAAACAATAGTTGGGTTAAATAAAACTACCCAGCAGGTTAGGTCAAACATTTAACCCAACTACTGGGTTAAAACAACCCAATCACTGGGTTTGTCCATTTTTAACCCAACTTGGGTTGTTTTTAACCAAACATTTTTGAGAGTGTATATCCTGCAAACTCTTTTTTTTTGTAACCCAAAACTAATCTACTCTTCATGTCCTCATCTGGTCTACAGTCACACCACCAGAGCTTTCCATTAACTTATTTATTGTATAGGCTATATATGTCATTTATTATAATTTAATTTATTTAAAGTGCCCTGCTGAGTTAATATTTTTGCAGATGAAGCTGAAAATGGTTCATATGGATGTCTAGCGCCAGCTAGTGGGACATTTTAGAAACAGCGTAAGGGCAAAGAAATGAACTCCAGATCATCATCAGGTAGGGTTAGTGTTCATTGACCTGTTTGATATTATTTCAGTGTAATTGATTCTAACAGTTTGGTGCTGCTCTGTAGAAACACACAGGCTGCAGAGCTTGTATGTCACACACACACACACACACACACACACACACACACACACACACACACTCGTTTCAGCTCTACTCTGAAGTTCCCCTGATTCTCTGCTTGTCCTCTCACATTTCAGACTCCTCTCATCTGCCTCTACACTGGACATGCGTCGCTCCACGGCTCTTTATTCTCTCACTGACTCTGAATCAACTGCATATTTAAAGAAAAACGCTTCCAAACCTACAGTTCGGTTCATGCGTTTTGGTAAATCTGGATCAAATGCATTTATTTCACTTCAGTTAGTTTGTCATATGGATCTTTACTTATCAAACCAATAATAATCATTTCTCTGACTGCATATATAACCTCGAGCTTTGATCTATAAATGCACGAGATGTTTTACAGCCTTGGAAACTTCGTTCACTGCAGGTTTGTTAAAGTCACGCTCATGCAACTGATGCGTTGTGTGTTTCTGCGGCTCAGACTGAACATCACGACTGCTATTATTGCACTTCATTTGCTTTTAAAGCTGACCTGAGATATGTTAGATAAACTACTATCAAAATAGCTAAAGTACTATCAAAGTTGCAAACTAAAATTACATATTAGTTACAATATAATCCTTAATTAAATGTTGATGCCAAATATTAGTAACAAAATGTTGCATACACTCAAAAATGCTGGGTTAAAAACAACCCAAGTTGGGTTGAAAATGGACAAACTCAGCGATTGGGCTGTTTTAAGCGAGCAATACAGTAATTTTTAAATAATAATTGAGTTAAATAAAACTACCCAGCAGGTTGGAACATTTCAAACATTGGGTCAAACATTTAACCCATCCGCTGGGTTAAAACAACCCAGTCGCTGGGTTTGTCCATTTTCAACCCAACTTGGGTTGTTTTTAACCCAGCATTTTTTAGAGTGTAGGCTAATTATCATATTATGTTATTATCATAAACAGAAATTAGCTGTAATATGAATATGGTTAATGAACATCTACAAAATTTCGCATGAATATTTTTCTCTCTCTATCCAACAAACACAGAACGTTTAGCTAATGTTCCCATATTGGTTCCTGTTTGGTTTTTTGGGAACAAATAAGAGAGTTCTGAGAAATGTAAGAGCTATAGGAACAATTATTTGCATCATTGTTTTCATTCATTCATATTCATACCCATAATTCCTGTTTTTATTAGCTAAACTACTATCAAAATAATAATGAACGTCGCAGTAGAGCTCCTAGCTTTAAAGTCAACAAATGCCTCCAGATGTCATTTTATAAATGCTGTTTATTTGATTTTAAGTGCTTGTAAACACTTGTAAAACAGGAAATAAAGTTTCAGGTTCTCATTTGTATCCTGTCCGTGCGATCGCTCGCGCCGCGGTGCATGCTGGGACTGCGGGTCCTCCACGGGCGCCTCCATCTTTAAACCCCAGAGGAAAAAAACAGCTTCCGCTCAGTCGTACACACACAGAGAGACAAGATCCTGCGTTCACATCCACATTTATGACACATTGAGCCCCAGAGCCGCGCTTTAAATCGACGGATCAGACTAGCGGAGACCTGAGGAACTCATGGGAGGCGCGATCAGTGTTTCAGCACCTTTATTTCTGCACTGACATCCGCGAAAACAGGCGGAAAAGCGGCGAGAGCGCTGATCGCAACTGCGCATCTCTTCTTCTTTTGTCCGTCTCTCTCTCGGTTTTCTCTTCTCTCCCTCCTGATGCCCGGAGATGAGTAGTGGAAGATGTCGGTTTCGGGACTGAAGGCCGAGCTGAAGTTTCTGGAGTCCATTTTCGACCCGAATCACGAGCGCTTCAGAATCATCGACTGGAAGCCGGACGAGCTGAGCTGCCAGTTCAACGTGACCGGAGAGAAGCTGCTCATTATTCACTGCAACATCACGGTAAGACACCCGTCACCAAAACACATCTAGACCGCGGGTTCGGGCGCGTTCCAGTCCCTCGGGTTCGAGTCAGCTGGTTAGATAACTGAACTGAACTGGTTTCGATTTGGTAAACATCAGTGTTGATCTCCGTGTGTTGATGTTAGCTTCACCTTCTGTGTATTGTCTTTAGTTAATGTCATTAATAAACGCGTCAGGAGTCAGGCTCGTGTTGGATATAAAGTGCGCACTTCTGTGACCATTACTGACCCAGTTCTGGTGTCTCGTTTCATGGGTTGTTTTCTTAATTTCCGGATGCCATTTTCTGTTGCGTGAGAGCGACACTGACGTCACTTACTGATCATCAATCCACAATATGATCAAATATGACCTCCATCCTGAAATTTAAAAAGCAGCTAAATATATTCATTAGAAAGACCCAATTTATACTGTGAAAACTAACACTATGAATGTGTGTCAAATATTATTTGGAAAACATTGAGTTTCTATTAAAAATAATAATGTACTGTAATAATAATATAATATATGTAATATTGTAATATTTTCCTCATTATAGTACTGTACTGTTAGATGTAATTTAAATCTTTAGTAAATATTTAGTTTCTATTAAAAATGTAACATTTTTTCTACTCATTATAGTACTGTAGGCTACTGTTCGATGTAGGCCTAATCTAAATCTTTTTTATTTATTTTAATAATTTTTATTTTATTTTTTTTATTTATACTGAAATCTAATACTATGAAGATGTGTCAAATATTATTTGGATTAATTATTTCTATTAAAAAAAAATGTAAAAATGTAAAAATAGTACTGTACTGTTAGATGTAGCCTAATTTAAATCCTTTTTATTTATTTTAATCCTTTTTTTTTAATACTGTGAAAATGAATATTATAAATGCGTAAAATATTATTTGGAAAATATTTACTTTCTATTAAAAATAATAATGTAACATTTTTTCTACTCATGGTACTGTGCTGTTAAATGTAATTTTAAATCTTTTTTTTATTTATTTTAATAATTTTTTTAATACTGTGAAAATGAACATTATAAATGTGTAAAATATTATTTGGAAAATATTTACTTTCTATTAAAAATAATAATGTAACATTTTCTTCTACTCATTATAGTACTGTACTGTCAGATGTAATTTAAATCTTTTTTACTTATTTTAATCATTTTTTTTATTTATACTGTGAAAATGAATATTATAAATGTGTAAAATATTTGGAAAATATTTAGTTTTTCTTAAAAAATAACAATGTAACATTATTTTTTCTACTCACTATAGTACTATTTATTTAAATAATTTCAATCATTTATTGACTTACTGCATGTTGTAAACAATGGGGTTACGTCATAGTAACAAACTTTAATAACAAACATTAATGCTGTTTGTTTGTTTTTTTTTTTAAATGAAGTGAAGAACTATGGGTAATATTGGGACAGATGAGTGTCGTTGGCTCAATGTACAATAAGATCCTCTTTCTTTACAGAAACAAACTTGAACTAACAATGAGCAATATATTTTTACAGCATTTATTAACCTTTGTTAATGTTAGTTAATAAAAATGTTCATGTTAGTTCTTTTGATCTTAGAATGTATTAGTAAATATTGAGATTAATAAGTTTTCTCCATTGTTCATGTTAACAAATGTTAACAGATTAAACCTTATTGGGTTACACTTTATTTTACAGTCCTGTTCCACATATACATACTATGTCCTTATTATAATAATTGTGTACTAACCCTGATCCTAGCGCTAAACCTAACCTTAACCTTATATTACCCATTATTTTCCCAGGTAAAGTGCAACCCCTTATTGTAAACAATCTTTTCTTGGTGGAGTTTTTCTTTTGAGGGTTTTTGGGTGTCTATATAGATCTAAATATGTAAATATGAGCATGCATCAAAATGACACATTTTTGGTCGCATGCTTGTTTTATGGAAACGCCTGCATTACATCGTTTCTTGACCTTCTTAAATATGGGAATGTGGGAATTATGTCACTACTAGTCAAACATTTAGACACACCCCTTATTCTTTATTATTATTATTACTGATTTCCACATGGTAATGTGATGTCATCATCATGTTAAAATCTTTCGACTCCTCTTTCAGGAATCGTACCCCCTGACGCCCCCGATATGGTTCGTGGACTCCGATGACCCCAGTCTGACCCAAGTGCTGGAGCGGCTGGAGGACGTCAGGAAGAGCAGCACACTGGTAATGGCCAATCTCCTCACTCCTCAGTGCAGCTTTCCTTAATAAACCTCAATCTGCTTGCATTAAAGAACACCTAATCTGCTGTTTTCCATCTTTCTTTAGTGTGTAATGTTGCTTTTTGAGCATGAAAAAGGCGGGAGTTCTTCTCTATATCAGTGTTTCTGAACTCCCTGAAACGCCTCCATTGTAGTCTTGAGTTTTCTTCACAATATTCCTCATTTAAATAATTCATACGCAGAATAAAGGGGCGGGGCCTGGTTGAGTTAGTTAGTAGTGTGTTGAAACTGGCGGTTATGGTAAGGGGCGGTACATTTCCCAAACACCAATCACAACACACTGCTCCAGCCGACCAATCAGAGCACATTGTGCTTTTCAGAAGGAGGGGCTTCATAGAGACAGGAACTAAACAGAGCGTTACTGACAGACTGGGAAGAGAGGAGCTGAACAATGGAGAATATGAGGAAAATAATCAACATTCAAGCAGGAAAACCTGTTCTAGTATTTGTACATAATAGGCCCTCTTTAAGTCATATTTAATTTGTCACATCAAGTGACAGTAAATGAAGTAATTTGTAATATACTTGATCTAGATGACAGTTGTGTGCGTTGGAGCGGAGCAGGTGTTCACGATGCTTTGAACGGCAGTAAATAGTAATTACAACGTAGCTACACTGTAATCGAGTCGACTTTTACACAACAAACAATATAGTGTAATATGAGTGCGCACTATTGAGTGAGCGAACAGACGCTTCAGATGTGCTGCGGCTCGAGTCTCTTTGAGCTGTGCTTTTTTTAAACTAAAGCTTTTCTTCTGTCTGCTCTATTTGTTGTCTATAATAGATTAACTGGGACGCACCGCACACTTTTAGACTGATTCATGCCTCCGTGAAATCATCTACATTTAAACTCGTTCAACTTGAAGGATTAGTTTATACTGAACTGAAGAGTCTGTCATGGCTTACTCACTCTCCCGTCATTCCGAACCTGTGACTTCTGTTCTTCTGTGGAGACAATAGAGGGAGTTGTTGATGCAGCTGTTTTCCATACAAATCATACGATGCTTTGTGCAAACTGAATGTTTATTCACTTCAAATCTTGTTCATGTTTGTGTTTTTTCAAATGAGACTCACCACAGCAGGTTTGACATTAATGCAATTGGTTGTCACATGACCAATTATGATCACATGGCTTCTGAGGACTTTAATGGATGAGTTTTTGCAGTTGGACAGCCTTCGATCATCTTAAGCTGTGATTGTATGGAAACAAGCCTCATCATCATTCTGCTGATCTTCTACTTTTGTGTTTGACGGAAGAAATAACTTGGAATGACACAGGTTTAATAAATTGACCGAATGTTCATTTTTGTGTAAACGAACCCTTTAACGAGAAGATGGCTCTGTCCAACAGACGCGCGTGTTTGCCTCGTGGTTCACTTCTTGACAATAATGTAATGATTCTTTTTCAGTCATGTGACCCAGAAGTTTAACTTTAATATGGCCCTTCAGGATCGTCTGTTCATCATTGTTTTTCCCTGTGCTCCCACTTTATATTAGCTGTCTTTAATTACTCTGTACGTATGTCAAATTGTATTTATTTTGTTCATGTTGTATTGCGAAGCACTTTTGCTGTTGTCAGGGTTGGATATGGGTTGGGTTAGTATGGGTAGTGTCAGCGGTGTAATTATAGATACTACGCAAATTAATTACAGCTGTAATTACACACAGGTTTCTGTAGTACAATAGAAGTACAACGTAAAAACACGTGTACACAATAACTGCTTGTATGAAACGATTAATTTGATTTTTAATGTTTTTGAAAGAAGTCTCTTCTGTTCATCAAGGCTGGTCAAAAATACAGTAAAAACAGTGAAATATTATTCCAATGTAAAACAGCTGTTTTCTATGTGAATATATAGTAAAGTGTAATTTATATCCAGTGATCAAAGCTGAATTTTCAGCATCATTACTCCAGTCTTCAGTGTCACATGATCCTTCAGAAATCATTCTAATATGATGATTTGCTGCTCAAGAAACATTTATGATTATTATCAGTGTTGAAAACAGTTCAGATTTTTGTGGAAACTGTCATACATTTTATTTTTCAGGATTCTTTGATGAATAGAAAGTTGGAAAGAACAGCATTTATTTGAAATAGAATCTTTTGTAACATTATAAATGTTTCTACTGTCACTTTTCATGAATCTTACTGACCCCAAGCATTTGAACAGTAGCTTTTGTATAATTTTTAAGTTAATTCGGCCCCTCGACTGCTCTTTCTTCTCATAAAGCCTGATTTATCTTCAGTCAGGTTTTCATTACATGCAAGTGAAATTCTATCCGCTTCTATTATAGAGTTGAGATCAAGACTCGCTTCACACACACTGACAGGATTGGTCTTTTCTCTCTAAAGGAAACGGATCTTGTTCACAAATTACCCATAAACTCCTGTTGTTCTAACTTGACAAATGCTACCAGATCTTCATATGCATGTTATTAACAGTGGTTGGGGTCAGTGTCAGAAATCAACTTTTTCATTAAGGGTCAATAATTGGGAGTTGATAATGAGGGTATATTTTGCTCCCACATTTTTTTTCTTTGCTCTCACGTTTTCAACTTCATGCTTGCTGTCTGTAAGGTTCTTCTGCGTTTGTCATTTCAGCTCTTGCAGCAGCTGAAGAGGCTGATCTGTGATCTGTGCCGCCTCTATAATCTTCCTCAGCACCCTGATGTGGAGATGCTGGACCAGCCGCTTCCTGCAGCGCCCCTGAACCAGGACAGGAAGGTGAGCATTATTCACGAGCAATCTCTTTCTAAACTGCACATTTGTGCAGCTCCTGAACCCAAACTAAAGCTCGCTCGTGAACTCAATCCAACCTTATGAAATTCTTTCTTTGACCAATTAAACCCTGACCTGATGATGTCAACACACTAGGGCTCTCATGACTTCTCACTTTTTACTGTCTTTAACTACTATAAATTAATCCAATTGTTTTTACATTGTTTTTCAATACAACATCAACACAATAATGTGTACCTGAAGTGAAACTTAAGTTTTATGCTGTTTTTTAACACCAATGTTTTATCCTGTAGCTTGGGACCACAGATGAGGTCACATCAGAGGAGGAAGAGGAAGAAGAGATGGGAGAGGTTCGTATCCGTTTTCCTCATGTTGATGATGAGTTCTCATATATGACTGCCTCACTTTCTCTTTATATACATATACATATATTCTGTGTCAGCAGGACATTGATCTGGAACACTATGACATGAAAGAGGAGGAGCCGGTGGATGGGAAGAAGTCTGAGGATGATGGGATCGAGAAGGAAAACTTGGCCATCCTGGAGAAGATCCGGAAGAACCAGAGGCAGGACCACTTGAATGTAAGTGCTCATTCGGTAAGGTCACTTTCCTCATGTTTCGGGGTTCTGATGGGGTGAAATAGAGGCTTTAGTTTCTGAAACTGAATGATTATGATGAGAAGGTTCAGTCTGATGGCCTTCAGTGCTGTCAGAGGGACTGATGTAGTTCCTCTTGAAGTGAATTGTTCGTGAAGTGCTCAGGCAAGCAAACTATATAAATATATACAGTATCTCACAAAAGTGAGTACACCCCTCACATTTCAGCAACCATTTTATTATATGTTCTCAAGGGATAATACTATAGAAATGAAAATTGTATATACTTTAGAGTAGTCAATGTGCAGCTTGTATAGCAGTATAGATTTACTGTCCTCTAAAAATAACTCAACATACAGCCATTATTGTCTAAATAACTGGCAACAAGAGTGAGTACACCCTAAGTAAACATGTCAAAACTGTGTCCAAAGTGTCAGTATTTAGTGTGAGCACCACTGTTATCTAGCACTGCCTTAATCCTCCTGGGCATGGAGTTCACCAGAGCTGCACAGGTTGTTGCTGGGATCCTCTTCCACTCCTCCATAATGACATCACGGAGCTGCTGGATGTTAGACACATGGCGCTTCTCCACCTTCCGCTTGAGGATGCCCCACAGGTGCTCAATAGGGTTCAGGTCTGGAGACATACTTGGCCACTCCATCACCTTCACCTTCAGCTTCCTCAGCAAGGCAGTTGTCATCTTGGCGCTGTGTTTGGGGTCATTATCATGCCGTTCGGCCCAGTTTCTGCAGGGAGGGCATCATGTTCTGCTTCAGTATGTCACAGTACATGTTGGAATCCATGTTTCCCTCAATGAAGCAGAGCTCCCCAGTCCCAGCAGCACTCATGCAGCCCCAGACCATGATGCTACCACCACCATGCTTGACTGTAGGCAAGACACAGTTTTCTTGGTACTCCTCACCAGGGCGTCGCCACACATGCTGGACACCATCTGAACCAAACAAGTTTATCTTAGTCTCATCAGACCACAGGACATGGTTCCAGTAATTCATGCTCTTGGACGGGTTGTCTTCAGCAAACTGTTTGCAGGCTTTCTTGTGAGCCAGCTTCAGAAGAGGCTTCCTTCTGGGACGACGGCCATGCAAACCGACCTGTTGCAGTGTGCGGCGTATGGTCTGAGCACTGACAAGCTGACCTTCTGCTTCTGCAACCTCTAAAGCAATGCTGGCATCACTCATGCATCTGTTTTTTGAAGCCAGCTTCTGCACCTGACGCACAGCACGAGGTCTCAAGTTCTTTGATCAACCCTTGCGAGGCCTGTTCCGAGTGGAACCCGTCTTGGAAAACCTCTCTCTATGACCCTGGCCACTGTGCTGTAACTCAGTTTCATGGTGTTATCGATCTTCTTATAGCCGAGGCCATCTTTGTGGAGAGCAACAATTCTAATTCTCAAATCCTCAGAGAGTTCTTTGCCATGAGGTGCCATGTTGAACATCCAGTGGTCAGTATGAGAGAATTGTACTCAAAGCACCACATTTTAACTGCTCTAATACAAGATACACACATTTGTATGGTCCTATCAAGCAGACACAAACATGAACATGATGAATAGGACATGTGTCTTTGCATGGTTAAACGACATACAGCTGTTATCACTTAGGGTGTACTCACTTTTGTTGTCAGCTATTTTGACAATAATGGCTGTATGTTAAGTTATTTTTAGAGGACAGTAAATCTATACAAGCAGCACACTGACTTCTCTAAAATATATCCAAGTTTCATTTCTATAGTATTGTCCCTTGAGAAGATATACTAAAATGGTTGCTGAAATGTGAGGGGTGTACTCACTTTTGTGAGATACTGTATGTGTGTATATGTAAATACCACACATTTGTTTATGCTGCCTGATCTGCTTCAGTTCATTCAATTCAGAAGAATTATATAAATCTTTGTTTATGTTGTTCACTGTAATCATGACTGCAAACTTTCCAAATGTTAAACCAGGCATCTTCCGACAGACGTGAACAAGAAACATATAATTTATAAATCTGAAACATAAAAACCAGGCGTACTGTCTCTCTTCTACATCATGTTTTTACAAAGTCAGATTCAGATAAATCAAATTAAGTTTTGGTAACTCTTTAGTTCAGGGTCCAGTTCTCACTATTAACTAGTTGCTTATTATCATGCATATTTCTAGAATATTGGCTGTTTATTAGTTCTTCTAAAGCACATATTAATGCCTTATTCTGCATGATCTTATTCTACATCCCATAATCCCACCAATACCTAAACTTAATAACTATTAATAAGCAGTAATTAGGAGTTTATTGAGGCACAGTTAGTTAATAGTGAAAATTTGACCCTAATCTAAAGTTTTTATTAAATTGGGTTTAGGTTTGTAGTTATTTTATCTGTTTTATAATTTAACCTAGATTTCGCCATATAAGCTGGCGTGGCATTGAAAAAACATTTCCTCCCCAAAAAAGACTTGATATAATTCAATAATGACAAAATTTAATGTATAGTGTTACACATTGCACTTAAGGTAATTTGACTGAATTGTAGCATTTAATTTTCTTCTTTTTAATAATAATCATTTGAAAAAGGGGTAATGCTTTAAAATAAGCTTTTATTAGTTAACAATAATGCATGGACTGACACTGTGTGAACCATGTGTCAGGTGTGCTGTGATTGACTGCCTGTGTTCTGTCGGGTCCTGTAGGGCGCCGTGTCTGGATCGGTTCAAGCGTCGGATCGCCTCATGAAGGAGCTCAGGGAGATCTACCGGTCTCAGAGTTATAAAAACGGTTTGGACACCTGATAACTATGACTGTGAATGACTGTATGCTGTACGCGGTTCTCTTACCGTTCTTTCTTCTCTTTTCCAGGCATCTACTCAGTGGAGCTGGTCAACGACAGCCTGTACGAGTGGCATGTGAAAATAAGAACGTAAGAACTGGATTTTCACATTATTGTGTAAGTTAAGAGTTTGCAGAAAGCTGAAGATGTTTGTGTTTCTGCTCAGTGTGGATCCAGACAGTCCTCTGCACAGTGACCTCCAAGTGCTGAAGGAGAAGGAGGGAATGGACTATATCCTCCTCAACTTCTCTTACAAAGTGAGTTCAAAGGCTGTGCTGAGATTAAAACACAGAAACATCCACATACTTAAGTGTAGTGTGTGTGTGTGTGTGTGTGTGTGTGTGTTTTCAGAATAAAAAGAATCTCTTTTGTCTATCTTCAGGATAATTTCCCCTTTGATCCTCCGTTTGTACGTGTGGTTTCTCCTGTGCTTTCTGGAGGGTAAGACCACTTTTGAGGCTTTTTGTTTTTGGGTTATTCATCCTATCATTGGTATTGTAATGTATTTTGTTCATGACTTTATAAATCAAACTCATTTGCATGTAGAAGTGATTATTCATACTAATGTATACATATCTCTTCATATTTATTCATGCATTATGTTTCTATATTACAAATCCAATGCACAGTACTAGCCAAACTCATTGGGTTTGAGTGTTGGGCACAAGTGTGTTTGTAAATCTCATAACAGGTCAATCTAAAGGACCTGGTTAACTGTAGTGTTGTCCTCAGGTATGTTCTCGGCGGAGGAGCTCTGTGTATGGAGCTACTCACTAAACAGGTGCGTTTGTATTTACTACTCAAGATTCATTCACGTTAATTTCTCAGACCTTCTTCTGCTCTCAGGACACTTTTAATGATCCTCAACTTAACCAAAAGGGTCATAACATGTATTTATTAGGGGCCAAGCACCGAAGGAACCTACTTTTTCCTACTTAACATACTTTTTCGAACTCCTCCTAGGCTGTTACTCCGATTTTCACGAAAATTGAACCAGATCGTCTTCAGATAATGCCGACAAAAAGTTATGGAATTCAAGTTGATTTCTCAAACCGTTTTCGAAAAACACGCCAACGAATTTAACGTAGCGCTTGCGAAAATAGTCATAAGGCTGTATCTCCGCAACGCTTTATCGTATTCAGACCAAACTTGGTACATATCATCACAAGCATGACCTGAGGCATCATGCAGTGTTTCGGCGCAGCGCCACCTACTGGTCCGGAGATACGAAAAATGTCTATTTTTGCTTATAACTTCTGATGGGTTTGTCCAAAAATCATAAATCGTTGGATTCGGGGCATCATGCCGAGTCGAATGATATCCAATTTTCCCATATCGGCCATTTTGGCCGTCGGCCATTTTTAATTTTCTGCTAAAATGCTGTATTTTATGAACGCATTAGCGTATCGTTACGAAACTCGGTATGGGTCATCAGCACAATGCCTCGAAGGAGCCTGAGAAGTTTCGGACCAGCGCCACCTAGTGGAGAATTTTTTTTTCCATATGCTTATAACTTTTGATCTGGTTGACTTATTTTCACGGGAGTCACATCCTTAGACTCCTGAATCCTTGCCAAGTCCAACGATACCAAACATGCTAGGTTTCATCTTACGGTTTGTGCGGCGTGGTGATTTAGCGCTTAAAAAACGATTGCGAATATCTTCGAAACCGTTAGTCCGATCGAGACGAAACCAGCGTAGGAAACACGGAACCTAAGCTGGTTAACCATATGTTTTAGCCCAAATGTCAAAATTTTGATAGGAAGTGGCAAAAAAATCAAAACAAAGTCGTTTTTTTATCATTTCATACATATAAATGTCTATAACTCCAAAACGAAATGAGATATTTGCACCAAATTTGAGACATACATGTACGGGGTCACCCTGAGGACACACAAAAAAATTGGTGGGATTGTGCCTCTTGGTGGCGCTATAATTGAACAAAACATGAAATTGCCATTAACTACAATACAGTATTATGATATAAAATGCTATATTATATGAATGCATTGATGTACCATTACGAAACTCAGGATGTGCCATCGGCACCATGCTCTGAAGGTACACAATAGGTTTTGAGATAGCGCCTCCTTGTGGTCAAATTTTATAATGAAATTTAAAAAAAAATGCTAATAGCTTTATATAAATGTGGCCTATTGTAATGAGACTGGTCTTATTAGATTCCGTGGGTCATGATGAGAACATTGATGCCAATTTTGCCAAAGTCAGCAAAACTTCCTCTCCACCACTTTGATTTTCTTTAAAATCATACTTTTTCAATCTCCTCCTAGACCGTTGGTTCAATTTTCACTAAAATCGTATTGTATCATCTTCAGACGATGCCTGTAAAAAGTTATGGATTTCGTGTTGACAGACAAAACAGTTTTCGTATACCGCAGCAACGAATTAGAGGCTTGATGCCAAAATGACTGTTAAGTCTGTATCTCTGCAATGCTTTGACATATTGACACCAAACTTTGCGAGTGTCATTGTCACCTCACTCTGACCATACCACGTTAATTTGGTCACAGCGCCACCTATTGGTCGAAAGTCATAAACCAGTAAATCTTTACTATTGACAGTATATATCATTTTTCAGCTCTTTTGCCTAAAATGATCTTAATAGGTCTGTAATTGCTCACTGTTGCAGTTGGTCTGATGCTCACAGCCGTGTTGGCTGGCTTCTTGTGCTGCTTTTGTGCTTGGCCCCGATAATTGCTGCTTGCAGCTATATTTTATATATGCAGTTTTCTCTTCCTGATGTCCAGTTGTTAAATGTTTTACATTGTGAAATCAACTGTCTGTTTTCAAAGAGCATCAAACTCTGATATACAGTTACTGATTGATTCAGTCTTTAATATGACATGTGTTTGACTGAGAGTGTAATAGAGCTGTGTTTGTTTGGTGTCTGATGGTCATGTGGTTTGTTCTCAGGGCTGGAGCAGTGCCTATTCCATAGAGTCTGTCATCATGCAGATTAATGCCACTTTAGTCAAGGGAAAAGCAAGAGTGCAGTTTGGAGCCAATAAGGTAATCACACTTAAGAAAGATAACTATAACGATAAAACTATTAGTGTTGTGCCGATAGACGATAGTATCGACGATAGCCAGAGATATTCGAAATCAATAGTATTATTTCAAACACTGACTTTCAAAAACAACTTGTTTAACACTAAATACTTCTCATTTTTTCACTACGAATGGGCCACAAGAGAGATACTAAGAAAACAAACCAAGACAGTTATCAGCTGTTATGTTTAAGTATATCTCAGAGAGAGTATGCGTCAAAGCTTGCTCAGTTTTTACTTCCACTTTCTGTAGTGAATAATCGACTGTGGTTTGAGACTTCTTCACCTGCGTAACTCTTGCACAGAGTTTGTGTGATTTCCACCAGCTCGCTTTCATTGGTTTAAAACAGAAATATTTCCAATATTCCGACGTGACATTTTTCTTTACCACCAACTCCATCTTTCCTTGAAAAATATGGGCAATGATTCAGGTTTTGTGTGTGTCATTTCTCGTGATAATACAAGCAAATAAACAAGTAAATTAATGATCAAATAAATGCCTGAGTTAAAAAACCCAAATGATAATATTGTGACGATAATATACCTTTTGTATTTTTATTCCGTGGCGGAAACAAGCTTCTGTAGTTTGATGGGAGCAGTATTTGTCATGCACCTGTTTCTCGGATCAAGTAGCTGTTTATATTTTTAAAATGTAACTTTTTAATCACACAATAGAGACTAGAATGAATGTTTTCTGACATTTGTGGTTTGGTACTGAGTGTCCTGCTGCTGTCTGTGTGTTTCAGAATCAGTACAATCTTGCCAGAGCGCAGCAGTCGTATAAATCACTGGTGCAGATCCATGAGAAGAACGGTAAGAACTTTACAGTTTTACATCAACTAGTGTCTGGAAATGGTGTGTTCATGTTTAGATATTTCCCATTTTAATATCACAAAAACAACTGCACATAACATCCTCACAAAGTTTGCTAAAGATCATCGGATTGAACCAACAGGGCATCTTTATAGAAGAGTAATTTATACATTTTTAATTTTTTTTTATTTCCTACTGACATTTTCTGTTACAGGTTATCTGTAATTACACATTTATACACACATACAGTGTGCATTTATTAATTAACAACATGTACTTACTATATAATAAGGGTTAGGGTTTGGTTAATTGCTTGTAATTATGCATAAAGTACTGTTATTACTATAGTAAATACATGTAACGTGTAACAAGGACACTAAAATAAAGTCCTACCAAATTTTCTGCTAAAACAAGTTTATTTATTATTTTATTTTAAAATCCATGATATTTTGTAATTAAGAAACAAACTCACCAATATTTTTGGTCAAAAAGTGGCTTTTAGAAGCATATATATCTGCTACAAATGTCTTTAGTAAGCTGTAAGCTAGCAGACATGGACTAAGAGCACAAAAGTTGAGTTTTGATTTCATGGCTCGATCTGTTTTGTGGATGAAGTTCGCTGTGTAAATGTGTGTGTTCCTACAGGCTGGTACACACCTCCAAAAGAAGACGGCTAGACTGACCGATCCAAACATGGACAGAGTATCTTGAGGTGGCCATCTTTTTGTTTCTTGTTTTTTCTCCTCCCTCTTTTAAATCTCTCCGCCTCTTTTGTTCCTCATCACTTCCACTGGGTTGAAGAGGCTCGATTTGATCGAGTCCAGTTTGATCCACGTGAAAAAGCCAGATTTTCCTTTATCATCTCAGATTATATCATTATTCCTGCGGTCCTGACGCCAACATCTCACGTCAACCTCCGAGAGAGCCGGCACACGACGGAAAGTGATTTCTGACTAAACTGACGTTTTTACCCGTGGACTGAAATGAACGCCACGATCCAGTAAACCTGTAAAGATGTGTTTGGAAGAATGAACGCTGACACCTACAGCAGGAACCTTCTGACAAAACATCTCAATATAGACGTACGGAGCTGACGGACACGTGATGACTACTGCTGTTTGTCCTGATTGGGGTTTGAAGTGTATGGTGACGCCATTCCTGCTGCAACAGGAAGCTTTCCCTCCTAATATGTTCAGCAGAACAGTCTGGGTTTGTAAAATTGTATTTACCAAGTTGTTTTAAGCCCCTTTGCCGTGCCGGGAAAGCTGGGAGGTGACCAATAATGCCTTAAAAAGGAGGAGAAAGGAAAAGAATGAGCAGAAGTTGATGTGTTTCTCTGTCCTGCTGTTCCTCCACGCCTTTGTCTCCAGTATTTCTGTTCAAAACCCATCTGTGCAATCTGACCGTGGGGAACACAAGAAAACAGCCCTTCTGTAGTGTTCACATGGTTCGAATCATACACACACTGACGCTTTGACTTTGTCGGCATGTTCGGCTGAAATGTTTTCTCTGATCGTTGATGTTTGGGCTCTGTTGACGGGGTTTTAGCCTAAATTTCTGTTGAATGCACTGGGAAGGGTTCGGCTGTTTTCTTGATGGGACGATGTGAGCCCGCTTCACTCTTTTTGTTTCGGTAAATTAAAATATAAATAATGCCACTCTGACATCAAGCCATAGATTGATTCTGTAGATTTTATTCCAGAAATCGCCCTCTACCCTCATCTTTCAGGATCAACTCAACCCTCTGAGCGTTTCGAATGGGGACATGTATGTTAAATGCAGCTGATTCCAGATCAGTCTCGTGCGTCATTCATTGAAACGGTGGAGCCGGTTTTGGGGAATATGTTTGCGATCCTCCGCCGCTGATGGCGAGGGTTCATTGAGTTATGCACTGTTAGCATGCTTTGGTTATATTGCGTTTTATTTTACTATTTTTTTTTTTCCATTGTAAGTGTAATTTTGACCATGTACAGTACAATTTGTAAACTTGCATCAAGTTTATGAATAAAGAATTTTAAGAAATACATCGGTGTAATCTGTCCTGCTGTTTTAGGCCTTTAACTCAATGAAACAGACTGCATGGCTTCTCCTAAACAGGTTTCAAACATTTCAAAAGTTTTTATTGTTGCACTGATACTCAATTTCTCTGCAGATACCAATGACGTTTTCCCGCCCCCTTCTGATTGACAAGATATCGGCCCTGATCATTGGCTGTTTTTATTGATGGCAGATAGTACAGATAATTGCTTTTATTGCTGATTATTGGCCGATACATCGGTTCATCCCTAGTGACCAAAGTAAGAAAAAGTGAAAATAAATAGTTACATTTTTATTTTATTATCAGGCAATTGTGAGGCAAGGGAAATGCTAAACCAAAAATAAATGC
Organism: Mylopharyngodon piceus; assembly: GCA_039654765.1. Taxonomy (NCBI): domain Eukaryota; kingdom Metazoa; phylum Chordata; class Actinopteri; order Cypriniformes; family Xenocyprididae; genus Mylopharyngodon; species Mylopharyngodon piceus. The sequence continues at coordinate 13,385,680 of CM077458.1, read as the reverse complement.
ATATTCCTTTATGTTTAGATTAATTTCATGCAAGAGTACTTTGAAATTTTACATTACATTATGATTATAGCTTTTGTTTTGAATTAGATTTGATTTTTATATTTTCAGTTTTCATTTAAATTTTAAAGTTTTAGTAATTTTGTTGTGTTTGTCATTTGTATTAGTTTTGTTGTTAATATGTCGGTATAGTTTTTGTGTGTGTGTTTTTATTTATTTTGGTACTTAAACTGAAATAAAATATTTTTTTAATGCATTTTATTTCAGTTCATGTTTATTTAATTTCAAGTACACTAAAAAATGCTGGGTTAAAAACAACCCAAGTTGGGTTGAATATGGACAAACCCAGCGGTTGGGTTAAATGTTTGCCCAACCTGCTGGGTAGTTTTATTTAACCCAACTATTGTTCAGAAATTACTGTATGGCTGGCATAAAATGAACATGAAAATTAAAAATCAGACACATAATTACTAGAGGCAACAATAATAATCAAAAGGTGAACATTTATGAATAAGCAATTTAATACATGTTTGTTTAATTATTCATTAAACTTAGTAATAAATGTTCAGTCATTAAACACATTAATAAATGTTCATTTATTATGTTAATTTTGGGTTCATTTTAAGCAAGCAATACAGTAATTTTTAAACAATAGTTGTTAAATTAAACTGCCCAGGAGGTTGGTCAAACATTTAACCCAATCGCTGGGGTTGTGCATTTTCAACCCAACTTGGGTTATTTTTAACCCAGCGTTTTTTTTTTTTTAGTGTAATAGGTTTTTATGGTTTTAGTTGTTTTAGTTTAACAATAATAACCCTGTTGTGAGATTTCCTGGACCTGCTGCTGTCATGCTTTATATGGACTCTTTTACATATTAAATGTACCAGATCTGCTGCTTGTATCTGTATGATGTCGTTTTACTTGCTTCACATGAATTAAGATGACTTTAAGCTCAAAAGCCTGCTGGGATTAATGTGATTTTTGTGCTATTAATGAAGCAGGTGTTTGTGTCCAGCAGGTGGCAACATCAGCCCACACAACCACATTATATCCTTACAGCTGCTGTCTGAGATTCACTTACTTTTTCATATCTGAATTTGTATTTCTAGTCAAGATGATCCCAATTAAGTTTCTCATGCTCACAAAGCAGTAAAAGCACTCATTTTGATGCATTGATGCTCCTGCTGCGTTCGATACGATGCTTTTAAGAGTTCTTCTGAGAAAGACTAATCAATCCCACAGTCTGAATTCCTCTTTTATCAATAGTCTTCTTCAGGCTGACCACACTTTCTCTTTTGGAAATCACAGGACACAAATGCACTTGAGGTCTGCGTACAGACGTAAAACAGATATGATGAAGCATCGAGTGGATTAAATCATGTTTCTGAATCTCTCTCGAGAAGGTTAATAGCCAATTGAAATAACCAATTATATGTGTGTTTGTTGTGGTCTGTGTTTCTGTCACTGAACCCGAGTGAAGGCCGTGCATTAGCTATATTTTTAAGGTTAAAGTTTCTGTTTGACAATAAATAAGAATCTTTGGATATCTGTTTAATAATGAGGATTTTGTTACAGAATAAATATGAAACCCAACTAAAGTGTTGCAATTGCAATCTGTGATCAGTTTGGCTGTCTTGTATCTGGTCTATCCGAGGTCAGAATGACATGACCTTGAGCTCTACGAGACTGACCGATGATAAAGCGTCATTCATTCTGTCTGGACCGCTGAGATATCAGGCGGATGGTGAATCTGTGTCTGTGTGATAGCAAGAGCTGTAGTGCAGATCAGATAGAAATACAGCGCTTACGCCTTCCCTGTTCCATTTATATTGCTAAATTGAATTTCTATGTATGATATAAACTTAAGATGAGAGCAACTGGTCGTCATCTCTGGACAGGCCGTCATGCTTATCTCAGACTGACAGTGTCTGGCACGAGATAAGGATGTTAGGTCTCTAAAGAGATGTTTTTTGGTCACTTCTGCTCAATAAAGCTGCTTTTATTTGATCAAAAATACAGTAAAAACAGTGAAATATTATTCCAATGTAAATCAGCTGTTTTCTATGTGAATATATAGTAAAGTGTAATTTATTCCTGTGATCAAAGCTGAATTTTCAGCATCATTACTCCAGTCTTCAGTGTCACATGATCCTTCAGAAATCATTCTAATATGATGATTTGATGCTCAAGAAACATTTATGATTATTGTCAATGTTGAAATGAAGTTCATATTTTTGTGGAAACCGGGATGCATTTTATTTAATGGAAAGTTCAAAAGAACAGCATTTATTTGAAATATAATCTTTTGTAACATTATAAATGTCTTTACTGACACTTTTGAACAATTTAATGTATCCTTGATGAAAGAAAGTATTTATTTCAAAAATCAAAAATCTCTTTTTGGGGTCATCCTCATTTGTAAACACTATTAAAATACAGAAAATTACTGTAAAATGCGGAAGATTTTCTGTTATTATTAGATTATACACTGAAAATTGGTATAGAAACCATTTTCACTCAGAAATTGATAATAAATTTCACAAACAATTACAAAGAAACTGCAAGAAATGTGAAGTTTCAAAGTAGAAAGCCTGAAATAGTATTTACTTGTAAAAAAAAAAATTCTGTTTAAACTCCAATAATCTTTGTTTTATTTACAGTTTTGAAAAATTACAGTATAGTATTTATTAGTATCTGTATATAAAAACAAAGTCTATGAAATGTCGCCTTTTTGATAGTAAACGTATATTTTAAAGGAACTGAATTCTCTGGACAGTGTCAGTAAAAATAGTTTTTATTTGTTGGCGAGCATGACTCGAGGGTAAAATATTCACTGAAGGAAAAGTTTGACAACAAGCCCCACTTTCCCCCAATATTAATTTAACATTTTAGCAATTAATGTCATTTTTCAACATTTGTGCTTGTCATCGACGCCAGATGTGGAAACACACTCATATCTGTCTGTCTCCTTCCTCAAAGAAAACAGAGGCTAATATTTTCATGTTTACCATAGTCAATATTTCATTTTCCACAGAGGACGGTTGCAATTACATGTATTATTTCAGTCAAAATTGCTTTAGTGTTTCTGGGCTGACAGAACAAGACAAGGCGATGACAATCAAAATGAATTCATTAAAGCTGTCACATTGACTGCATTAAATCCCACTGAAGGCTGGAACAGACGTGATGTTTCTTCCTCCAAACGACTGCGACGCCCTCTCTGTTTTCTTTTTAATTCTGATCTACTCATCATGATTTGAGCCCTAATTTAACGGACGTCAACTGAAATCACATGACACTGATATTATATGTAGAATTCAGAAACCCTTGTTATTAGCGACACCAGTGGCCGTTAAGTGAACTGCAGCAGCAATTGTTATAAAGTAGCCTATATTTGAGGCTATAGAATCAATAGAGAGAAGGCAGAACATACATCTGATACATCTCACTTATATATCCTCATATATCTTATTGTGAGGCTGTATAAACAGCATATAGCGAGGTTTAATCCCATCACTATCACCAGTATGTATATTTACCTCATTCTGAACCATGATTACTCTGGTTCATATAACCAGCAGACATTGAGGTCTCCACATTCTCTGCTCTTTTAACTCAAGTGACATTTTCCCCTCCAGGAATGAATCTCATTTCACTACATTACAAATTAGCAAATCAGCATTTCCACAGCCACGTAATTGTGGCACGCAGCATCCAGGGAATGACCTTCTCAGGCATTTCAGCTTGTTGCTTTTCATAAATGTGCCTCGGATGTATTCATGGCTGGCCTGCTGAAGCTGACAGAATGCATACATTACTGTAAACGGCCGGCGGGGCAATTCAATTCCACTGGCTGGAAGTCAGTGTCGATATTAATGGCCCATCCATCTGTAATTCTGTTTGCGTTTAGAGAGTTTTTCCCAAGATCCCTTGAGCTAAAGAGGTCTGATGCTATTGAGATCATTTCAATGGTATTAAAAAGCTTTTTATTACCGTTATAAATGGGTTAGTGAATTTGTAAATGTTATGAATGTAGATATCTGTGTGTATGGGATGCTGGAAATGAATTACCAAGAAACAGTCGGGATATCACGTGAAATAAGTGCATTACACCTAGTTAACCCTTGTGAAACAGAAGTACACTTACATATACTTTAAAAATGAGTATTTATTACAGAAATAATGTACTTTAAAAGATTATTTGAATGTAATGTTTCTGGATACTTAATTGCATGTTATTTACAATTAAATGAAAGTGTATTAACCCTTTCATGCATAGAGGTCACTACAGCTATTCAAAAAGCATTTCTTGCATATGCATGGGTTTTGATGGCATAGTTGCACATCAACCTCTACAGTGGACTCTAGTGCATCATCCTATACACTGCCACCAAGTGGCAAGCCGTTGTATGTCGATTTTTTCCCCCCTCCAAACCAAGATGGTCGATGGCCAGTCAGAAATGCCAAGTTGCTCCGGAATATCCATCCATTCCTTCTATCCTAGGAGACTCTTGCAGGTAAAAAAAAAAAAAAATGTTGTAGCATTAAGCAATATCTAATGAGTCATATCACAGTTAAACTTTCCAAGTATTGATTTTAGATTGGGAGAAAATTCTGATTAATCATCTGTCCACTATATTGGACATCATGTACCAATAGCTATATTTCAGCTACAATTCATACTATTACTGTGACTGTTGTTTTTGAAAATACTTCATCAATAATAAAAATATTTGTGTTATTAGAATGTAATTTGCATTAACATCAAAAAGGTAATGTGATTACATAATGTATGTGACTTGTAATGCATTACTTTACCCATTACATCGAAAAAGTAATCTGATTACATTATGCACGTTACTTTTAATGTGTTACTTTATTCGTAACATCAAAAAGTAATCTGATTACGTAATGCACGTTACTTTTAATGTGTTACTTTACTCGTAATATCAAAAAGTAATTTGATTACGTTATGCATGTTACTTGCAATGCGTTACTTTATTCGTAACATCAAAAAGTAATCTGATTATGTAATGCATGTTACTTGTAATGCGTTACCTTAACGCTGCTCATTTCAGATGAGATTGAAAACACCTGATCGCTTTGTCTTAGAGGAGAGTTATGGTAGAAATGTGTCAATCTTGAACATAATCAAAATGATCAGCTAATAACGGTAAATCGACATACTCTGGTACACTGGAGGAGCATCTGAATTGGGTTTCCACAGTTTTACCTTGACAGGTTGTAGAGATCTCTGATATCAGAACATGAGGACATGATTCCATCAAAGATACGTGAAGTTCAACTTGTATGAAGTTCAGCTGCGTTTGCAATATTTCACATTTATATTTTTTGTATATATTTTATAGTTTTCACATTTTATATAATTTTATTGATTGGTTTGTCTAATACACACAATATTGTTGTGTTTTTACTGTGTTATTATGTTTAATACAGTATCTCTTCAGTTTAAACCATAATTTCATAACCACATTTCATGCATGAAAGTGTTAAAGTAAAAGTTTTAATAAATAAATAATAAAAGCATACTTGTGTGTCAAGATAATTCTGAAAGTGTGCTCTCTTTAAGTGCACTTACAGTAACTGACAGTACAGTATTAACTTCTTGTTTATTGAACATAGATCATAAAGCAATCCGTGTTCTGTACTTCCGGAGCTGAATGTGAATCATTGAGATGAATGTGGAAACTAACGGATTGCTTTCTCTGTGTGTATTAGAATATGATAGACAGGTATAACAGCACTTCACATCACTGTGTAAACTGGATACTCTGTTCTTATTTCCCGCTAGACTACCACACGTAATAACTTTCCTCTGTCCTCACATGTGATTCTCACTGGGTTTTACCAGGTCGTCTTTTGAAAGAGTTCTGAGTGAATCTTCTGCCATAATTGTATTAATGTCCCTCATTCCATCAATCTTCCACCGATGTCATCTGGAGTCCAGCCGGAGGGATCTGATGTGTGCGATCCGACTCACTTTTGCCATGATCTGACTCCGTGGATCAGGTTCTCATTTATGCACTTTATGGCCCTTTATTACCCACAATGCATCTCTGGTTTCTGGGGAAATGGGCTGGCATCCGGGAGCAACGGCAAGCTGAAGGAACCGCAGATAAACCACAGAAATACAGCTAAGTGCTCAAAAATGGACTGTTGCTGTGTGTGTGTGTGTGTGTGTGTGTGAGGATGAAGAATGAGACGCTGCCGACCGCAGATATTGAACGAGAATGACAACAATCAGTCATAAAACCTGATGTGTGTCTAAAAGCTCTGGTAACGTGAATAAATATCTCTGTCTTCAGTCTCCGAGCGGATCTAGTTCTTATAAGTGATGTCATCATCATCATCATCTCTTTCCCCTCCTCATCACTGAACATTAACACATTAACAGTAATAAATGAGCAAATCCATTACAGGAGACTCTGCATATAGATAGCCTACTTATGAGAGCCACCGCTCATTAGCATAACCTGCAGGGGTGGCTGGGTAATTATGATCCAGACTATGAAGCTAGACCTGGTTTTAATGTGGTCAGTGTCCAATTACATGTCTGCACGTCCACTGAGAAAAAGAAGATATGGTCTTTGACCGAGTCCCCTGGCTATTTGTACACCCTCGTGAAAAAGGAGTGCACTTAAAAACAACTTCATCATTACAAATGTATTTAAATAAATGACATTAAATATACTTATTTGGTTATTGATAATTTAGTTTACCATCAATGCTTTTCAGTATATTCAGCAGTAACTTTAATCATATTTCAAAGACAATAGAAGTAACTAAGATGTACTGAAGTCCTACTTAAGTGGGTCAAAAACTCTAAATTTCATATATTATATAAACTATAATACATCTTCATTTAATGGTAAATAACATGCAATTAAGTGTCAAGAAACTTATGTCCACCATCAGACAAACATTAAATCATTAGAATTGAACACCATTAAATATTAAAGGGGTCATGAACTGCACTGTTTTATTGTTTTTTAATGTTTCCTGGGGTGCACTTATAATGTTAGTATGCTTTTTACATCAAAAATTGTCATAATTTAGAAATAAAAGATATTTATCCTACCCTGATTTTAGCCTCTGATTTGAACGCTCTGTTTTAAGGGGCGTGTCTGCTGTGAGACTTCAGTGTAAACGCCCACTGCTGTGATTGGCTGACATCTTTGCATATGAAATAGCTAAGTATTACTCTCTCGAAAACTTTTAGCACGTTTTTACTATTACAGCTCTCAAGGTTTACTAATCATGAAAAGTGCTGATTATAGCATTATATTTAGATCGTGGCATGAAAGGTTGCAGTGATGATCATTGTAGCCGATCACAGATATGTTGTTGAGCTCATGAAAGCAGTGATGTCATCATTGCAACACAATTTCTGCACACTAACGAATGCTTTTATTGTAACTAACAGTGCAAACATGATGTAACTATGAGATTCAATTAATAAAACTGGAGTTTTGGCGCGAGTCCAGAACTCAGTCACTGATAAACTCACGCTGTTTGATTGACAGCTCCAGTGATTGCAAAGGGAGCGTTCTTTGATCGCTTTCTATATATAATTTAATCACCGTTTAAATAACAGATTGTTTTCATCCTACTAAGAGAAACACCATGAAGTTGAGTGTTTAGTCACTGGTTTGATTTACTGACACATAGACAAAGAACATCTGACTGTACATGAATCATTAATATCAGATCAGGCATTAGAATTAACACAGTTACTCACATGTTGTCGCATTACTGTCGAGTCCATATCGTAAAAGTCTGTTTGCAAAGCCTGCGCCGAAATGCGATTGATTTACCAAAGAATCCACAGTGAAATGTACCGAATACAAATAAATAAAGCTCAACTGAGACATTCACATTGTTGAAAATAAATAACCATATTCCTAGCATTATGATCCTTTGAAAGGTAATGTTATTTTGTATTGCTCTTCTCTCCTCCTCATCTCACTAACACAGCAGTGGGCGGGGCTAACGCTGCGATGATGAAGTAGGCGTTGATTTCTTCTGCGGAGGCGGAGTTTCACCTATCTATATACACATTCCAGGATCAGTCGTTCGCTGGGTCTGGTGTCAATAAGAGCTTTTATTGGACTAACAAGAAAGTTTTCAGTTTTGAAACTTACAGGATATTCTTATAGTACGATGACCTCTTATATATCAAAAGTTCAAGGCAAAGTTGATTTCTCAGTTCATGACCTCTTTAACAGTGAAATTTGCATTTTTTTTGTCCTATAATATGCAAAGGCCACTGTAAGTAAACTGTTTGCAGGTTAATTTCCCTGAGAAGTGTAAACACTGTGTTATTACACTGAAAAGTCCCTTGAATTAACCAGCTCTTGCCTGATTACAGCCACTACAGCCATATTTACGTCACGTTCATCAAAGCCTGCGTCCGGTCAGCTCACAGCAGGACTCAGATCTCCATCTGTTGAGATCATGTCAGAGCTCGGTCACGGTTCACGTCATTGGACTGGGATAATAAGCAATCCGTTTTTACAGAACGGTCACGCGTGCAGCGCAAGATAAGTCAAACACTTCATTATGGAAATGACTATGGAAAGGTCCTGTAGTGTGTTGTTTCCACTCTCACTGCACTCGTTTAGACTACACGCTGTCAAAATGTTTGTGATTTTAAAGTCGCCGTGAAATAACGGCATGTTATTGTGAACAATAAATTACATTTATGCATTTGGTAGACGCTTTTATCCCAAGTAACTTACATTGCATTCAAGATGTATATCAGTTCATGCATTCCCTGGGAATCAAACCCATAACCTTGGCGTTGCGTTGCAGTTTCCAAAAAAAAAAAAGAAAAAGAAAATGGCTCTGACTCCATCTGTGAAATTGGTTGTCTGATGAATTTGGTTAACTGTTGTACTTTACATTTACTTCTCTCAGTTTATGACGGGCAGAGACACTTGACATTCAGCTGTGGACATCATGAGTGCTTTAGGAAATGCATTGGCAATACTCAGATGATAAAACATAAATCCCGCTTTCAAAAGCCTTGCTTTGATGTCGGCCTGTCGTCATGGAAGCACAGCTTGATATTTCCAGCAACACCATGGATGCGTGCATGAATACAGAGAAATGGAGATGAAACATCACTCGACTGATTGTTTTAAATAGACGCCCTGTTGACATGTGAGATAGGAGCCTCCTTTAACAAGCTCCCTCTGCCATGAAAACCCTCATTCTTCTGCTTCATGCTCTCATTCTGGCTGTAATCATTGCAGAAAGGTTTCGGCCCAATCAGGCTGGTCACTGAGGGAGGCTCGCGGGCGCAAGAAAAGCAATTTAAATCAAGAAGCGAGCTGTCGCCTATCTAATCTGTTCTTCCTTCCTCCGTAACTTTCCCCACAGCTGATGCTTCACTAGGACTTTGTGAGCTGTAACTTCTAGTTGTTTTCTTTTCCACTGGCCACTGGCGAACACTAATTAACTGTTAATGAATCCCTGTGGAGTAAAGCATTATGGAAAACCTGGGAATATAGATGCTGAGCTTGAACTCTCAGTGTTAATACAGCTGCCAGGCCTCTATCAGTCACTACAGCAGGGCAGTGACAGAGACCCTGGACCCTCATATGTGTTCAGCCAGAGCTGTGTGTCACATTGCATTGAAAATGGCTTTTAAATTGCCTTTTGAATTTGCATTGAATTTGAATTCTGTCCTAGCAAACAGGATGCAGATTTTGAAATGAGTGGCTATGATTTTGGATTGATTCGGTTGCGAGTGCAGTGCGCTTGCAGAGAGACTCCGCCCACACGCTCTTCTGATTGGCTGTGATTTTGGATTGATTCGGTTGCGAGTGCAGTGCGCTTGCAGAGAGACTCCGCCCACACGCTCTTCTGATTGGCTGTGATTTTGGATTGATTCGGTTGCGAGTGCAGTGCGCTTGCAGAGAGACTCCGCCCACACGCTCTTCTGATTGGCTGTGATTTTGGATTGATTCGGTTGCGAGTGCAGTGCGCTTGCAGAGAGACTCCGCCCACACGCTCTTCTGATTGGCTGTGATTTTGGATTGATTCGGTCGCGAGTGCAGTGCGCTTGCGGAGAGACTCCGCCCACACGCTCTTCTGATTGGCTGTGATTTTGGATTGATTCGGTCGCGAGTGCAGTGCGCTTGCAGAGAGACTCCGCCCACACGCTCTTCTGATTGGCTGTGATTTTGGATTGATTCGGTCGCGAGTGCAGTGCGCTTGCAGAGAGACTCCGCCCACACGCTCTTCTGATTGGCTGTGATTTTGGATTGATTCGGTCGCGAGTGCAGTGCGCTTGCGGAGAGACTCCGCCCACACGCTCTTCTGATTGGCTGTGATTTTGGATTGATTCGGTCGCGAGTGCAGTGCGCTTGCGGAGAGACTCCGCCCACACGCTCTTCTGATTGGCTGTGATTTTGGATTGATTCGGTCGCGAGTGCAGTGCGCTTGCGGAGAGACTCCGCCCACACGCTCTTCTGATTGGCTGTGATTTTGGATTGATTCGGTCGCGAGTGCAGTGCGCTTGCGGAGAGACTCCGCCCACACGCTCTTCTGATTGGCTGTGATTTTGGATTGATTCGGTTGCGAGTGCAGTGCGCTTGCAGAGAGACTCCGCCCACACGCTCTTCTGATTGGCTGTGATTTTGGATTGATTCGGTTGCGAGTGCAGTGCGCTTGTGGAGAGACTCCGCCCACACGCTCTTCTGATTGGCTGTGATTTTGGATTGATTCGGTCGCGAGTGCAGTGCGCTTGCAGAGAGACTCCGCCCACACGCTCTTCTGATTGGCTGTGATTTTGGATTGATTCGGTTGCGAGTGCAGTGCGTTTGCGGAGAGACTCCGCCCACACGCTCTTCTGATTGGCTGTGATTTTGGATTGATTCGGTCGCGAGTGCAGTGCGCTTGCGGAGAGACTCCGCCCACACGCTCTTCTGATTGGCTGTGATTTTGGATTGATTCGGTCGCGAGTGCAGTGCGCTTGCGGAGAGACTCCGCCCACACGCTCTTCTGATTGGCTGTGATTTTGGATTGATTCGGTCGCGAGTGCAGTGCGCTTGCGGAGAGACTCCGCCCACACGCTCTTCTGATTGGCTGTGATTTTGGATTGATTCGGTCGCGAGTGCAGTGCGCTTGTGGAGAGACTCCGCCCACACGCTCTTCTGATTGGCTGTGATTTTGGATTGATTCGGTTGCGATTGCAGTGCGCTTGCAGAGAGACTCCGCCCACACGCTCTTCTGATTGGCTGTGATTTTGGATTGATTCGGTTGCGAGTGCAGTGCGCTTGCAGAGAGACTCCGCCCACGCGCTCTTCTGATTGGCTGTGATTTTGGATTGATTCGGTTGCGAGTGCAGTGCGCTTGCAGAGAGACTCCGCCCACGCGCTCTTCTGATTGGCTGTGATTTTGGATTGATTCGGTTGCGCTTGCAGAGAGACTCCGCCCACATGCTCTTCTGATTGGCTGTGATTTTGGATTGATTCGGTTGCGAGTGCAGTGCGCTTGCAGAGAGACTCCGCCCACACGCTCTTCTGATTGGCTGTGATTTTGGATTGATTCGGTTGCGCTTGCAGTGCGCTTGCAGAGAGACTCCGCCCACACGCTCTTCTGATTGGCTGTGATTTTGGATTGATTCGGTCGCGAGTGCAGTGCGCTTGCGGAGAGACTCCGCCCACACGCTCTTCTGATTGGCTGTGATTTTGGATTGATTCGGTCGCGAGTGCAGTGCGCTTGCGGAGAGACTCCGCCCACACGCTCTTCTGATTGGCTGTGATTTTGGATTGATTCGGTCGCGAGTGCAGTGCGCTTGCGGAGAGACTCCGCCCACGCGCTCTTCTGATTGGCTGTGATTTTGGATTGATTCGGTCGCGAGTGCAGTGCGCTTGCAGAGAGACTCCGCCCACGCGCTCTTCTGATTGGCTGTGATTTTGGATTGATTCGGTTGCGCTTGCAGAGAGACTCCGCCCACATGCTCTTCTGATTGGCTGTGATTTTGGATTGATTCGGTTGCGAGTGCAGTGCGCTTGCGGAGAGACTCCGCCCACACGCTCTTCTGATTGGCTGTGATTTTGGATTGATTCGGTCGCGAGTGCAGTGCGCTTGCGGAGAGACTCCGCCCACGCGCTCTTCTGATTGGCTGTGATTTTGGATTGATTCGGTCGCGAGTGCAGTGCGCTTGCGGAGAGACTCCGCCCACGCGCTCTTCTGATTGGCTGTGATTTTGGATTGATTCGGTCGCGAGTGCAGTGCGCTTGCGGAGAGACTCCGCCCACGCGCTCTTCTGATTGGCTGTGATTTTGGATTGATTCGGTCGCGAGTGCAGTGCGCTTGCGGAGAGACTCCGCCCACGCGCTCTTCTGATTGGCTGTGATTTTGGATTGATTCGGTCGCGAGTGCAGTGCGCTTGCGGAGAGACTCCGCCCACGCGCTCTTCTGATTGGCTGTGATTTTGGATTGATTCGGTCGCGAGTGCAGTGCGCTTGCGGAGAGACTCCGCCCACGCGCTCTTCTGATTGGCTGTGATTTTGGATTGATTCGGTCGCGAGTGCAGTGCGCTTGCGGAGAGACTCCGCCCACACGCTCTTCTGATTGGCTGTGATTTTGGATTGATTCGGTTGCGAGTGCAGTGCGCTTGCGGAGAGACTCCGCCCACACGCTCTTCTGATTGGCTGTGATTTTGGATTGATTCGGTCGCGAGTGCAGTGCGCTTGCGGAGAGACTCCGCCCACACGCTCTTCTGATTGGCTGTGATTTTGGATTGATTCGGTCGCGAGTGCAGTGCGCTTGCGGAGAGACTCCGCCCACACGCTCTTCTGATTGGCTGTGATTTTGGATTGATTCGGTCGCGAGTGCAGTGCGCTTGCGGAGAGACTCCGCCCACACGCTCTTCTGATTGGCTGTGATTTTGGATTGATTCGGTCGCGAGTGCAGTGCGCTTGCGGAGAGACTCCGCCCACACGCTCTTCTGATTGGCTGTGATTTTGGATTGATTCGGTCGCGAGTGCAGTGCGCTTGCGGAGAGACTCCGCCCACACGCTCTTCTGATTGGCTGTGATTTTGGATTGATTCGGTCGCGAGTGCAGTGCGCTTGCGGAGAGACTCCGCCCACACGCTCTTCTGATTGGCTGTGATTTTGGATTGATTCGGTTGCGATTGCAGTGCGCTTGTGGAGAGACTCCGCCTACACGCTCTTCTGATTGGCTGTGATTTTGGATTGATTCGGTTGCGATTGCAGTGCGCTTGCAGAGAGACTCCGCCCACACACTCTTCTGATTGGCTGCAATTTTGGATTGATTTGGTTATGAGTGCAGTGCGCTTGCCAGAATGGGAGAACATTCCCTGTTAGCTTGGAATCTGTACATCACAATACAGAAAAAAATCGCTACTTCCATTACATCACAAACGAAATTTCTGATTTTTGCCCAGAGTTGCTTAAAAAGCGCTGTCAAAGTTGTGCTGAATGATCGCTGTGTATGTTAAAGCTCCCAACAAATAAAATGTTTCCTCAGTAGTTCTACCTGATAGTATTTAAATAAAGGATTAGGAGAAACTCTCTGCATCCCTCACAGATGTTTGCGTGTGCAGTGCATGCTTTTAAGAGCGCATAGCAAGAGGGCCTTTATTAATAATACACTGTATATATCTATTGTAATGCTGTCAGCCCTCAGCGTACAGCGAAACACCATGCCTGTGTCCCGGCCCATCTGTCTCTGAGCTGCCTGTAGGCGCTGGAGCATGCAGCTCTCTATATAGGGGGCTTCTTCCCCGCAGAAGATATATATGCCCTCAAGAAAGACAAAAGGAGAGAGAGAGGTGGCCTGCAGTGTCCTGATGAACCCTATTGAAAAGGTCTGGAGGGAGGCTTGTGTGCTTAATAAGATTGCTTCAGCGGTTTCTGTGATTCCCACAGAAGAGGAGAGACGCTGAATGATGTGCTGATTGATGATCCTGCTGCACACATTCCTCAGCGGATGCTTCCGGGCTACTCCATTTGAAAGCATAATTCATACGTATGTGGAAATTAGGTGTCTCGGCCTGGGACGCTTGGAGAAAACTAATAGAGGATATGACATGTTTTATGGACAGGTGAAAGTGAGGCAAGAGTCTTCATCTATTAAGATGAAGGGTTGTGAATGAATATGGAGCATTTCTGCATCAGCATGATTGGAAGTTATGAAGTAAAAGAAGAAATACTGAAGCAGTTCAGGTTCAGTCAAGGTGAATGTTGATGAATAAACTTGCACATAAGAGTCACATCTTGAGGAGTCAGGCCTTCCTTGATCTTGTGAGGTAAAAGAGCCTGATGTTTAATGTAAATATATGGTTGCTTTCAAAATGCAAAAGTAATTTGTGGACACTCACATGCACTGTATTGAAGGTGTTGCATAATATGTTCTATTTTATGAACTAAACATGGACCACAAGGGGGAAAAATTGAGAAAGTAAGACACGACATTGCCTTTTTAAAGTGTATCCTTCCCTTACTTGTTTGGTGAATGATTGATCAGGGCCACCTAACATTTCCTTCCTTTCCTCATACTCATATAAACATGTTGAGTCGGAGGCGTGTGAAGTCAGTTATGCAGTGGGAAACCTGGGAAAGTAAACACTCACACTTCACCTGTGCTGATAAGATGCTTATCTGGAGCGCTGGCTGCTGTTTATCTGGTGTGCTGTTAGCCTTTAGCCTCCACAGCTTCACAGTCATTCTTCATAATCAACTACAGCAGCTTCTACACTGGATATTTACAGTAATGCACCATTATAATGCTGTACTGATTCAGCTCATGTTAATACTGTGATCATGTTAATGCAAATATATCACACTATACACATCACATTCTCAGACCGAACCGCGCTGCATGTGCTCATATTGCAGATGGATAGCGTGTAACGCTCAAAGAGACACACTTCAGGTAACAGTTTTAGAAACACTGGAAAGAGTTTTTAGTTCACGTTTCTGAAGTCTTATCGTAATTGTCCCACATTTGACATTTAAGGGCAAAAAAAGGAAGCAACAATTCTACAACAGTTACTTTTTAAAGGGGACATATCATGAAAATCTGACTTTTTCCATGTTTAAGTGCTATAATCAGGTCCCCGGTGCATCTACCAACCCAGAAAATATGAAAAAGGACAACCCAGAAACTTTGTTTTGGCAAGCCTTTCTCTGCAAGCACGTGAAAAAACGAGCCGCTCTTATTATAATATTACCACCCCTTAATCTGCACGTTTCCACCCACGGCGCCGCCATTTTGTTTTCGCAAGCGACACAACAGTTTTAAGGCCATGGCAAAAGTTCGAGCAAAGCATGCTTACTGTCCTGTCGTTGGCTGCACAGACGAGTACTGAACACTATTTAGAGTCTTGTTAGCTTTCACAAGTTGACCCTGGCAAGCTCGATTGCTAAAAAAGGAGCATTTCTGTCCGAGCGATATTTTGGAAAAAATATTAGACCATTCACAGCATTTGATAGCAATCATAAACGTTAGCCTGGTGTGTACGGCTCTGTTTGGCAAACAGGTACGCTATGTGTAGTGGGCGTCCAAAAGATTAACATGACGGCACATGCTAGTGGATGAGTTGAATCAACTCCACAGCAACTACATAAATTTATCCACTAACCATTCAGAAACGTCTAAAAGTTGTAACTTCTTCCTGAGTCTCTCCATCAGTGTCGACTCCGGTTTGAACAATGTAAGGCTGAACACCGTTACTGACAATCCTCATTTTGGCTGCGTGAGATTCTCCAGCTTTGTTGTTGTTGAGCGACTGAAGCACAAGCTGTTAAAGCTCCGCCCTCTTCTGGAAAGGGGGCGGGGAGCAGCAGCTCATTTGCATTTAAAGGGACACACACAAAAACGGCGTGTTTTTGCTCACACCCAAATAGGGGCAAATTTGACAAGCTATAATAAATGATCTGTGGGGGATTTTGAGCTGAAACTTCACAGACACATTCTGGGGACACCAGAGACTTATATTACATCTTGTATAAGGTTTTTGTATGACACCTCTATTATTGTTATTATAGCATTTCTATTACACTCCCACTACATCACAATACTGCTGTGTTAAAGACAGTTAAATTTCCAAAAGATCCAAATTAAATGATAATAAGCATCAAATGAGTTGCATCTTGCATTATAGCATATGAAAAACATTGGCCTTTTTGTCTCCCGTTTGGTGCCATAAATCAGAGTAAACTGTATAGACATTCACATTGTGATATAGATTGTAGTAGGCCTATGTGGATAATCAGATTTTCTTTAAGGCTTCACCGTCTGCTCTTCTTCCTCCAGCGGTTCTCAGTAATGCATCTCTCTCTCTCTCTCGCTGCGGTCCAGATGCTGGCCTTCATTAAGCCACGGCAGAGCACTTCATCAGTCCCAGCACGCTTCCCTTCATCCCTCCATCCTCTCTCTCATCCACCTTCTCTTTCTCCGTCAGCATTATAGTGACTTGACAGATTGAGGAGCTCCTTCCTCTTCTTTTTTAATGTTTGCTTCCCTATTGGTTTCAGTATCTTCTCCTCCATTAACTCATTACACACAGTGTTTTTTCATGAGGATCAAGCTGTAGTCCATATGCCTCTGTATCCGCTTCTATATTCTTCTGAAGCTTCGTGTTAGGAATAAAATGAAGTCTTTCTTCCTTTAAGAGCCCTTGGGTTACTGCTGATGTTGAGAGCGGGTGGAGGTGATGTTTCCAGGTCAGCTCTAACACAGATCCGTGACCTCGGGGTCAATCCACCAGAGTCACTGAACGCATGAAGTCTGATCTCAGATCAGCAGCATCAGTCTATAATGCATGTGGGTCAGTGGTCCGATGCTCACTTTTTTCTGTCTGGTTCTTTCAAGTTATTCCCAAATACATTAAAAATGCAATTTATACAAATGCACACTTTCTGATATTAATATGTTTTAATTTCTGAATTCTTTTTGATATTATTCGTCGGTTGTATAGAGTCAAAAACATTTGTGATGTCACTAAATTAGGTTGAAATTCTATCTGACACTCGTGTGCAGGGAAAGTTTTTAATAGGTACTCTACAACAAATATTCTTTATTTATTTATTTATTTATTTATTTATATTTTGCGTCCTTGTTTAGAACTGTAACAAGTGAAAGTATGACACTGTCGTTCGAGTGCTGTAGAGATCTACGGCTACGACAGTGAGCAATTTGACATTTCATGGTCAGCACCATTTGCTTTTCTCTCCATCTAAACTCATATTAAGTTTTTTTTTCTTCCTGAGAGATTGATGACACAAATATTGTACATCTAAAGTGGTTCTGCATGACTCGCCCTCTCTCTCTCTCTCTTTCTCTCTCCTTCCCCAGGCTCCTTGTAGAACAACAGCAACAATAAAAGTCAATTCAGTTTCTTTGTTCTTCACCTGTGAATCTCAGTAAGACTGATAGTTGACTTTTGCACGATTGGCTGGTTTTTCAATCGATCTGCAACACAATAACGTCGCTCTGCATCTGTGACACACTCTTATGTGGAAATGTTTCTCTCTCATGTACGTTTTCTTCAACAAAAGCTCAACCTCAGGAGCAAGCCATTAAAGTTTCAGGTCATCAGTTCTCTCTCTTTCATCTCACATTCATCCCTCATAGTTTATTGAATATATATCCAGAATGAATCATTATCCAGCTTTAGGTCATCTGTTCGGTTCAGTCAAGCATATGTGCCTTTATTCATAGTGATCGAGTCAGAAATGTACCTCGATATGCATCAAATATTTGTCCCCTATTGCTGATTTAGACCCAAAGGACACTTGTACCAGTTGTTATTTTATATATTTTTATAGTGTAATTTTTTCCCATATTTTTTCTGTCATCAAGGTAAGGTTAACAATAGAGAAAAAGAAGAATCACTACTCTACTCACCCGCTATTGTGTCTGTTCCTGCCGTTCACACAATAAACGTACCTGTTGTTGATTTTACACCTGTCGTCACCATCACATTGTGTCCGTGCCGTACCGTGACAGAGTGGATCTTTTATGATTTACAAATCTTGTCAAGCATGAAAAAGAAACAACTTGCTGATGTGAAGTGACAGGAGAACTAGCCAACTGTTGAACACCAAAACTGACACTTCCTTTTTATTATGTCATTTAAAATGTTCACTATTATTAAGTAAATAATAAATGATGTGACGGGTGGAAATCAAAACTCACTTGTTTTCGCAAGCACTTAATAGCTGATGTTTTGTGTTCAGATACCCATCATCTCGAAGGGTCAAAAACATGATGTTCTGTGTATTTCATAGCTTAAAATAGTATCACATGCTCCGTAACCATATAAAAGCATCTCGCGGTCGATCCATCAATATCTGCCGACTTGTTTGCTGGAAATGTTTTTGTTTTAGTATTTATGAGCTGTGAGGCAGAAGCGAAACACTGAAAAATGTATTTGCTGTCGGGTGAAATTAGGTGCCAGAAGGCTTTTCAATTAGCTGCATTTCATGTGTCACTTTGCATCAGGACGAGAGCAGAGCGAATGTGTGTGTGCTGCTGCCGAGAGAAGGATGAGAAATAGATAAACGCTGAGACGCATGCGTAAACATGCACGCGCTCACACCTGCAATCCGAGGGCATTTGCTGCGTTCAGACCATGTCGTAATTACACTAATTTTGAGACGACAACACGTGACGTTCAATGGCAACACTATCAGCGCCTAATGAATCTGGTCAGGTGGTACAAGTAGGAGCTCTCAGAAAATTCCCAGGTTACAAGTTGTAATTACGAGTTCTACAAGGACATGAACGCTTTTTACATGTTGGAATCTTGTAATTACAGCAATTGCGACATGCTGCAAACTCACAACAACGAAAGTCCCGTGCACAGAGGGACTGAATGTGATGATGGCGCGTACGCTTAAGTGTCCTAATATTTGTATTTTTGCATGTTTTTTGTGGCTCCATCAGTCTTGTCATTACATTAATTTCCTGCGAGCACTAGTGCCACCAAACAGAACTGCAAACATACTGACTGATTTTTTTTTTTTAAAAAAGCGTCAAAATTTATGCCTTTGGTGGAGCCTGTGTGGTTCTTTCCAGCTGAATCGCCATCTAACACAGCTTTATACTCTAAAAGCAATCGCTGCCCCATTTATTACGACAACGGAAGAGCTTTTGGGAAACGTGAAGTGCACGAGAAGTGCTGTGATCAGCTGCTCGTAATAATGACATCATGCCAGATGAGTTACGCTTGCAAATGGGCTTTCAGGTCAGATTAGAGTCCTGATGCCATGACTTTAGTTAATTGGAAATGTTGCAGTAGCACATTTATGAGCTTACATTATATAGTGATCAAATTTGACACTGAATATTGGCACAGTTGCATGAAGTATTACATCATCAGACTCAAATGCACAGACACATACAAAAACAATTTCTTTGGTGCAATAAAGCCAGCCCTGACTGATCAATAAATGCCTCTTGAGCCATAGCTCTAAAATAACTGTTTCTTTGATGAGAAACTCCTTTTTCTGTCCCATTATTGATTGACTGAATGAATGTCAAGTCTGTGTTTTATAATAACTTGATAACTGCTGTCTCAGAGCCTGCCCTTCTTGCTGTAAAACTCATTTATTTCAGACATAATCCTCTGACTGACTCAAACCAAACCAGATTGATTAGTCACATGATATTGGCAAATATGGCAGATTTTAACTTGTGCACTTCGGTCCTGCCGTTGAAATAACCAATAGCTTTAGGTGTCTATGATGTCATGACAACACTGATTGGCTGATGCACAAGAACACATATATTTATATTTATTTATGAAACAGAATTCCAGACAGGCTGTCAGTCAGTGACGGGGAATGTTTTCTCTTTCCGCACGATTACATCATTCCACCAGTAGGTGGCGACAAGTACCTGAATCACTGAATCATTCATTCAACCGAATTATTAGACATTACATAATAATTGGTAGTAAAACATAAAGGATTTTACCAATTTTGCTACTAAATTGGTAGATTTTATCGGTGCAGAGATGTGTAGGTGCTACACCCTACAGTCTCATGGACTTAATGGACACGCGCACGCAGCGGCCAAGTAAGTCCACAAGACAGAAAGTTCACAAGAAGTGCGCCATTTGGGATGCAGCCAATGTAGTAAGTGTGTAAAAATTGGGTAATCAAAGTTCTACATACTTGTGGTCTTCATGCCCACTTGAACACTTGGGTGAATTACAGGAAATACGTCATGAAAGTAGGTTTGGGTGTATTGGAACAGGGCCGCTGAATCATTGAATCATTTACTCAACCAATTTATTTACTGATCTGTTGTATATAAGCGTTATCACAAAATCATGCTGCTTTCTTATTACTCGAATAACTTCTCAGAAATGGTTTAGATTGTTGCAAAATGGATGTATGACGCCTCTGAGGTTATGATGATCAGTGTCGATTAATCTAGTAAAATGTGGTCATGAATGCGGATGACCATCATCACTGTATGTTTGTCATGTTCTTCAATATCCTCCCGTTCCTGCCCTCTCCGTCTTCGTGTCTTTCTGAGGACTCTGTATAAAATTGATTATCCTCCTCGCAGTTCAGTCTTAAAAGTCACTTTGGGATTAGCAACACGGAGAAGCTCTCGCAGCCGGGACTTTAAATTGATTATAAAAATGCCAGAGTTTGTGACATTGCTTCGTCCTGAGGGAGAGACTCTGGGAGAGTGAGGCGGGCATGCAGCTTTTACAGCGGCTGTGAAGGTCTGCTCTCTCTGGAGGGAAGACGCTGTTAAGACAATTTAGAGAGCGCTGGACTGCTTCGCTCACGGCCGCGTCTCACCCCATCGATTGCGCTGTTGACCTACTTAATGCGGCGTCTACCTGCGCTGCTGCTCACGGGGGCAGCCGAGAGAAACGCGCTGCTGTCGGGAATGACAATGCGGAGGCTCCCGGAGCTCCGGTGCTGGTGGAGGCTGCTGTAAACTCTCATTAATGTGCACAGATTGAGTGGAAATCTCACAGGGAGCGTCAAACAATTATATAAGCATACACAACATGTTTTTAATAATAAAGCTCAAACAGAGAGAAGCCTACTCTAAAATAGAATCTGATCGGGCCATGCTCAGCCTCATAAAATAATAGAGGATATAGTGAAAAATGAAGACAGATTTTGTGTTTGTTTGTTTTGTTATGAAGGTCACATTGAAACTTGGTAACTTTCTTTTTCATTCCTTCATCAATTATATTTCATTATGTGCTGCTTATAGATTTTATTGATTTACCCAAACCTTCAAGCTTGAAACTATGAAAATCAATCTAGGAAAATCTATTTTGATAATAAGAATGATCACGTTTAAAGCTACGATGAAATAGAGTGAAATAAACACAAACAATTTAAATATTTATTGTATTTAAATATTTATATTATACATACCAAACCATATGATTCAGTTTCACTTGTGTCCACAGTTGCTGTGAAGATACTAAAGAGAGAAAGAAGAGGATGAAAAGGAGCTCCTGGGATGGAAGACAGGAAGATGATGGAGGAGAAATATGTAGAGGAGATCATGCAATACGAAACTCACATTCGATTGCACTCTGTCCGCTTTAAATGTTAGAGACACTTTAATGAGAGGGGCACTGAACAATATGTCACGCCTGCATGACTAATAACAACCCGTTCATATGAGAAACACACAGATCACAGGGAACGTTCTCAGGACGTTCTGGCAACGTTCTCTCAAAGTTATGAACAAGCGTTCTTCCAGTAATGTTCAAAGTTAACGTTTAACCTCAAAACGTTAGCACATAAACATTATTTATACATCGTTCATGGAACGTTGTTTTCTGAAATGTTTTAGATGTTTTTAAATGTTACTACTTGTTTCAGAGCGTTCAGAGAACATTCAAAAGTAACGTTCCCATAATGTTTGAAGAATGATACAATGGAATGTTCCATTAACATTCACATAACCAAGAAAAAACGTTTTTAAAACATTTAAAAAACGGGACGTTTTAAACGTTCAGAACGTTTCATTTTCATAACTTAATGAGAACATTGGGAAAACATTCTGAGAACATATTAAACACATTTTCATACTCACACACTCTCCCTGTTTTCCTTATTTTGGTTAATTATGTTTAATAACAAAAAGATTCAGTGTTTAAAAGCAATGGTGAATCATTCATTTGAGTACTGAAGCATGAAAATCATGTTCATAATTTAGTTTGCATTAGGCCATTTCACTGTGTATGAAGTACAAATAGATTAAATGAACCCTTAAACGTTATTGAAAAACAGCTCTGCAAAAAAGCTGAGCATTATGACCCTAAAAAATAGCTTATTACTGGAATATCTTCACTATTAATGTTTCATTTAACATTATTTCTGAATGTTCTCTGAACATTCAAAATTTCTAGATTTTTAAACATTTTAAATGTTTTTTTTTCAGTTATGCAAATGGAACATTCCATTCAAACATTATGCGAATGTTACTTTTGAATGTTCTCTGAACGTTCTGAAACAAATAACAACATTTAAAAAACGTTAGATGAATGTCCAACTAAAACGTTTCAGAAAAAAGTTCCGGTAACACTTTATTTTAGGGTCTTTTAACTAGTTGCTTATTAGCATGCATATTACTAGAATGTTGGCTATTTATTAGTACTTTTTAAGAACATTAATGCCTTATTCTACATGACATTATTCTACATTCATAATCCTACCCAATACCTAAACTTAACAACTACCTTACTAACTATTAATAAGCAGTAAATTAGGAGTTTATTGAGGGAAAAGTCGTAGTTAATAGTTTATATGTGTTCCCTATACTAAAGTGTTACCGAAGTTCCATGTTTTTGTTCTAACGTTTAGAATATTATTAAAGACCAGATAACTCTATTAACGTTACTGGAAGAAAGTTTGTTCATAACTTTGAGAGAACCTTGCCAGAACGTTCCCTGTTAGCTGAGTCATTGGAAAATGAAGGTTGTCACTGGAAAAGCTATAGTGTTTTGATAATATCACTAAATGCAAGCATTATTGTAGTAGGCTACATCAGCTTTAATAAAATCAGTCCAGACAATTGCGTCAGCTGCAACAAACCACTGTAGATCTCTCTGTTAACACATCATACAGAGTATATGAACCACAAGACATCTTCAGACCTTTAAAAATCCCTCCAGACTGCTCCAGACCGCTTGAGACCGCAGTAACACACACACAGACCTGTGGCGTTTCTCTGATGTTGACGTCTGAATTGAAGTCTCTCCATCAACACAAGTGACCTTTAGTCGGGAGGAAGCAGGTGTATTGACCGATCACGATATTCCTCTGCCTCTAATCCCGAGTCAACACCATTTCCCACCCATCCGTCCTGCGTATTTACCCAGTAAACACTCATTTAAGCCGGGTCGTTTACCTCCTCCTCACACACACAAACACCGGTCCGTTTGAATCAGTGGCTCACCTCACGCTCCTTTGTTTCTCAAAGCATAATGTGAAGCTCCGGCGCAGTTAAACGGAACGTCCTTGAGCGTCTGCTTTGAAACGGACTGCAGATGTATTGATTCTCTGCAGTGTGGAGGGGTTTATGCTTTAGACAGACTATATGGAGGGTTTGAATAGGGCCGTAAGGCTCTGGCAGGTTTACTTCCTTCTCTAGACGGGTAATATTGGGGAAACGAGATGCAGGACTTTTCCTGTCTTTCTCTTTGTTTGCTGGATGCATTATGAGTGACACTGCATTCTGCTGTTTCACAGCGGATACATAAAGCTCTCACACATTTACTGCTTTCTCTGCACTCAAACTCAGACCCGTATGTGTCCAGACAGTTTCACAGTGTTCCAAAACTTTATCTCAGCCGGACAGAATTGCACTGTGAAGAAAACCATCATTGTGGCGGCGCGAGCGAATATCGATGGCTGCAGTGTGGGATCAGGCCTCCGACAGACATTTGACTGAAATAAAATGAGCATTAAAATATTAAAAAGGGCAAAATCGTCCCTGGGGAATATGATGATAAATGAAATTGGGGCATGTTCGGTCCAGTTAGTGCAGTCACTGACCAAAGTAAACCCTTGTGAAAAAGAAGCACACTTCAGCATATTTATTGCAGAAATAATACACTTTAAAGTAATATTAAGTGCCAAATGAATGTTTTCAGACACTTAATTGCATTGTATTTACAATTAAATGAAAATATATTACACTTTAAATTTATATTAAATGCAATTAGAGTATATTTTACCCATTGTGCTTCTATTGTCTTTGAAATATTACTGCTGAATTTACTGACAAGCATTGATGGTAAACCAAAATATCAATATCAATATACATATAATTAATGTTGTTTATTTAAATGCATGTGTAATGATGAAGTTGGAATTTAGTGCATTTAAAATATATTAACTTTAAATGTAATATCAAGTAACAATACCATTAAAATTATAATCAAGTGCTTTACATGTGCTTCAGTATGTTAGTCAACAACACATCAGAATAAGTGCACTTTTTAAAAAAAAAAAAACTTAATGATTTAAATTATACTTTAAGGTAAATCTTTAAAGTATCTATAAAGTTTCTGTAAAGCTACTTTGAAACCATGTGTGTAAATCACAATACAAAAAAATGACTTTGATTTGGACAAATAACATTCCAAAAACATGCAGCAAATAATAATAACATCATAAAGACGATCCGAGGATGTTGTTCTGAGAAGATTTCTCGACACTACGAGACTGTATATTAACTGTTAATAATATAAGAACATTACATTAAGAACGTTTTGTCCTAACATTTACATAACTTTTAAAGAACATTAATGAAAGTTTGCTCCTGGGAGGGAGAAACATGGCCAAGACCTTTACTTGTTTGACAGAAATAAAT
Source organism: Mylopharyngodon piceus (assembly GCA_039654765.1). Lineage (NCBI taxonomy): Eukaryota > Metazoa > Chordata > Actinopteri > Cypriniformes > Xenocyprididae > Mylopharyngodon > Mylopharyngodon piceus. The sequence goes on along the minus strand of CM077458.1, from coordinate 13,360,811 downwards.
GAAGTCCTACAGGTTTGAAGGACATGAGTGTGAGTAAATAATGACTGAATGATCATTTTTGAGTGAATTAAAAAGCACATATTTTCATGGAAAAGTTTTTATTCTTTGTAAATACAAAACATACATCTTTAATCCGGTTCTGAATAAGAACTGGTCTTCAGTTCCCAACCCAAAATATTAATCACTGTTTTTATGTTCATTTACTGGTAACAACCTGCTGTTCAACCATCATGGTCATTCTGGTAATGCTAGACTAGCAGAAAAATGACTGCTAAAGTCACCATGAAATCAAATTGGACAATTCTCGTTTTTATAGAATATTTCAGTGTTTATTCGAAATGATTTATCGGTGCACATCATTATTGTTTTAAATTCATCTTGAATCAGAATATCTTCTCCTCCTCTTCTTCTCTTCTCTGATGATGAGGGCGGGGCAACCTGTCACTCACATGAGATCCACCAATAGCGAACCACAACCATCCAATCAATTCCCCACAGACAAAATCAAGCCCCGCCCTACATTTGTTCTTGTTCCTGAAGCGTTTCACTCAGATATACGGCACAATAGAGAAGAAAAACCAGCTCAACTTTCATGCTGACCCTGAGCTAGTTAAGAAGGCTACTGGAGACACCAGCAAAGGGAACAAGTTAAACAGACGAACTGTAACAGTTTAATCACACTGCTGTTCCTCCATCTCCCTCTCTCAGTCCTCCATCAGTTTGTTCCAAGGCGTGGAAATCAGTCTCTTCACACCAGAGGCAGTGTCTTTGGCTGTCCTTGAGAGCTGGGCACACACACACACACACACACACACACACACACACACACACACACACACACACACACACACACACACACACACACACACACACACACACACACAGTGAGAGATTGGAAAGGGTGTGTGGGGTCCATCGGGGTTTTTAAGCTTCAGGGACGACCATTTGTATTCCTGTCACACTGATGACAGAGGGTGTTGTTTGTGTACGTGTGTGTGTGTGTGTGTGTGTGTGTGTGTGTGTGTGTGTGTGTAAATTCATGTCATTCCAAACCTGCAGGACTTTCTTTCTTCTGTGGAACACAAAAGATATTATGAATAATTTTGGGAACCTATGTCCACTGACTTCCATTGTATGGACAAAATACAGTATGGTATCTCTCAAATTATGTTTCACAGAAGAAAGTAAGTCATACAGATTAAGAAGGTGAGTAAATGATGACAAATTTCATTTTGGGGTGAACTATCCCTTTAAGGCAGATGCTACTATTTACACCTGGAGGCAAACAGACACTCCAAACATTTAAACCCACAACAAACTACCATAAAATGAGGATCTAACAGATATAACAGGCAACACATAGTATTTAAAAATCATATTCAATACTATTTTTTCTTTCGGTTGGCAGGTTATGTCGTGATGTTTGTCTCCATTACCCTGAAGATTATCTCTGAGTGACTGTGTTGGTGGTAAATGTGACTGCAGCCCAAAGAAACGGTCATCCCGCTGTGGACGAACACCAGAGACACGGAATGAGGGTCAAGGTGAGAGACACGTTCAAGAGTTCAACAGAGCGAGGCATCAAACTCTGTACCGCTTCATTCTTTGCCTGGTTTTACAGATTTAGGTGCTGCTACAGCGGACAGCAAGGGTCAGGGAGCTCAAGCCAAAAAGTTTTGATGATGTGACGGGGTTTGACATCAGTGACATTAAATGCTATTGGCTTTTCTGTGTCTTTTGACCTTGCAAAGTTATTGAATGAGGCATGATGGAGGGAATCAACAGGATGATTTACAGCGATTAACAGATTATGTTTTCTTCCTCACCCAAAGCTATCATATACCATTAGAGCGCTTCAAATGCACTTTGGACAACTTTTGTCTTTAAAAAAAAAGGTCCTTCACAAGCTGCAGAAAAAATTAGTAGAGGTTCATATGTTACATTTATGTTCTCTTCCAAAGACTTATTTTATATTTTTTCATATTTAATCTTTTTGTTTATTTTTAATTAGATCAATCTGTTTTTTGTTTTTTTCTTCTTGTTATCATCTCAGATCAAATGATGACAGACAGACACTGGATAGAAAGAGGCGGGTGACACTCAACCAACCCAGCTACTCCAACTAACTGATGATCCAAAGTTAAATCCAGTGATGATCCAGTGATGACATTTAGAATGTTTTTGAAGGATATTATCCTAACTTCCAGGAGAATATTCTGGGAACAAAAATAAAACTTGCTGCTGAAAACATTACCAGAACATATTGTTCTCAGAACATTCTTAGGACGGTACAATTTCTAGCTGGGTTTGACACATGTGGTTTAAGATAACGGCTGACACAGATATAACATGGGTTCAAGCCCTGCCCATTGTGTTCATTGGGTTATGTGGGAGACTCAGTGTATCGAGAAAGAAAAGTGACCAAACCTCAATATATTGGTAATGTGTCTCTGGACCCTGGAGGAGACGTGACGCTTCTGACATCCCAGAAGACATTTTTTGGTAAAAAAGATAACTTGCTACGTGAGGGTGTTTTTAAGAATATTTTCAGTGGACAGGATCTTCTGGAGTTCTGATAAAGAGGATGTGAGAAGGGGGACAAAAACTAGACAGAGCTACTTTTGCATTATATTGAGCTATTATACTTGGGCAAGAACTTAGATGTGCTGACTGGATATAAAATCTGCCAAGTAAAAGAGAAAAGGGTAGAACCAATCACACTGATGTATGCTAACTTTGACCATACTTCATCATAGAGTATCTAAACTTGTGTGATTCTTCAGGTGAGCGAGTCTCTCTGCTGTGAATGAGAAAGCTCCTGGCCGTGAATAAACACTGCGATCTGTTTGTGTCACTGCTGTGCAGCAAGGTAGGACTCTGAAGAGTCTTGGTTCAAGTGATAGTGTCCATAATAGCTTATGCAGTTTAGTGACCTAATTAAAATTAAACCTATATATATATATATATATATATATATATATACAGGTTTAATTTTAATTAATTAACAGGTCACTGAAGTATTGAGAAATAGCTTATTCCAGCCTCAGTTGGAGGCATAATCAGGTGTTGAAGCTCTTTCATTACATGGACATACACAGTGAAAAAGGACTCTGAATTGATTTTGTTCAGTGTGGATGCAGAAAAACACAGAAGAGCGGAGAGACAGAGACAAAATAATGTTCAGATGAGGGAGAGGAGTAAGAATGTGTGCTGGACATCGTTTTTGGAGAGAAGAGTGAGAGAGACGGACAACAAACTGCATAAACTGAATAAAATTCATATCTCATGTTCATTTATGCTCTCTTCTGCTGTCTGAAATTCACTGGTGATTTGTGAGAGTGAGTTTTAATTTCTCTAATGTTTTAGTTGATTGATAGTTTTTGTTGTTTTTCTAATCGTCTTTAACTAATATAGATGATCAAAGTGCTTTTTATTATTTTCATCTCTGTAATCCTAAATAAATGGCACTTTTATACAAATATATTTATTGTTAATTTGTTTGGATGTGAATTGTTATTTGATCCTGTTCAAATATGTAAATAAAAACAACACACTATATAGGCCTACACTTCCACAGACCAAACATCAACGTGACGATCTCCTATATTTGCTCAAATAATCTGATTTACTTGTGTCATTTGTTAAATATGGTGTGTAATAATACTTTAATTCTTAATAATAATACTTTTATTACTTACATGAACTAGTCATGGGGGTTGCTGAAGGGTCAGACAGCACTACACCAGGAAGATCAGGCCCTTCCTAACGGAGCATGTAACACATCTTCTCATCCTGACCCTGGTCATTTCTAGACTGGACTATTGCAATGCTTTTCCAGCATGTGAAATCTCCTGAACCCCAACCCGACAGATGAATATTCAAGAAACAACTAAAAACTCATCTCTTCCATGAGCATGATTTTTATTGTACTCATACATTTTAATTGCTCTTAACTTGAAAGTTAAATGTATGAAGTAGCTTACTCAAATATTTCAAGTTAAGGGCAATTAAAATGTATGAGTATAAAATAAAAATTCAGTTTGACAGCCGAAGCCTGTGTGTCCTTGTATGTAGCATGTGAGAGTCAGAACAGGTCTGATCTCAGGAGAACAGCTGCACAGAGGAGAGAGGAAGGTGAGCCAGACGAAGTGAAGAAGCAAGACAGAGATTTGAGGGTTAAAGTGTTTATTGTTGCAGCAGAGCATCTGGACATACAGCAGCGCTGACGGCTGACCAAAACACCATCAACTGTGCCGGTCAATAAGATGTATAATGATGGTCTTACTGAACAAACAGCTGAACAAACAGGTCACTAAACTGCATAAATGCTGGGCATAGAAATTTGAGCTGGTTTCTTTCAGCAGGACATTTAACATGATCACCAGCCTTATGAAAAAGAAGTCAGTCACCTTTATTTATAAAGTGTTTTATACAATATTCTTTATTTCGTCATTTTCCACCATGAAAATTTTCCTGCCATTTTGAATTTCCGAAAAACCTACTTTTTCGAACTCCTCCTAGGCCGTTGCTCTGATTTTCACGAAAATTGAATCTTTAGACCATGTCGACAAAAAGTTGTGGAATTCAAGTCGATTTCTCAAACTGTTTTCGAAAAACACGCGAACAAATTACATAGTGCTTGCGAAAATTGACACAAGGCTGTATCTCTGCAACGCTTTATCATATTCAGACCAAACTTGGTACGTGTCATCACAAGCATGACCTGAGGCAACATGCAGCCTTTTGGCACAGCGCCACCTACTGATCTGGAGATACAAAAAATGGTTATTTTTGCTTATAACTTCTGAACGGTTTGCCCAAAAATCATAAATCTTGTTAGATTCGGGTAGCCATGCAGAGTCGAATGATATCCAATTTTCCCAAATCGGCCATTTTGAATTTTGTGCTAAAATGCTGTATTTTATGAATGCATTAGCGTATCATTACGAAACTCGGTATGTGTCTTCGGCACTGTGCCCTGACAGTACTCAAAAAGTTTCGGGCAGCACCACCTTGTGGTCAAAAGTTATAATGAAATTTTAAAAAATGCTAATAACTTTTGATTATATTAGCCTAAATTGTATTGAAACTGGTCTTAGTAGATTACTTGGGTCATGCCGAGAACATAGATACAAATTTTGCCATAGTCGGCTGAACTTCCTGCCCGCCATTTTGTTTTTCTTTAAAAACCTACTTTTTCGAACTCCTCCTAGACCGTTAGTCCAATTTTCACCAAAATCGAATCGTATCATCTTCAGACTGTCCCAACAAAAAGTTATAGAATTCAAGTCTATTCGTCAAACTGTTTTCATATACCGCAGCAACGAATTTGAGGGATGATGCAAAAACGACTCTTCAAGCTGTATCACTGCAAAGCTTTGGCATATTGGCACCAAACTTTGCTAGTGTCATTGTCACCTCACTCTGACCACACAACATCAATTCAGTCACAGCGCCATCTATTGGTCGAAAGTGATAAATTATTAAATCATTATTATTAACTGTATTTATGATTTTTCAGTCATTTTGCCTAAACTGATCTTAATATGTCTTTAATTGCTCATTGTTGCAGTCAGTCTGATTCTCCCAGCTGTGTTGGCATGACTTGTTGTGCCTTTTTTGTGCTTGGCCCCTTAATTGCTGCTTGCAGCTATATTTTTCATTAATAATCATCTTCATGTACAGTTTCATGTAAAAATTGAAGTACACCACACTGTGTGAGTGTGTGTGTGTGCAAGTGAAGACAAAAAATAAATAAATGTGACTGTTTCTGACCAAACGCTCATGCATCATATCCAGAGCTTCAGTTAGTGTGTGTCTGTCAGATGCTGCTCATCCACCTCTTAATTGACTCTGGCTCTGCTGTCTCCATCTCTGAGGATCGTGACCTTTACAAAAAACCTGTCGTTGAGAAGCTCATCGGATCTTCTCTGGGCTGGTGAGATGTGAAGATGAGACAATTAACCCACACACACACTCACACACACACACACACACACACACACACACACACACACACACACACAGAGATGACAGCTGAATGCTCTGCTGAGTTCCTGTCTGGCTCTTTTATTTCTTGGACATCTCGATATGGCCGGCTGATTTATTCTCCTGTATCATTTAGTTCAATTAAATATATTGTGCTGGAACGAGTCCCAGCGGACTCATTCTATCACCCAGCGCTAATTATTTTCAATCACAGCGTCCTGACCATGACACTGCCTACTCACTGGACTGCTAAACAGCGTGAGCTCTTGTCTATGTGTGTCTGTGGCTGAATGACAGAAAGAGAAAGAGAGAGACAGACAGGCCTGTGTGGGGAGTCGTGTTTCTCATCAGACCTCGTCATTTCCAGCACAGTGATGGTCGATGCTTTTAATGAACATCAGCCACTGAAAACACATTAAATCTGTTCCAAAATCTAGTGAGCTTTCTTTGAGTCTACTGTCTACATAGGGAACTGCCTTCTAAGACTGCATCCTAACAGAAATGGAACCTCATAAGTGATTGATCTGAGTCGAGTAGGCATGCAACTCACAATGGGTTTCGATGCTAACAATGCAATATTATTCTAATCAGAATAAAAATACTCTTTGGCTATCTGAAGTATTTTTCAGTGACTCTCTTTGAAGTTTACATTTATACACCAGTAGGTGGCGACAAGCAAATGTCTTTATGAGCGATTCATTGACTCATTCGCTCAAAAAAACTGATTCACTCATTAATGTGTTGTTCAGAGGCATGGGGCGTTTTCATTGGTGGATCAAAAACAGAAATTGTAACTGCGAATATCGTGACTAAAATGTAAGTTACTCAATCTAAAGTTTACTTTACATTACTAAACTTAAAGGATCTGCTGCTAACATCTTGATGCCAGATACCACAGCACACCTACTGGAACCATGTCCTGTGGTCTGATGAGACCAAGATAAACTTATTTGGTTCAGATGGTGTCAAGCGTGTGTGGCGGCAACCAGGTGAGGAGTACAAAGACAAGTGCGTCTTGCCTACAGTCAAGCATGGTGGTGGTCTGGGGCTGCATGAGTGCTGCCGGCACTGGGGAGCTACAGTTCATTGAGGGAACCATGAATGCCAACATGTACTGTGACATACTGAAGCAGAGCATGATCCCCTCCCTTCGGAGACTGGGCCGCAGGGCAGTATTCCAACATGATAACGACCCCAAACACACCTCCAAGACGACCACTGCCTTGCTAAAGAAGCTGAGGGTAAATGCGATGGACTGGCCAAGCATGTCTCCAGACCTCAACCCTATTGAGCATCTGTGGGGCATCCTCAGATGGAAGGAGGAGGAGCACAAGGTCTCTAACATCCACCAGCACCGTGATGTCGTCATGGAGGAGTGGAAGAGGACTCCAGTGGAAACCTGTGAAGCTCTGGTGAACTCCATGCCCAAGAGGGTTAAGGCAGTGCTGGAAAATAATGGTGGCCACACAAAATATTGACACTTTGGGCCCAATTTGGACATTTTCACTTAGGGGTGTCACTTTTGTGGCCAGCGGTTTAGACATTAATGGCTGTGTGTTGAGTTATTTTGAGGGGACAGCAAATTTACACTGTTATACAAGCTGTACACTCACTACTTTACATTGTAGCAAAGTGTCATTTCTTCAGTGTTGTCACATGAAAAGATATAATAAAATATTTACAAAAATGTGAGGGGTTCTGTGAGATAGTATAATCAACATGTTTTCTGCCATCTTAGATGATTTCTTTCTGAGATTATTTTCTACTTTAATGCTGTGCGAATCTGCTGTAGATTTAGGCTGAAATAAGGTATCTTAGTAGTCAGCTCACTAGCTGCTAAATGGGCACAGTCGGCACTGATTGAGCGTCAGACTACTTCATATGGCATACTGTATGCATGAGGAATGAAATGATCTGTAAGTGCTCCAATTCTGCCCACCAAGATGGATCTGCAGATCCTGGTGTGAAAAGTGCATTAAAGCAGCCCATCCCGATACAGCGATCGAGCCCGTAATGTCCTCTCAGAAAATGAGCCGCTACAGCCATATTTAGTCAGTGGCGTGTTGGAGTGAAATTGAGCAAGCAACGTAAAAATCACCGCTCTTATCTACAGATGTCATGATAAATAGTTTAGCCTGTGCGGGTAGGTTAATGAGCCTCGCGCTGGTCATCTCTGCGGTGAATTGGCAGCTGGTCTGTGGCTCCTAGAGTCTCACCCACCATCATCCATCATCCTCAGTGTCTAATCATCCTCCGACAACCACGCGTACATGGAGTCGGCCGGATCCGCTCTCTCGCCTTGACAAGCCACAAGGAAATTACTTATTTATCATTCACAGGCCAGTGATTGCAGGGCACGGTCTGTCTCTGTCTCTCTCACACACACACAGTTGAAGAGCACTTTTCCTTTTTTTTTTTTGTCTATGTCTATTTTATACTCCGTAGCAGTGGAATATAAAATTGCAATGACGAAAAAATTGTCATGGTGATTTTCTCTGGATAATAGTCTCATGATTTGATCTTCAGATGATTCTAGTGACCAGTTCAAAGCTTTTATATGGCTTCCAGATACGTTTACTGAACCCAGAAATCACAATTGAACTTTTTCAGTAAATGTTTGGTGCTATATAGTGACTTTTTAAGTCTACAGCAGGAAGGCGCTGGTCTCTTCCTCCCTATTGTGTTGTATATCCTCGTGAAACGACTTCTGGAACAAGAACAAATGTAGGGCGGAGCTTGATTTTGTCTGTGGGGAAATGATTGGATGGTTGTGGTTTGCTATTGGTGGATCTCATGTGAGTGACAGGTTGCCCCGCCCTCGTCATCAGAGAAGAGAAGAGACGCACCAATGAATCATGCACAATAAGAAACATGGATTTAGAAAGTAAATAGTGTAGTTTGGATTTCATATTCATTAAAAAAACATTCAGAATGGCATTGTTTTTGACTGTAAATCAGCACAATCTGGTTGCGAGCACATGGAGGCACTGTTAGTGGAGAAACAATCAAAACCTAAAGACTATATACAGATATCACTGCTTTTACAAACAACTTTCTATATGTTGAAAAGCAAATCTTTAACTAGTTCTTTCTACTCCACACTCACATGGACAAAAAAGCAAAAATAATCACCTTAATAACTACGAATCGATACCTAATTAAAAGACAAACAAGGTATTGATATATCACAAAGGTTCTAGAAAATCACCCAGGCGGGACATTAAAACACGAGTGAACGCTCAATACATAATTAATATGATCAGAACAAAGCCTAAAGACTCTCTGTGCCTCAGCAATCGCACACGGGCTTGTTATTTCATGTGTCGTTTCACACAGATCAGTAATTGTTTTGAAATGGTTTCAGATGAGAAATTGGACTGCGATGGAAAATATGTGGCGTATGTTTCTAGGATAATCTGTTCTAAAATAGATGCTTATGTGTGAGTTTAGGCTGTGTGTTTTCAGAGGTACAATAACACAGTGCTGGAAGGGCTATTAGAGAGACAAAACAATAAGAAAAAATAACTTTTTGTTTGCCTACACTGTAAAAAATAATCGTAAAAGACTGTAAACTGTTGATTGTTTAACACTGAGTTAAGATCTAATGGGACAATGAAATCCATCGCCTAGAAATCCCCAAAAAGTATCCATTTCAGAGTTGAATACCTCTGGATTGGAACAGTCAGAATGACAGTTAACAGATGTGAACGTGATAACTTCTTGTTGCAACGAACATAAGATATTCAGATTAACGAATACGTGCACATGCATTTGGGACAGGGCCAATCTTGATTTCTCACAACTGGGGTGTTTTTCTGGGCGAGCTGGAGTGAATTGGAGCACTAATAGAGTCTCACGAATGCGCACAGAAGACCAACGGCCAAGGTCAGGATTTCCATTAAATAATACATCAAAATTCAGTTTGTTTTCACCAAACCCTATCATAAACCCCCAGAACACTTGGAATATACGACATGTGTTGCATGGGATCATTCTGTGACACTTTTGTGTTTTTGTTTTTAAAGCTTGATGTTGGTCACTATTCACTGCCATTAGATGAATGAGTGCGAGTGGGACAAAATTCTCCTTTTGTGGTCAGCATGCGGCATTAGAACAACACCAGGGTGAGTAAATGATGACTTAAAGGGGTGGTTGATTATGATTTCACTGTTTTAACTTTAGTTAGTGTGTAATGTTGCTGTTTGAGCATAAACAACATCTGCAAAGTTACGACGCTCAAAGTTCAATGCAAAGAAAGATATTTTCTTTTACAGAATTCTCTGTTTAAGGACTACAACAAACGGCTGGTAGAGACTACAACAAGCTTCTTCCTGGGTTAATGACATCACTAACCCTAAAATTTACATAAACCCCGCCCCCGAGAACACACAACAAAGGGGGTGAGGCCATGTTGGGCTGCTTTAGAGAAGAGGAAGAGTTGTTGTAGTAGAGTGTTGTTGACATGCCGTCATTTTACGCCGGACTGCTTCACAAACGAGGGTCAATTCAACGAAAAAAGATTAACATGACGGCACATGCTAGTCGATGAGTTGAATCAACTCCACAGCAACTACATAAATTTATCCACTAACCATTCAGAAACGTCCTAAAAGTTGTAACTTCTTCCTGAGTCTCTCCATCAGTGTCGACTCCGGTTTGAACAATGTAAGGCTGAACACCGTTACTGACAATCCTCATTTTGGCTGCGTGAGATTCTCCAGCTTTGTTGTTGTTGAGCGACAAACATTTTGAATGTTCTCTGAATGTTCTGAAACATGTAGTAACATTTAAAAATGTTAGAAGAACGTCCAAATAAAATGTTTCAGGGGAAAAAAACATTCCAAGAATAATGTATAAATAATGTTGTAACGTTTTGAGAACATTTTTAAAGACCAGATAACTTTGAAAGAAAGCTCTGCTAACATTGGAAGAACGTTTGTTCATAACTTTGCCAGAACGTTCCGAGAACGTTCCCTGTTAGCTGAGATTGTCTTTTATATTCTCACTGTGTCTCCAGGAGGAAAATCGAATGCTTTCTTTTGGCTTGGCCACACAAACATGTCTCTCGGCACTGCCTGCTGCAATCTCCGAACGCCAGCTTCCACTGCACATGTAGACCAGAAACTGCCAAAATAATTACTGTAGCAATCCCAACTAATGCTGCAGAGAAAAGCCTGTGTTACAATGTGTGTGACAGTGTCGGTGAATCAACAGCAGATTACACACAAAACCAGCCAACGGCTTCTCAGAGTCCTCATTTCTGTGGCCTTCCATTATGAAAATATAATACTTTCTAATTAACAGCACGGGCATATGGGGATTTACAAGGTGTGTGTGTGTGTGTGTGTGTGTGTGTGTGCTCAGCTCGTGTCTTCAGCGTTTTAATCAATATATATCTAACCAAGGGCGACCCAGGGAAGTAATCACTCCTCAGTGTAATAAAATGGAGCGTCAGGAAGGACGACGCTCAACATCTCACAGCCGGAGCCCTAAAGAGAGGAATCAGAGCTGGATGTCAGTGTTACAAACACAACAGGCGCTCGTCGAGAGGTTGATGTCCTGTGGCAGAGCGTCATGCTTGCAACATCAAGGTCATGGGCTTGATTCTGTGGGAGTGTTTATACTGATGGATGCTGCACTGCAAAAATGATGTTCTTCTGCAAAAAACATTCGAAACATTCTTAAATCAATTACTTAAGAAGCAAAATAAGTATTGTTTTCTGAAAAATGTATCAAAATGAAGTGACTTTAAGCTCAACCCCCCCAGTAAACAAGTCTCAATAATGACATGTTGTTTCTCCAGTAAATGTATCTTGATTCAAGAACATTTAGGTATTTGTGCTGGAAAAAATACTGAGGAAGAACATCATTTTTTGCAGTGTAATTTTGATATCCAGCTTAAAATCCAGAGGAAAATATAATTCAGGAAACATAATGGAATATCAACTTTAAAAAGTCCTTAGAAGAGATAACTTAACATTAATTTGGATGCCATCGATCAAATAATTTGGTCTTGGAACAATTAGACGAGTTCATATTGAGCACATTTTGAGACTCTGTTGCAATCTCTTCTGAAATGTTTTGTTCTCTATTTAGTGAAACGATTGAGGTATTGAAACGATCTCTCCTTGATTTGTCCTGCATTGACTCTCTCTCCGTTACTCTGTTGGATTTCTTTTATAACCGCAGATGTGAGAGAGAAGCTGATTAAAACGAGCGGTGAGCAATTAGCAAAGACATTTCATCTCCCTCATCCTTCTTCGGAAATTAATTTGAGAAATCCTGCATGTAGATTCAAATATTAAAATCAGAGCATAAGACTCATACAGTGTATATATATATATATATATATTCTAGCAAGACTAAATGCCATTTTATTATGTTCAGTCCATTTGAACCATCACTGCAAATTCTTTATTTTCTCACACTGTTTTCATGTCATTTCAGATGTTTGCTATATAAGCTGTCTGTCACAATGAGGCTGATGGAGTGATGTCAGACCGACACCGGTGCCGCCGCAATAATGATTGAGGTGTTGACGTGAAAAACAGAGGAGAGAGAGAGAGAGAGATTGTGTGTTTCATTTGTCAGAGGCTGTTGAGAGCGTCGGCTTGTGTGCAGAGGCTAAACACTGGAGCGAGCAGCAGAGATCCATCTCTATCAAACACCACACACACACACACACACACACACACACACACACACACACAGAGTAGTATGTCTGAATACATAGTATTTGAAAAACAGTAGGTGAAAAGTTCCCGGATGACCAACTACTCCCGGTGAGATTCTGAAGTGTGTATACAATGGACACTTTACTATCCCATGAGGCCATGGGAGAGGATTTGTGAATGCCGGTGAAGTGACTCATGGCGGAAGTAATATGTCTGAATTTCATTCACACTACACACATTCATAACACAGAATATATTTTTTATCAGTTGTGAAGTAAGCTACCACATGTAGTGCCGACTATGGAGTATGCGATTTTAGACGCAAAAAAAAGTACAGAAAAAGATTTGAAAATGCAGGTGCACCAGGGTTATTACAGTTTTTTAGGACACATTTCTCAATACTTAGGTCACTTTTTCAAAACTCTTCACACAGTTCTCCTGACCAACTTTCATCTTGGCACAGGAGTTAATTTCACATTCAAAATGCACTAAATCTACCAAAACACTTCATTCATGTCTCAAATCAACTCATTCTTCCAGAACTCTAGCAAAGGTTTCACCCAACAAACACACTTTGTCAAAACACTGACCTAAAAAACACTAACATCAGGTAGCATTATACAATGTTTTCTTTTGTAAAATTTCTTAACAAAACAAGAATAACACTCTCTACTGCTTATAATTCACTGCAGTTTATGTTACATGATTTTTACATAACAGTACAAAATTATTCCCAAGTTTTCCCCTTTGAATGGATGATAATGAAATTGAAAGACTTAGGCTTGTGTATGTTCAGTTTCATCTAACTGCTTTGATAGTATTTGATTTAGATTCAGAATATATTTCATTACAATATTACTGTAGAAATGTAGCATATTTCTGTCTTATTCAGTTTTGTATTATGCTATTGTTTTGAACTTAAGTTTAACAGTTTTGAAAACAGTACGTAAGCATGTGCAAACTAGCCTGTAGGTACATCGAGTTTTGTCGTTTGTTGTGTCGAAGTGAGAAAAGAATGAATGTAATTTGAAAGATGAAGTCATTGAATGCATTTTGTGCCAAAGCAGTGATAAATGATCCACAGTTTAGCCCACATAGACTTCTGTTGTGCTCACTGTGTGAAGAGTTTTGAAAAAGTGACTCAAGTATTGAGAAATGGGTCCTAGCGATTGTAAAAAACTGTATTGTGAACCATAAAAAACTGTTACTTGAAACAATATAAATGTTAACTGAGATACTCGTAACCTCGTACACTCCATTCAAAAACTTCACTGTCTTCAGCCGACATCAGCCTCGCTCAGCGCTGATCATCAGATCCGGAGTTCCTTCATTCGACAGACGCAGCAGCTCTTCTGGCTGTAGGGAGAGTTTACAGAGGAAGATGTGGATGTACAACACCAACAGCTGACTGATGACGAGCTGTCAGAGAGTTAAAATGACTCCAGAGAAAGTCTCACAATGAGAGCAGAGGATTGGAAAAAAAGACGAGAAACTCAGTGGATATTCATAGAGCACTTTGAAGAAGGAACGTCAGTGAAATGTCAGAGCGAGGGCTGAGCGGGCGGAGGAGAAAGCCTTTAAAGCAAGAAAAGATGGAGAGGTGAAAAGGTGAAGCCATAAAAGAATTAGGAACAGATATGGAAGCGCTGAGATTGACTAGAGCACATAAAGATAGCCAAAATCCTCATTCCCCTTTAGGAAATCTGATCCAGCTCGGCAGTTTGTCATTTATTTATTTATTTTTTCCGTTTGACATTTGGGAAAATGACTTCAAACGGTAAATATGTGAATTATTTCCCAGAAGATTGCAGCACGCTCCTGCAGAATTGCTTTAACATTCATATGGAATTTAAATATCACTGTGTAATTATTGATGAAGTCAGTCATCATCACTGGGATGAAGGTCCACTGCGTTTATCAGACTCATGGTGTTTGTGTGATACAGACTTCATCAGACTCACTGTGAATGAAAGACTCTTTCCTGAAGGATGCAGAATATTTTCACACTCGGAAAGTTCATGAGGGAAATCTGAGATGATTTAGTGATGTAATGATTTTCCCTGCTAACAAAAATGTGTTCTAAGAACGTTTTGCATTAAAGGGTTAGTTCACCCCAAAATCAAATTTCTGTCATTAATTACTCCCCGTCATGTCGTTCCACACCCGTAAGACCTTCGTTCATCTTCAGAACACAAATGAAGATATTTTTGATGAAATCCGAGAGGTATATGACTCCATAGACAGCAATATAATCAACACTTTCAAGGTCCAGAAAGGTACTAAAGACATCGTTAAAACAGTCATGTGACTGCAGTGGTTCAACCTTAATGTTATGAAGAGACGAGAATACTTTTTGTGTGCAAAAACAAAACAAAAATAACCACTTTATTCAACAATCTCTTCTCCTCTGTGTCATTCTCATACGTTGTTTACGTCCAGCGCTTCCAGGTTCTATGTCAGAACGCCGACTCATTATTGGCCGACTCCTGTGTCAGCGTCACACGCATGCGTTGTGCTGATCACGTGACCAGCTTTGGTCAATACTGAGCGTAAACAAGGAAGAATTCACTGTGCTTACTGCGTCACCTGCGTAAGGATAATGACAGGGAAGAGAAGAGATTGTTGAATAAAGTTGTGATTTTTGTTTTGTTTTTGAGCACAAAAAGTATTCTCGTCTCTTCATAACATTAAGGTTGAACCACTGCAGTCACATGACTGTTTTAACGATGTCTTTAGTACCTTTCTGGACCTTGAAAGTGTTGATTATATTGCTGTCTATGGACGAGTCATATACCTCTCGGATTTCATAAAAAATATCTTAATTTGTGTTCTGAAGATGAACGAAGGCCTTACAGGTGTGGAACGACATGAGGGTGAGAAATTAATGACAGAATTTTCATTTTTGGGTGAACTAACACTTTAAGTTATAAAAACATTTCTGAAAACATCATTTTTTTTTAAAAAAACATTAATGTTAAAGAAACATTGCATTTTATAATTCTGCAAACATTATGGGAACGTTACTTTTGAATGTTCTCTGAAACACATCCAACTTAAACATTTTAGAAAAATGTTCCATGAACGATTTATAAATAATGTTTTCATGCTAACGTTTTGAGAACGTTATTAAAGACCAGATAAAACTGAACGAACGTTCTATTAATGTTACTGGAAGAACGTTTGTTCATAACTCTGAGAGAACCTTGCCAGAACATTCCGAGAACATTCGCATCTGAGGCTGTTGCAAAAAGCAAAAGAAGAATAACATAAAAGTTCTGAAAAATACATTCATTCATTCTTTATTTTATTCTATAGGTGTGTGTGTCTGTGAGAGAGAGAGAGAGAGAGTGTGTGTGTGTGTGTGTGTGTGTGTGTGACTTCATTTGCTTCAAAGTCTCAGGTGTGGTTTGTTTGAGTAAATAAGTGTTGTATCTCTATTTCAGATTACCCTATGAAATATAAAGCAGGCAAGCACATCTTCTGCACACTATATATAGATATAGATATAAAGGTCATCTACTCCTGCTGTCATTTCTTTTGTGGCGCAGAGCTGCCAAACACTCTTGGTGATTTCATTTTCAGATTCAACATCTTTTGATGGACAGCTGATGTTGAGGATGTGTGTCACAGTGAGTTTTATACAGGTAAACTGTGTTATTAAAAATAACCAAACAAAAAAAGCCTCCTGTTGTCACTTCGAAATAAAATAATGAAGATAATAATAATAATGCCCAATTACAATACTCTTATCATAACAACGCAGATCAACCATCAAAACAAGTTGTTGATAATAAACCGAACATTTTATATAAGAAACTACATTGTTGGGGCAATTAGGGTAACGTCACAGTCACGCGCAGTGCGCGCGCTCGGTTGAAGCGAGGACGCGAAATAAATCAGCTGCTGTCAATCATGTTAATTAGCGGCGCTCAAGCGCAGATTTTCGCTTGTAAACTTTAGATTTTATTCGTGTTCTAATTTTTTTTCGGGGGGAAAACAATGTCGCCTGCAGTTACACGAGTAAGCAACAGATATTAAATATTTATATATTAATAAATATTTAGCCATCGATATTAAAGTTATGAGAAATTATTTTCGTGCGTCATTTTTGTTACACTTGTTCTTTGTGCAGGCGAACTCGAGACACGCTTCAGTGAAGGAAAATGTTGCAGCGCCGTATTTTCTCCGATCCAGAGCTCCTTTAGGAAACGCATCTAATCTGATTGGTTTTCACAGAGCTGCAGAGCCAAAGGTAATCGCGGATTTCCTGTTGATCCCAGAACTCTTCCTTTCTGCTGCTTTGTGAAACAACATTTTCTTTATTAGAGACAAAAAGCTGCACGAGTGACGAAGGAAAACGCAAAAGTCAAGAGAGCAGCTGCAGCACCCCAAGCTGATGATGACCGCACCTCAGTGCTGTGTGAGACGGTCAAGGTGAAATGTGCTCCAGCTTCCAGTGCATTCGACCATGCAGATCTTGTAGGGTCACAGAGACTGATGCATTTTCATTTTGCATGTTTTAAAACCATTATTGCAAGCTCTTGTTTTGGTTCTGTTTGACTCCCAGCAGCCGGTCCCACACACTGATGAAGTGATTCTGGACTCAGAGCATCTTCAGAATCCGGCCGCTGCTCCTCAGGCTTTCTCCAGCCTGCTGCTCAACATCATCCCAGATGTGGACTCTGCTGATGCTCTCGATGCTCAGATGTGCAGTGAATATGTGCGGGATATCTACGCTTATTTACAACAGCTCGAGGTGAAGGGATGGGATGTCATACAGGGGCATATTACACCCTAAAAAGTTGAAGGATTAGTTGACTTCAGAATGAAAATTTCCTGATAATTTACTCACCCCTATGTCATTCAAGATGTTAATGTCTGTCTTTCTTCACTTGAAAAGAAATGAAGGTTTTTGAGGAAAACATTCCAGGATTTTTCTCCATATAGTGGACTTCACTGGGGTTCAACGGGTTGAAGATCCAAATGTCAGTTTCAGTGCAGCTTCAAAGAGCTCTACACGATCCCAGACGAGGAATAAGGGTCTTATCTAGAGAAACCATCGGCCATTTTCTAAAAAAAATAAAAATTATATACTTTTTAACCACAAATGCTCGTCTTGCACTGCTCTGTGATGCTCCACGCATTACGTAATCACGTTGGAAAGGTCACACGTGACGTAGGCGGAAGTACCGCGGTAGGGCGAAAAATGAGATGGAGTTTTCTCCTTCAACTTCAAAATCGTTCGACATTGTTGTTTTACCTTTTTTTTGGTAAAGAACGTTTGACTTAATCTTTGCACGTTTGCTTTGTAAACACTGGATCGATACTTCCGCCTACGTCACGCGTGACCTTTCCCAACGTGATTACGTAATGCATGGAGCATCACAGAGCAGTGCAAGACGAGCATTTGTGGTTAATTTTTTTTTTTTTTTTTTTTTATAAAATGGCCGATGGTTTCTCTAGATAAAACCCTTATTCCTCGTCTGGGATCGTGTAGAGCTCTTTGAAGCTGCACTGAAACTGACATTTGGACCTTCAACCCGTTGAACCCCAGTGAAGTCCACTATATGGAGAAAAATCCTGGAATGTTTTCCTTATATAATAACAAAGTGCACACATAAATCATTTATAATAAACACTGCAATATTCCATGGAAAATTGTCACTTGATTTCATGGAGACTTTAATGGTTTCAGAAGACATGGAAAGTGGAACAGACATAACTACAACAACATTGCTTATAGCTTTTGCGTTCTTAAAGCCTTCAGTCCCAATTTATTGTAACTGCATGGAAAACAGTCTTCAGAAATTCTGTTTTCCACCAAAGAGAGTCATGAAGGTGAGTAAATGGCAATTTAATTTTTGGGTGAACACCCTTTAAAGTGTGAAGACATCTTTAGCTTTGAGATCACTTAAGATCTTATATTAAAAGCAGCAATTGCCATTCTGAATCTGAGCTTCATGACCATGTCTTACAAGCTTATGATTTATAGTGTATAAAGGGTAATGTGTGTTTACTAGTTTTGCTTCATTGCATTTTTCCTCTAGGTTACGATGGCCATCAAACCACATTACCTGGAAGGTCAAGAGGTGAGCGGAGCCATGCGTGCCGTTGCCATCGACTGGCTCATGCAGGTGCAGAGAGAGTTCAAACTACGTCAGGAGACCTTCTTCATGAGCGTCGGCATCATCGACCGTTTCCTTCAGGTGTGTGATCCTCAAATCACCCTTTAAATGCTAATAATGCTCATCATATTGTTCTTTAGAGCCTCAAACTGCCCTCACTGACTAATACACAATGTGTTTTTCTGCTAATGAGGTTTTGATATTTGTAGATTTGCTCATTGGATCCCGTACAGTCGTGTCTGAATGCTTTTCAACTCCTTTTTTAAGAATAACCCGGTGCCCAAGAAGTATTTTCAACTGGTGTGTGTGACTGCAATGCTGATCGCGTCAAAGTATGAAGAGATCTATCCGCCCACAGTGGGAGACTTTGCATTTGTGATGGACGGCACGTACACCTGTGGAGACATACGGAGGATGGAGCGGATCGTTCTGAAGAGGTTGAATTACAGCCTCGGGAGACCCGGTCCTGTTCACTTCCTACAGAGGGCTTGTAAGGTTGGCCAAGTGAGTCACTGTCCTGATTTATACACTATCGTTCAATTTGAAAGAGTCTCTTCTGCTCATCAAGGCTGCGTTTATTTGATCAAAAATACAGTAAAAATGTGAAATATTTTTCTAATGTAAATCAGCTGTTTTCTATGTGAATATATAGTAAAGTGTAATTTATTCCAGTGATCAAAGCTGAATTTTCAGCATCATTACTCCAGTCTTCAGTGTCACATGATCCTTCAGAAATCATTCTAATATGATGATTTGCTGCTCAAGAAACATTTATGATTATTATCAATGTTGAAAACAGTTTCATATTTTTGTGGAAACCATCATACATTTTATTTTTCAGGATTCCTTGATGAATAGAAAGTTCAAAAGAACAGCATTTATTTGAAATATTCAAAATAAGTACCTACTCAAGAGTATGTGATTTCGGACACAGCCCAGGTGTTTCCCAGGAAATGGTGTTTAATTGAACCATGCGTTCTATAACTTTTCCCTCTCGCTGCTGGATGTCAGGCGAGTCCGAGGGACCGTGAGCTGGCGACGTTCCTCCTGGAGCTCGGAGCGCTGGATTACGAGCTCATCCATGTTCCTCCGTCCCTCATGGCAGCGGCTGCGTTTGCGGCGTCGCTCCGGATTCTGGGCTCTGGAGACTGGGTGAGACTGTGTTTCATGTAATTTTTTTCCAGTCATGTTTGATTGTTAAACCGACTTTTAGGGAAGTGTGTGAAATACTGATTTCATCCTGATCATGTCTGTTTGGCAGAGCGTCAGTCTGCAGCATTACACTGGCTACGATGAGGAGACTTTAGCTCCGGTGATGCAGGCTGTCGTTCGCACGCTGCAGACGGTCACTGAGGAAGGAAAGGTGAGGAGAATCTCACGGATGGAAGTCCTGAATCCTGGGAATGTTGAGTGCTTGATTCCTTCCGCTGAAACATCCTTGTTCTTCTGTTCAGTTGCATGAGATTAAGAGGAAGTATGTGAAGGTGTCTTCAAGAGTCTGCGAGAACGACGGATTCTCCAGCGAGCGTGTGGGCAAACTCCTCTGCTGACTGTTTTAAGGCACTTAAAGAGTTTTTAGGCACTTGAATCTGTTTAATTATGCTTTTAATCCCATCATTTTTTAAATGTATTTATGATGCTAAAGTGTCAGGCTGCATGATCAGTAGTAATTTTACTCTGATATCTTTATGAATGTAAGCCAGTGAATGAACTGATGTATTTAATTGTTGATGCTGGGACAATGTCAATAAATGAAAATACAAATTTCATGCAATTGTTTCTCAAACCATCTATTGCGTCTAAATGACTACATTTGGGTAAAAGTCTTTCATTTCTGGATGATTTACTGTGACGGGGAATCAAAGAAAGCAAATTAAATGTGAATCTCTCTCAGGAGCCGTCGAGGGTTAAACTGATTGCTACATACTACGCTTTTGTCCTGAAGGACACGGGTATTAAAAAGAAATATTACTTCATAAAAAGCCACAGCACAGTGTCCCTGGCTCTCGTAACTAATGTGTGTCTACATACTGTATGTGTTTCTCGGTGAAAAGCCTGTTAGTTTCTGAAGAACAAAGGCAAACGGACTGTGTTTACTGTATGCCAAGGTTCGAAATCAAAAGGATTTGTGAATACCGTTTCATTTCTCAACTTAAATGACATTGATTTTTAAACTTCTGCTGCAGGAACTTTGAATGGATTAGAAATGTTTCATTTATTGATAGACTGAATTGGGTTGGATTTGTGTCACTCCAAAATGATCTTTCAAATGCTTTCCAGGTAACTGCACTGTAAAGAAAGAATTGTTGGTTTAACTTAAAGTAAGTGATCTGGTTGCCTTAACCCTCTGGTGATCTTTGGTCATTTTTGACTGAAAAATTTTACGTTTTGTTTTATTTTAGAATGTTTTACTTCATCAGAATGGTACCAAACTTGGTAAAGGTTTTGGCACTTGCGATGTGAACACAAAACAAAATCATGGACATGATTCGAAAAGGTTAAATGGTCCTGAAAAAAATAGTCACACCTGTGCTTCTCGCAGTCAAAAATGAGCGTGTTAGAAATGAATGGGAGATCTTACTGAAAGCTCATTTTTTGAGAGGTCAAGCTCAAATTTGGAACACACATTTAGATTTATGGCTTTGATTTCTTTGCAGTTTTAGAGCAAAACGTGTTTTTGAAAATATATATTTCATACAAAAATACTATTTTCAATTTTTATATTTGCATTTTTCATAATAAACATAAAATTCTGTAACTTTTAAGTTAACTTTTTAATTTTTTTTCACTTCAGCAATAATTTGCCAAGTGTTGTCTTTGAAAATAGATCAAAATGAAGTCAAGATTTATGACCGTTTAAGTTGGAAATTTCATTTTCAGGTTTGTGCTTAAAAAGTAAATAAATGGACCACAGCGTAAATAAAATTTAGTAGCATAAAATCCCCTAAAAATACAAAATATTAAATAAAAAACATTATCTAACTAAAATATAGTACATTCATTTCATTGAAATAATAATAAAATAAAAAAATTTTACACACACGATCAGCACCAGAGAGTTAAAATTGAGTTCATTGAAATTAACAATTTGAGTTAATACAATGAAGGTGATTGATTTAATCAAAAGAAACTCAAAATGTTGTGTTATCTGAACCACATTAATCATCTAAGTTGATTTGACAAAAGAAAAAATGTTGTGATAACATCATGAACATATTTTTTACAGTGTGCACACTTTAATGACGCACAACGAGAAACTGCTGACCTGAAGAATGAAGAATGTTTTATTCACCAACACACTCTTTAAAAAAGGTTCAAGAAAGGCTTTTATCATGTAAGGCCACATTAGAAAGTTTTAAAGAATATTCTAACACACTTCACTTCCATTGTGCCTCTGTAACCCAGATTTTAGCTTTTTTGCTTTTTAAGAAAATAAGGGACAGGTGGACTTATAACAACCTATAATGGGAAAAAAAGAGGGTGCTGCTGCAGAGTAAAAATACTAAAACATTTTCTTGGTTCAGGTGCTGAATCTGTATAGGCACAGTCTACACAGAACAAATGTTATGTACACAGTCAAGTAATAATGTGATACATGTACAACGATAGCGTGCAATATGCCACGAATACTCCAGAAATCACATCACTGCACTGTCACTGTGCACCGGCAAAGTTTCAGATCCACGAGTTGAGCACATGCAATGACAATGTTTTTTAGAAAAAAAATCCTTTCTTGTGCCTTTCAATGGCAGAGTACACCGATAGGTGGCAGTGAGTATTCTCAGGTAGAATTTCCCAGTATATCTCAGCAGTCGCTCAGCTGTCACACACACACGCTCGCGCGCAGGAGTCTCGCGCAGAGTTTCTCCAAACAGAAAGTGAACAGGATCATTTCACGCTGCCGGAGCAACAGCACTCGGACAGAGCCTGGATAAATCTCATTATCTGAGCTTTGAGCAATGCGCTGGCAGCATGGCCAGATGGTTCAAGGAGCACCTGGGTTTCAAAACCACCAAAGCCCCGCCACCCGCGCCTCCGAAACCGGACTACCGACACTTCCACACCGCCGTCTCCAGTCCTCCAGCCTTCCACCTCCAGCAGCAGCCGGGCACCGGGTTAATGTCCGCTCAGCCCGACATCCTCACCGCATACAAACTCCAGAAGGAGCTGGACTTCGAGGATCCGTACACGCCGGGGGGAAACGTGCCCTTCTCCACCGGACTGAGTTCCGCGGGCTCGCCGGACGTCAAGTACGTGTCCCCGAAGCACCGGCTCATAAAGGTGGAGACGGTCGAGCGGAGCGGCTCGAGTTCGGGCAGCAGTAGCGGGGTGACCGCGGTCAAAACCCCCAGCTCTCCACCCGCAGAGCCCGAGAACAGCAACGGCAAGCAGGAGAAGGTAAGACCGGTGCGCGCTCACCTCCACAGGTACATGATGAGCAGTGCTCGCCACCACCATACACTGAGCATCACTTCTGTTGGGTTAAAATAGGTTTTGTTTTTTAACTTATTTTTTTTCCTTATATATATATATATATATATATATATATATATATATATATATATATATATATATAACCCTTTTATAAAGGTAACTTGTTTTCTTTTTTTAATTAAACTGTTTTACATTTTTTTTTTTTTTTTTACAAATAAATTTATCATTAAATTATCATTAAATAGTGTTTTGTTTAGTAAAATAATAATAAAATTAGTGTTAATAATCACTAATTTTTATCATTTTATAAAAGTATATGCACAATTACTGATTATATTTAGTATTTTAAAATATTTAAAAATATTTATGATTTTAAAATGATTACATTTTTATATTATTAAATATTATTAAAAATAGTGTATTAAATATTATTAAACATTATCACTTATTATTAAACATTTATTTTTTATTTTATTTAACTTTTCTTTAACCAAGAATATGTTACATAACAAAATTAAAAATTAAAAAACAGACCTAGAACAAAAATAAAACACTTTAATATAAAATACAAACTACAAAACAGTAATTACACTCTTCAGTTGCATCGTTGTAAACGCCTCTGTT
The DNA here is from genome assembly GCA_039654765.1 of Mylopharyngodon piceus. NCBI lineage: Eukaryota > Metazoa > Chordata > Actinopteri > Cypriniformes > Xenocyprididae > Mylopharyngodon > Mylopharyngodon piceus. The sequence continues at coordinate 13,336,966 of CM077458.1, read as the reverse complement.
GTAACACGCAGATGAAGCAGCAGTGTGTTCTTCCATGACCAAAATAAGCAAACATTTACCGGTAGTGTCCTCAGTGTGAAAATATTTGACCGTAACAGGATTTACACATTCTGGCATACTTTGTAAGAGTAAAGGCTGCACTTTAGTAGCTGAGGTCTGCGTCAGAACCGGTCAGACGAGTTGTTTTATGTGTTCCTCAACGGTTATGAGGGAGGACACTGTTATCATGACATCCAGAAACCCAATCCCCGGCTCTGAGCTAGGATTAGACTGCTGTTAACATCCATAAACATCTCTGAGCTGCCAGAGCGACTGCATCCGGGGAAAAAATTGGGCCGTTATTCTTGATCATTTTGATAGTTTTTAGTAGTATGTGGAATTGGAGAGTCCTTCATAGTGCTCAGTGTACACTGTATATATTATATTGTTTATATTTTGGGATGTAAATGAAAACATGACGTCCCTCATGAGAATCAAATCATTCGGGATAAAACACGCAGGAACACTTTAATCTACAATTCAACTTACATTTAGTGCTTTGCATAAAAGTTTTCATAAAGTTTAAATCGACACCCACTGCAAAATGTATTAAATGTTTTGTGCAAAATATTGAGGAATCTTGTCAAATTTCAAACTTGACCCTCAGTGTCAGTCAGGTGACCTGTAGTTTACTGACCATTTTTTAATGTTTTGCAAACTCAAAGATTCGGTGGATATAGTGATTCTTCTTGTTGTAGGGTCTGAGTGATGCACACATGCTCATGAACACGTGCTCGGATGCCGTAGACGTTCACGCGTGTTGAGTTTATTTGTGTAACGTTGTCAACCACATATGGCAGCAATTTGTCTGTTTACGTGGACGTCAGCCAGAGCGATCACAAACACTTCCTCTGCGCTTCATTCCTGACACACCTTTACCTGTGAGGTGCGGCCTGTGCGTTTCAGGTTATGATGCAAGCAAAGACTGCATGCTTCAAACAGTGATGTCATGTATATATTGCACGCGCCCCCGCAGATGTCCTCACTGTCTAGTTATCTTCTGCATTGTGGTGTTAGTGAATGACATGCAGTTGTTTCTGTCCTTCTCTTTCTTGCTGAGCTGATCAACATGCTCATGGACTGAGCTATCAAAGCAGGACAACAGGCAACTGACTCATCAATCCTGGTAAATACCGCAGCTTCTGGGACGTCTAATTAAAAGGAGGGGTGTCGTCCGCCTAACGATTTCAGCTGTAGTTTGATTACTGCGGTCAGTGAGGCGTGACGTTTGTGCTGGTCAGCTCTGTGGCCCGATTACTGAATTACAAGGTTGTTGAAGGGAGAGTGATCTGCATAAGACACTACTTCATAGGAGAAAAACAGGTGTGTGTGTGTGTGTGTGTGTGTGTGTGTGTGTGTGTGTGTGTGTCAAGGTTTGGCTGGTTAGAACGGCCCCATTAGCCCCTACTGGTCGATGTCGTAACTAACCATCTGGTTCCATTGATGGCATTGAAAGCCGTGTGTTCAGATATAACAACCAATGTCCAATGACTCTTCTGCTCACCAAGGCTGCATTTATTTGATCAAAAATACAGTAAAATTGTGAAATATTTTTCTAATGTAAATCAGCTGTTTTCTATGTGAATATATAGTAAAGCGTAATTTATTCCTGTGATCAAAGCTGAATTTTCAGCATCATTACTCCAGTCTTCAGTGTCACATGATCCTTCAGAAATCATTCTAATATGATGATTTGCTGCTCAAGAAACATTTATGATTATTATCAATGTTGGAAACAGTTGTGCTGCTTCAGATTTCAGTGGAAACTGTGATACACTATCATTCAAAAGTTTGGGGTCAGACTTTAAAGAAAGAAATTAATACTTTTATTCATCAAGGACACATTAAATAGAACAAAAGTGACATTAAAGACATTTATAATGTTACAAAAGATTCTATTTCAAATAAATGCTGTTCTTTTGGACTTTCTGTCCATCAAAGAATCCTGAAAAATAAAATGTATCACAGTTTCCACAAACATATGACTGTTTCCAACATTGATAATAATCATAAATGTTTCTTGAGCAGCAAATCATCATATTAGAATGATTTCTGAAGGATCATGTGACACTGAAGACTGGAGTAATGATGCTGAAAATTCAGCTTTGATCACAGGAATAAATTACACTTTACTATATATTCACATAGAAAAAAGCTGATTTACATTAGAAAAATATTTCACATTTTTACTGTATTTTTGATCAAATAAAAGCAGCTTTGGTGAGCAGAAGAGACTTCTTGCAAAAGCAACTTTTTGCTACTATATTATTGTCATACACTGTAGTATTTCACTAGTGTCCAGGTTCTTAAAAGCGTGAAAAGGACCATGGTGCATGAATGTCAATCATTTATTACCATGGTATATCATAGATTCATTAGCCCTGTACATACATCATCATCATCATCATGCTCTGTCCGTCGCTGAGATTCTGCTGCTCGTACAGAATCCCGCGTATCGACCGCTGCGACTGAACACAAGTATCCTCCTAGTGCTCTGAAAAGGCCAACTAATGTCTTAATTACTTGACAAGTGGATGATAATTATGTCAATGCTTTCCTAATGCTCAGAATGCCAATATCTGTGTGGAGTGTTTTGCTCTATCTTGATTTTGAAACAACAGCAGGATTCAGTCATTCGGTTTAGTTTGTTCATTACAGCAGACAGGAGAGAAGCAGTGAGAATCAGGGCTGCTTATCCATTGAAATATTTAGTCAGGGTTAATATATAAGAAATTTTGAAATGTAAAGTTTGGTATTGTGTGACGACACTAATTTAATTGTTTGTATTTTATATAATATTACTTATATTTTGCCATTGGAATATAGTAAGTAGGTCAGCTGTGCATTAGAAAGCTGATAACATTATCTTATGATTTTTTTTTTTTTTTGTTCTCATTGTGTTTTTGTTGTTGGTGATTAGACCTTCCCGGCTGAGAGCGTTTTATAAGATGATCAATTATCGTTTCAAAGTAGTGCTAATTAACAACACACACACACACACACACACACACACACACACACACACACACACACACACACACACACCTTTGTTAAATTGCTCAGGTTAAGGACTCCTGAAAGTGAATTACTGAATGATAAACAGAAGATAATGGAAGCAAACAAACCCTGCCGTGACCTTGACTGTTCTTGCTGAGGGTCTGTTGTTATTATTCTCTAAACTAACTTTAGGCTTTATATTTTCAACACAGCGCTTGTTCTTGCCAGGCCTGTTAGTTTCTCAGAACGTTTGAAAGCTTCTCAAAAGCTTTCTGCTTTGGCAGAAGTAAACCCTGTCTGAATTACTGGGGTATTGATGATAATAATATGATCAAATGAAATATTGACCTGATGCAGGGCTAACGGCGCCATATTGACTGTGTTCAAATCCATCCTATAAGATGTAAGATTCAGACTGGTTTATTGCACTTTGTACATGGGTAAAAACTTGTCAGTGTCAAAATGTGCCATTTCCATCTAGGTTTCTATGGAAGCTTGTTTCTGCCATAAAATCCGCCATTGCGACTTTTTATCTCACAATTCTGACTTTTTTTCTCAGAATTTTGAGTTATAAACTCACAATTGTGAGGAAAAAATTCAGAATTACAAGTTTATATCTGGCAATTCTGACTTTATAACTTGCAATTCTGACTTTTCAACGCAATTCTGACTTTATAACTCGCAATTCTGACTTTATAACTCGCAATTCTGACTTTATATCTGGCAATTCTGACTTTATATCTCGCAATTCTGACTTTATAACTCGCAATTCTGACTTTATATCTCGCAATTCTGACTTTAACTCGCAATTCTGACTTTATAACTCGCAATTCTGACTTTATATCTCGCAATTCTGACTTTTTAATGCAATTCTGACTTTATAACTCACAATTCTGACTTTTTAACGCAATTCTGACTTTATATCTCACAATTCTGACTTTTTAATGCAATTCTGACTTTATAACTCGCAATTCTGACTTTATATCTCGCAATTCTGACTTTTTAACGCAATTCTGACTTTATAACTCGCAATTCTGACTTTTTAATGCAATTCTGACTTTATAACTCGCAATTCTGACTTTATATCTCGCAATTCTGACTTTTTAACGCAATTCTGACTTTATAACTCACAATTCTGACTTTTTAACGCAATTCTGACTTTATAACTCGCAATTCTGACTTTTTAATGCAATTCTGACTTTTTAATGCAATTCTGACTTTATAACTCGCAATTCTGACTTTATATCTCGCAATTCTGACTTTATATCTCGCAATTCTGACTTTATAACTCGCAATTCTGACTTTATAACAATTCTGACTTTATAACAATTCTGACTTTATAACTCGCCATTCTGACTTTATAATGCAATTCTGACTTTATATCTCATAATTCTGACTTTATAATGCAATTCTGACTTTATAACTCGCAATTCTGACTTTATAACAATTCTGACTTTATAACTCGCAATTCTGACTTTATAGCAATTCTGACTTTATAACAATTCTGACTTTATAACTCGCAATTCTGACTTTAACTCGCAATTCTGACTTTATAACTCGCAATTCTGACTTTATATCTCACAATTCTGACTTTTTAATGCAATTCTGACTTTATAACTCACAATTCTGACTTTTTAACGCAATTCTGACTTTATAACTCACAATTCTGACTTTTTAACGCAATTCTGACTTTATATCTCACAATTCTGACTTTTTAATGCAATTCTGACTTTATAACTCGCAATTCTGACTTTATAACTCGCAATTCTGACTTTATATCTGGCAATTCTGACTTTATATCTCGCAATTCTGACTTTATAACTCGCAATTCTGACTTTATATCTCGCAATTCTGACTTTAACTCGCAATTCTGACTTTATAACTCGCAATTCTGACTTTTTAACGCAATTCTGACTTTATAACTCGCAATTCTGACTTTTTAATGCAATTCTGACTTTATAACTCGCAATTCTGACTTTTTAATGCAATTCTGACTTTATAACTCGCAATTCTGACTTTATATCTCGCAATTCTGACTTTTTAACGCAATTCTGACTTTATAACTCACAATTCTGACTTTTTAACGCAATTCTGACTTTATAACTCGCAATTCTGACTTTTTAATGCAATTCTGACTTTATATCTCGCAATTCTGACTTTATATCTCGCAATTCTGACTTTATAACTCGCAATTCTGACTTTATAACTCACAATTCTGACTTTTTAATGCAATTCTGACTTTATAACTCACAATTCTGACTTTATATCTCGCAATTCTGACTTTATAACTCGCAATTCTGACTTTATAACTCACAATTCTGACTTTTTAATGCAATTCTGACTTTATAACTCACAATTCTGACTTTTTAACGCAATTCTGACTTTATATCTCACAATTCTGACTTTTTAATGCAATTCTGACTTTATAACTCGCAATTCTGACTTTATATCTGGCAATTCTGACTTTATATCTCGCAATTCTGACTTTATAACTCGCAATTCTGACTTTATATCTCGCAATTCTGACTTTAACTCGCAATTCTGACTTTATAACTCGCAATTCTGACTTTATATCTCACAATTCTGACTTTTTAATGCAATTCTGACTTTATAACTCACAATTCTGACTTTTTAACGCAATTCTGACTTTATAACTCACAATTCTGACTTTTTAACGCAATTCTGACTTTATATCTCACAATTCTGACTTTTTAATGCAATTCTGACTTTATAACTCGCAATTCTGACTTTTTAACGCAATTCTGACTTTATAACTCGCAATTCTGACTTTATAACGCAATTCTGACTTTACAACTCACAATTCTGACTTTTTAATGCAATTCTGACTTTATAACTCGCAATTCTGACTTTATATCTCGCAATTCTGACTTTATAACTCGCAATTCTGACTTTATATCTCACAATTCTGACTTTTTAATGCAATTCTGACTTTATAACTCACAATTCTGACTTTTTAACGCAATTCTGACTTTATATCTCACAATTCTGACTTTTTAATGCAATTCTGACTTTATAACTCGCAATTCTGACTTTATATCTCGCAATTCTGACTTTTTAATGCAATTCTGACTTTATAACTCGCAATTCTGACTTTATAACGCAATTCTGACTTTACAACTCACAATTCTGACTTTTTAATGCAATTCTGACTTTATAACTCGCAATTCTGACTTTATATCTCGCAATTCTGACTTTTTAATGCAATTCTGACTTTATATCTCGCAATTCTGACTTTTTAACGCAATTCTGAGAAAAAAAGTCAGCATTGTGAGATAAAGTCGCAATTACCTTTTTAATTTTTTTTTAAACCAGTTAATTAGCATTAATATATTCATATACATCTCCTATTCGGACATGCTTGATTAAATTTGCTTTTAATGGTCTTAAGGTTTATGCCAAAATGCTTGAAATTGGTTTTATTGGTTCAAGTATAAATTGTGCTTCCATTTATAGTGTTTGTTTTTCTGTAGATCTAACATTTTTTGGTTTAGTGAAATGATAGATTTTGTGCCTATAATTAAAGAGTTGAATAGTACGAGGAAACGTTTCTATTTCAGTTAACTGAGAACTTATTTACTCTAGTAAGGAACATTGACTTACATAGCAGAGAATCAATAGCTTTCCTTTTAATTGGCATTCTGCACGGTTCAGTTATATGTAACTATGGTAACAGTATGTATTTCGTTTTGTGTGTGCGTGTGTGAATATGTGTGAGGTTTTTCTTTTAATTGAACAGGTGAATGAGGCAGTTGACCTCCACTGAAAGACAAAAGCATTACATACATCCACTCGACTGTTTCAGGCTGGCTCTCTATCGTGAGTGCTGCTGTCTGAATGAACCAACACTCCCACACATACAGATCTGACAGAGCTGTTCCGTTAAACATCACACTGTTTCCAAAAACATCCAGCAAGCCTTCCATGAACATTAAGAGAACTTTATATAAGGCTGCGTATTAGACAAGACGACAGACCTTGTCGGAAGTTCCTTCTTCTCACTTCTGAAGTTATTGTTGAACACTACCAGTCAAATGTTGGGAATAATTAAGATTTTTTTAAATGTTTTTTGGTCTCTTCTGCTCACCAAAGCTGTGTTTATTTGATCAAAAATACAGTAAAAATAGTGAAATATTATTCCAATGTAAATCAGCTGTTTTCTATGTGAATATATAGTAAAGTGTAATTTATTCCAGTGATCAAAGCTGAATTTTCAGCATCATTACTCCAGTCTTCAGTGTCACATGATCCTTCAGAAATCATTCTAATATGATGATTTGCTGCTCAAGAAACATTTATGATTATTATCAATGTTGAAAACAGTTCAGATTTTTGTGGAAACTGTAATACACTTTCAAAACTTTGGGGCAAGTAAAAATAAATTAATACTTTTATTCATCAAGGACGCATTAAAGTGATCAAAAGTGACAATAAAGACATTTATCATGTTATAAAAGAACAAATGCTGTTCTTTTGAACTTTATATTCATCAAAGAATCCTGAAAAATAAAATGTATCACAGTTTCCACAAACATATGACTGTTTCCAAAACTGATAATAATCATAAATGTTTCATCATATTAGAATGATTTCTGAAGGATCATGTGACACTGAAGACTGGAGTAATGATGCTGAAAATTCAGCTTTGATCACAAGAATAAATTACACTTTACTATATATTCACAAAACAGATATTTTACATTAATAAATATTTCAATATTTTTTTCTGTATTTTTAATCAAATAACCGCAGCCTTGGTGAGCAGAAGAGACTCTTTCAAAAATATTAAAAAATCGTAATTATTCTAAGCTTCTGACTGGTGGTGTATGCGTCACATTCAAGTACTCAGTAGTCGGTAAGAATAGGAAACTATCAAGCCAGCTTACTGACAATAATGCAGATTTACTCCATATACAAAATGCACAATATGCAATCACCAAAATATGCGGCAGAGGAAAGATATTGTGAAATCTGTGGTGGTGACTGAGCGTGAGGGAACTGATTGACTCTGCATTAATTACAGCTGTGATCCTTAATTTATTTCATCATGAGTCAGGACCACAATCCTGATTCACTCCAGACCCTTTAACGGAATAGATCTGGGATTTCTAGTCCTGGTTCAGCCTTTACTCTTCACTGGTCAGCAGAAATGGTCATTTTAATGCACTGGTCAAAAAGAAACCAATGAAATCCTGGCCTGCTCTACCATGGACGGCACTAAAAAAGAAATAAAAGGGAGGAGAAGAGGTATTTTTATCTGTGCTGCTATAGAAAAACGCACTCGGATCGCCTGCGACTGTATAAAAGTTTCTCAGTCCATCCATGTAATTAGTCTCTTCTTTTCTCCTTGTCCTGTGATGGTTGACTTTTCCTCCTCGCGGTTTGAACGTCTCTCCTCTGGGAATATTACAATCAAGGTGAGGCGGTTGCAGGGCCTCATGCTCTCTGATCCCGGCTTTTATCCTGTGGAAATGGCATAATGTTGTGGTTTTATTTGAACTTACATGGAGGCTCTTACTTAAAATAAAACAAACACAGGCTTGTTAGTCATAATGAACATTTTAAAGAAGATTCCAGTGCCATAAACCCTTTTTGAGGGGTAAAGCAGAACACTAGATGGTGTTTTTAAGTGGTAATGATACTGATTGAAGATATTTTTGTTGTATTTTTCGTTCATGTTGTAATAGTTTTGGTTTAGCCGAAGTGAGAGCAGTGACTCCAGCTCTGCTGCTGGAAAAAAGACGTCTGAATGCTGTTGCTTCAGGATTAAGGAAGTGCTCTCTTCCTGACAGGAAGTGTTTACAGCTCCCTGACAATCCCTTTTGACTGGGCAAGTCCGATCTTGCGCCTTGAAATAGACAGGGAGCGGTTCACACACCTCTCTAGCATCTCCACGCTGATGGTTTACGGATGACACAGCTAAAGCTTCATCTCATTCTAAACGGATGCGTTGAAAATCATGTTTTTCCCATAATCCTCCTTGGTGCAGTGCTCTAGTCTAGAAGACCTTTGGCTCATTGTATGTAGCTCCAGCAGGTTGCCTGTGGAGTGTGTTGCTGGAAAGCCCCGTGTCGTCGCTCCACCGGGTGGATGTGGGTCTCCACCCATCTCGTCTCATTCGTGGGACGGACGCGTCATGGCCTCCCTTCTCTCGTTATTCTCCAGAGATCAACTGAGGTCATGCTGTTTCCGTCTGTAATCAAGAGATCCGCGCGCTGACCTCACTCGCTTCATGCTTGTTTTCCTGTCGAATACAAGAACTGTTGAGCTGCAGCTTAGTTTTTTAGAGCGAGAACAACTAAGTGAAGAAATATGAAGAAATATGCATGCATTTCACCCCAAAATATAGAAATTATATTTTGCATGAAGAAAATATTGGTTACACTTGAAGCATTTATATAATGCATTATAAAGGTATTCATAATGTATGTTATGATGCATTATATATGTTCATAAATAATTGTAACCAAACTTAAAATGCATTATAATATTGCAGATTCCTTGTTAGATCTGAAATCGGTTGTTTGTCGTGTTTTAATGCATTAGACTTTTTTAAAGGTGTAACAATGAATATATAACTATTATAACTGTGGTTACATTTTATTCATGAGATCATACAATGCATTATAAGGTATAAGTGATGCATCAAAAATATTTGTATAATGCATCATATATAAAGGCTTCAAGTAAAGTGTTACCAAAAAGGTAAACATTTTTTAGGACTATTATTTTCTCACAGCATTATTTTAGTTTTATGCACAATTTTTTTTTTTTTTATCCAATATGTCATTTACTTTTCAAATGTTATTTTTTTGCATTACACTACAGAAAAACTGACAATAGTATAATAAATAAATAATATATTTAATATAATTATGAAAAATATAATTCCTTATTTTTTGTTTTTGTGTTGAAATGTAACCCTGACATTTCTTGAATTGCATATACAGATCCACAAATATACTACTGCAACTGATGCTAAAATAAGAGTGCAGAATGCACACAATATATGCTGAAATATGTGTGTGTGCATTATAAATATGCCATCTTATATTTTAGCATCACAGTTCCATTTCTTCTCCCTGCATCGGTCTCAATTTTCCCTCTAAAATTCAAAGTCAAATCTGTAGGAGAGAGAAAGAGAGAGGTGAAAGGAAATTGGATTTTGTCAAGCGTATCCCATAGTGTTTAATCTTGAATATCTGTGCTGTATTAAAAGTGCTGTAATCTTCTTGAGTCGCGTCCGGTCGGGGTCCTGGCCGAGAGAATGACGCTACGATGCTTCAGTTAGCTGATGTCACGGAGACTGACAAAAGTGCATTTGCCTGTAGGATGAAGTGTCCATCTAAATGAGAAGATCAAGAATGTATTAAAGCTGAAATTTAAATGCTCTACTGGAACAAATTTTCCTGCTTGAATGTTGATTATTTTCCTCATATTCTCCATTGTTCAGCTCCTCTCTTCCCAGTCTGTCAGTAACGCTCTGTTTAGTTCCTGTCTCTATGAAGCCCCTCCTTCTGAAGAGCACAGTGTGCTCTGATTGGTCGGCTGGAGCAGTTTGTTGTGATTGGTGTTTGGGAAATGTCCCGCCCCTTACCATAACCGCCAGTTTCAACACACTACTAACTAACTCGACCAGGCCCCGCCCCTTTATTCTGCGTATGAATTATTTAAATGAGGAATATTGTGAAGAAAACTCAAGATGGAGGCGTTTCAGGGAGTTCAGAAACACTGATATAGAGAAGAACTCCCGCCTTTTTCATGCTCAAACAGCAACATTACACACTAGAGAAAGGTGGAAAAAAACCAACTTGTCCTGTTTAAATAACTGTCATGTGCAGCTTCAGCTCCACGATGCTTTATTTGACCGTGTTGTGAGCAGCAGTAGCTGTGAAAGTTCCTGCAGATGTGGGGTGGAGGGTCGCGGTTTTTTTCTGGTTCTTGTGTTCGCGTTCCTCTGCTCTGATGCACACATGAGCAGCTCAAGTCTGTGATGGATGACTCGTGGCACATGATCAATGGCTCTGTTAACAACTTCTCAAAGTGACATAAAAATCACTTTTGCTTGCAAGCTGTGTGAAATTCGATGCACTTTTATGAAATGTGTTATATGGAGGCTTAATTTTGATTGCTAATAAATTAGATTAGAAAAACACATGAGGTGTGAAGAGAGTTACAGTCAGAGTGAAGGGAATATTGACAGATAATACATGCAAGTACTTTACATTTGGGTACATTTATGGCTATATATATAATTTTTAATGGTCCACCAGTCTTGAATTTAACCTACAGTGCTGTATTATTCCTCTTTCTTATTTCGTACATATTGATTATTTTGTACATATAATTATTAATACTTTTACTTAATTTTCAATAATCACAATATTTAAAGTAATTGTAATTTTTTTTTTACAGTTTTTTGTTTTATGCAATTTTTTATGCAACTTGTCATTTATTTTTCTTTTTTCCCATTACAGTACTGAAAAACTCACATAACATATAACATAACATATAACATCCTAACCTACATATAACATCCTAACATGCTAACATATAACATGACATATAACATCCTAACATATGACATCATAACATCCTAACATATAACACGACATATAACATCCTACCATCCTAACATATAACATATAACTTCTTAACATATAACATCATAACATATGACATCATAACATCCTAACATACAATAACATAACATCATAACATCCTAACATGACATATAACATCATAACATGCTAACATATAGCATGACATATAACATCCTAACATGCCAACATATAACATGACATATAACATCCTAACATATGACATCATAACATCCTAACATATAACACGACATATAACATCCTACCATCCTAACGTATAACATATAACTTCTTAACATATAACATCATAACATCCTAACATATAACACGACATATAACACCCTGACATGCCAACATATAACATGACATATAACATCCTAACATATAACATCCTAACATGACATCATAACATCCTAACATACAATAACATAACATCATAACATCCTAACATATAACATGACATATAACATCATAACATGCTAACATATAACATATAACTTCTTAACATATAACATCATAACATATGACATCATAACATCCTAACATGACATATAACATCATAACATGCTAACATATAGCATGACATATAACATCCTAACATGCCAACATATAACATCCTAACATATGACATCATAACATCCTAACATATAACACGACATATAACATCCTACCATCCTAACGTATAACATGTAACTTCTTAACATATAACATCATAACATCCTAACATATAACACGACATATAACACCCTAACATGCCAACATATAACATGACATATAACATCCTAACATGCCAACATATAACATGACATATAACATCCTAACATATAACATATAACATCCTAACATATGACATCATAACATCCTAACATATAATAACATAACATATAATAACATAACATCATAACATCCTAACATATAACACGACATATCATAACATGACATATAACATCATAACATCCTAACATATAACACGACATATAACATCCTAACATGCCAACATATAACATGACATAACATCCTAACATATAACATATAACATCCTAACATATGACATCATAACATCCTAACATATAATAACATAACATATAATAACATAACATCATAACATCCTAACATATAACATGACATCTAACATCCTAACATATAATAACATAACATCATAACATCCTAACATATAACACGACATATCATAACATGACATATAACATCATAACATCCTAACATATTTCATATAACAAAACATATAACATAACATCTATAACATATAACAAATATACTATTGCAGCTGGTGCTAAAATAAGTGTAGTATACACTCAATATATTCTGAAATATGTGCACAATATCTAATAATAATCACAATAAAGTAAATAGTACGTTATACTGATACTTGTATCCAAAAGTGGAGTAAAAAACATTTTAAAACATGATTTTAAACAGAAGTTGTCAGTTTGTCATTTGAAGTCGTCGGTGTAACTGTGGAATGACGCGTGTGTTTTCCTGGCAGACGCTTCTTCAGCAGCTCAGAGAGCACTGAGATGATCACCTCATGTCTGTCAGAGACACTTGGAGGAATCTGCATTTACACTTCAATAGTTGATTTTGCTGCTGCTGTGATGTTACTCTGGACGTTTCACACAGCTGGATGTGATTCTCTACCCTCCACTCATCTCCTCTGCTGTCTTTTCTTCTGGCCGTCATCTCTGTGCTCAAGCGCTTGTTCAAACTAAAGGGCCCCTCGGTAGAAAACCCGAAGTGGGTGGAAATAATGATTGGGCACACATGCTTCTCAGGCCCTGAATCAGCTTATCAACATCCTGATGAGTTTTTCAGTTTTATAGTCTGTGGATTGTGCCTCGTATCTTTTGATGTTGACCCAAATAACACTCTCCAGGTTTTTTTGTGTAGTCACTTTGGCTGCAATTGTGTTTACAGTTGTCTTTTAGGCCTGTAATAAATAATGTGAGGGAAAAAATACATATTATGTACAACAGAGAGCAATGTCAGTGTTTGGTGGGAAGTCAGAAACGCAAGCATTTTTCCTTTAATCTCTTGAGCAGCTTAGCACAAACATTCGGTCTCGGGCTCGGCTGTCAAATCTCAGATGTGGTTTGCTGGTCCAGTTCAGCGACGTTCTCTCTCTTCTTGCTCTCTGTTTTGTGCAGTGAAATCCACCTCTGTCTGTAATTTGGTGGATGGCGCTCCGAGCGGCTTTGTGCCGGGGTCGATTGGCCCCTCAGCGGGCCCTTCTCATTAGATTTGATCGCAGCTTTACAAAGTGTTACCGGCAAAAGCACAACAACAGCAGAAAGGGCCCCTTTGAAACGGCCCTTAATGCAATCGTGTCACTAAGCCTCCGGTCCGATTAGGTTATCCGCCACTGAAATCCCCCGCGGTTCCTCGCGTAAATCATCAACGTCAGTCCTCTCCCTCTCTTCCTCCTCCTCCCGTCATTTTCTGTGCTTTCCAGCCTCCGGCCGCGGCACTTTGACAGCCGGGATGGTGTTATCGGGAGAAATGTCAAGTCGGAATATTTCTGGAGGTAGAGATCGGCTCGAAGCTACAAACGCAGTAATTTGAACGGTGTGAGAATTACAGTTTGTGGATTCAAGTCAAATTTATGACCCTCAAAGGATGTTTTATAGTCAGATTTCAGAGATGGACGGAATGAGATGAGAGGAGAAGAAATGCAACCGTGTTTTTCTCCGTTGTGACTTCAGTTTGGCTTCAATCTCCTTATTATTACCCTGCGTTCTTAATGTTAATTGCTTTCCAAATTCATTTCCCTTTAATGATTTGTATCTCTTGTAATGAGCCCACACGGTTCAGCTCAATACAGGATTTCATAACAGCTGACAGAAGTGTCCTCAGATTTTCCCTCCAGCTCATACAGATGCTTCATCGGATCGGTTCGTTCATGAGTCGCTGTCAGGTGTCGTGAAGATGCCAGATTCTTTAGACGAGGGTCATACTGCAGTGAACCCCTGCTGGTAGATACTGTAACTACACTTTCTTTATTGACGGTCATTTAAAAGTAGCCCTACATGCTGACAATGTGTATTTTATTTTTTTATTTATTTATTTATTTTTTTTTAGTATAATTGTTATTACAATAATATCACTGTAGATGTTTTAGCAGAGACATAATATACACATTTATTTATTTATTTAAATATATATATTTTTTGTTTTTTTTTATAATACTTGTATATTACTGTAGATGTTTTAGCAAAAACAACATAGACATTTATTTATTTTATTTTTGTTTAATTAATTTGATTTAATGTTTATATAATAAATACATTTTATATATATATATATATATATATATATATATATATATATATATATATATATAGAATTGAATTAAATTATATGAAATATAAAATAAATTAAAAATGTAAATTACGATATATATGTTTCCACAGTAATATTATAATAAAATATATAAAAGCACAATATGAAGTTTCAAATAAACCTCATATAAAAAATAAAAAAATTAAATAAATGAAAATAAAAATATGTATTTATAAAAATACAATTAAACATTTATAAAATTTAAAATATTAATTAAAATAATTGTTTCTGATAATGCATCTACAGTAATATTATAATATAGTATATAAGCAGAATATGAAGTACCCCAAATATATATATATATATATATATATATATATATATATATATATATATATATATATATATATATATATATATATATATATATATATATATATATATATATATATATATATATATATATATATATATGTTTCACTGTTTTTTATAAATACATATTTTTATTTTTTATATGAGGTTTATTCGAATCTTAATTTTGTGTTTATATATTTTATTATAATATTTCTGTAGAAACATAATTTTATATATATATATAGTCAAACCAAAATGTATTCAGACACCTTGAACATTTCATTCATTAATTCAGTTTATTCACTATAGTTTAAAAAAATGGTAATAAAATATGACAAGATCTCACAGAGTTAAACTGTGTCAGAAAAAAAATAATCTTAATTATGTCAGATAACACTTAAGCAAAACATGGTCAGGTCAAAGTGTCTGAATAATTTTTGGTTCCAAATTTTTCTCAATTTTACTGTATGAAGAATTTTTGGTATAATATTTCACAGTTTACTTTATTTTGCTATCCTCACTTACAGAAATGAACTATAGTGTCCTGCACACACTAGTAAAAATATATATATATAAAATATCAAAAATGTCTGAATAATATATATATATATACATTTTACATTTTTTTTTTTTTCCAATGAGGTTTTTTTTTTTTTTATCTTGTGTTTATTTCTAAGGCAGAATCAGCAGTAAATCACACTCCTTGAGTTCATTGTAAATGTAAGCCAAGACGAACTTTGGTGACATTGCTGTGCTGAACGACCTCAGCCTCTGATCTTACTCGAGCTTTACTCTGAGGAGTCATGAGCCTGATCTCAGACCAGTAGTAATCAGGCAGGGCTGTTTTTCTCAGCATGTTCCTCGAGGGCATGTGTGCGTGAAGCTGTGCTCCAGTTTGACTTCCATGACAAGCGTGGCTTTCTGACACACCCAGCACATGGCAGGCAACAGATGGTGGTTCCCGAGTCCCGCTGGCCCTGCGTCACCGTGAGGCCCTCGTACCCTCGCTGAGGCTTTACACTGACACACACAGCCTCGTGTTTACTATAGTAAGAGCCACTTTGCTTAATGGCAGCTTATATCCTGAAGAAAACGAGGAGAGAATAATTAAGTGTGGTTAAATGTAAAACAGAGGGCGGAGGAAATTAACTCTAAACTTACACATACTTGCTATTGTTGCACTATAATTAGTCTTTCCTTTTATTAGTCTTTTTAATTACTGAGAGTTCAGTGTCCTCAAATACATATTAGAAAATTCTGACCGGGGCGGTGATTAAAATCTGAAAAAAATTTTTTAATGTAAATTTAAAAATGTGAAACAAATATTTAGCTGTTGAATAAATCCATTAATAAGTTCCTTCTCAGCGTTGTTAGTTTCGTATGCTTTATGCAAATATGTCACAATGCATTAGTCCAGTTTGTGTTAATGTCTTTGCTGTTGACATTTTTAGTTTGAATAAGTCAATTATTAAATAAATTCCATTGTTAACTTCTCAGCTTTTAATTTCATATGCATTATGCAAATAAATTTAATTTTGAAGAAAATAAGCAAACATTCATTACTCATTCATTTTGACTTAAAATGTCTTTGCGGTGTACCTTCTTACATTTGCATGCCTAATATAAATATATATATATATATATATATATATATATATATATAAAAAAATATATATATATGATTTTTCTCTCTCTCTCTATATGCTGATTTTACTTGAATGTCTTTATAGTGGCAGATCAGTTGAGCTTTAGAAGGCATTTCTCTTTGTATGAATGTTTCGTATGGCTGTGTGTGGACGTCAGATAACGCTGCTCTTCAGGTCTGTGGACTCATCGAGTTCAAGGCTGACCTTGATGTGTTTCAGAGCGAAAACAGCCCCACTGAAACCAGAACATTAACAACTGTGAAAAAAAGCTTTTTGACTGGCTTCACATGTGAGATTGAAAGATGGCTGAAAATAGATCTGCTCAATCCGTCCTCTGTTTGATGCTTGTTTGTCCTCGCTTCATAATAATACCACATTTCCAGCTAGTAGCATGTACGTAAGCCCAGGGCGTTACAGCGTTTGGAGCTTGTGCCAGGTAATATTTGAGAAATACCTTGATGGCGTAATTCACTCCAGTGGACATCTGCTGTCCACCTGTCACATGCTAATGAAGTCCAACATATTGCTCGGTTCAGAGTGACATAAAAGCGTACGCCATGTTTACTGTGCAGTGTGTGTGCTTAAAACTATGCAACGATAAACCAGTGTTATTTTAGCATCATTATTTTTATATTTTCTCTTTTCTTTTTAATTTTAAAGTGTTATTAATTCTGTAAATGTACAAAAAATTTGTCATTTTTATTTTTATTAAGTTTTAGTCAACTTAAACTAAACTAAACTGTGACATCTAGGTATCTTCTCTGAAATAAACACATTATTTAGCATTTTATTTCAATTTTTATATTTTTATAAATTGTATTTTTTTTTCTGTTTTAATTTTGTTGTGTATTTTTGTCTTTTTTTTTAATATGTCTGTATGGTTTTTATTAAGTTTTAAAAATGCTGGGTTAAAAACAACACAACACAAGAAAATGGACAAACCCAGAGATTGTGTTGTTTTAACCCAGCGGTTAGGTTAAATGTTTGCCCAACCTGCTGGATAGTTTTATTTAACCCAACTATTGTTTAAAAATTACTGTATGGCTGGCTTAAAATGAACCCAAAATATGTTGGAAATGAACATTTATTAATGTGTCTAATAAATGAATATTGTTATTGTTGCCTCTAGTAATTATGTGTCTGATTTTTAATTTCCAACCTAGTCATATAGTCATTTTTAAACAATAGTTGGTCAAACATTTAACCCAACCGCTGGGTTAAAACAACACAATCTCTGGGTTTGTCCATTTTCAACCCAACTTGGGTTGTTTTTAACCCAACATTTTTTTAGAGTGTAGTTTTAGTTATTTTAGTACTTCGACTTAAACTAAACTATGAATGACGTCTAGGTAACTTCTCTGAAATAAACATTATTTATACAACAATTATTTAGCATTTTATTTCAGTTCTTTCTATCTATTTTATTTCAGTTCTATTTAAAAGCTTTTAATATTTGGCAGTCAGACTAAATTTATTATTGTGATGTTAAAAATTGTGATATATATTACTTCAGTTTCATTCGTCACAAGGAAAGTCAAGTATCACTCTCAGAAGAAAAGGTTCTACATGGAACCGTAAAGGGTTCGTCAGGTGCTTCATATATAGAACGTTTTAGGGGTTCCATCATGGGATCATTTTATGGATTTAGTTTAGTTTAACAGCTCATAAACACACTTTATCACTAGAAAAAATAACCTGTTAAACATGAAAGTATTGTGCAATCACAATAATATATAGAACCTTATTTGCATAAAGGGTTCTTTAAAGTCAAGAACTCTATATAGAATCCCATTGAAAAGATGTAATCCATGCACACTGAAAACTGACATACTAGTACTGTATGTACTTTAGTCCCATAAGGCACTGCTGCTGTGTTCAGTTCTCTGTGACGCTGCTCTGATGGGTTTCTGGTTTTAGCTTCAGTCAGTGTTTCGTGTGGTTTGGGTTCACTTTCGTCCCTCTGTAAACACTGGATGTGATGAGGGGAGTGAACATGGCAGTTTCAGAAAGAAAACAGCTCTGACTGAAATGAATTGTAGTGCTGTTGTTTCTAAAATCTATCATTGTGCCATTAAAGTTTTTGATTAACGGTGATGTTTTGCAGGAACTTTATCTGTGGTAGGAAAATAAACTGGAGTTTATGTTCATGCTGGGCCTCGTCCCCTCTCTCAATCCCACAGCACACTGAGGAATAGCCTGTAATTACACAGAGAGATGATGATGGCCTCTCTGTTCTGCTGCGCTACAGCCCCCTCATACCTTAAACTTAGAAAAATGCAGGGTTTCCAGCAAACTTCGTTTTAAAATCCTAATTGTGGGTCTTAGGTTATGTAGACTTTTTTTCTTCCTCTCTATGTTTGATGTTAAAATACTTCTTCCTTTCCCACTCTCATGTGAAGAAACAGTAATAAGTAAGCCATTTGTAGGTTGACTTTTGGAAGTCATTATAAACACTTTGGATGTGTGGAGCTTTGTTTGCTTGACCGGCCTAATTTAAGTGGTTTTATCATTGTTTTTGAGAAAATTGCTCAAATGATTATTTGTTCAGTTCTTTTTGGTGCTGATAGTGGTGTATTTGTTTTGTAATTGTGTGTACAGCCCGTTTCACCTGGTTTTGCAGTGGCAATTGGTGTTAACCTGATCCAGAACTTGTTGGAGACGTTGGTTTCAATATGTCCTACAACCAATGTACTGGACCGAATCCCTTAATTTCATAATTTCCTGTACTCTTTCTGTGAATTCAGTATTATACAAGTTTTTGTCTTTAATTAAAAATGTTTTATTTCAGTTGTATTTCATGTAGGAGAAGATCTGATGTATATAATGTGGACAATTATTCCAGAGTTTAGGATCAACGGCAGAAAAGGCACTATAGATTTTAATTGTGTCTGAACATTTGACTAGAATATCTCAGAGGCATGAAAAAAATCAGCCATTCATCATGGTTGTAAGCCATGCAAATGCTTAAAAACAAAACAGTAGCACCTTAAACTCAACTGCGTACTGGAAAGGAAGCCAATGGAGAAAATCCAAGGATGGTGTAATATTATCCTCATTCTTGTTGTCTGTCAGAAGAGTGGCAGCTGCATTCTGGAAGAGTTTCTGGCAGGACAGATGGTACTTAGATTCCCATATAGAGAAAGAATTACAGTTGTAAAGGACAAGGAAAAAAGCAAGTATATTATGCTGTTTATACATGGTGAGATGCATTAATCAAAATGGAAGTTGATCATTTGCAAATCTTGATTTGGCTGACCTAGAAGGGCCAGATAACATTATAACTCTTATTGTCATCACGCAGGCTTCTCACCAACCAACATTTAACCTCTTCCAAGCAGTAATAGTGTAGATTGGATGATTATACATTTACCTGTTTGAGTGGTTTGACAACTGTGAGTTATTAGCATAGAGTTGATTAAAAATAAAAAGTTGTGTTGGCAGAAAACCGTGCCTAAAGGACGCAGTGAAAACAAAATACTGTAGGACCTAGAACAGAGCCCTGTGGTATACCACAGTTTAAAGTTGCTGGAGATGAAGACAAATTTTCAAAAAGGTTCTGTCCTTCAGATAGAACTTGGTTAACTTAAACAAAGCAGACCCTGTGCTGTGGTAGTTTCTAACTTATCCGAAATATCATCTAATAAACATGAATCAAAACGTTGTGACTGGGACATTGTGGTTTCCTTTCTGTGTGTGGCTGAGGTCTATTTGTAGTTGTCCAATTATGGTAATGCTGTTGTCTTTTTTTTGACCACAAGCCATAGAGAACAATTACAGAGATTCATTTCCAAAACACACACTGACCTTCTACAAAGAATGTTAAATATGCGAGATGAATGGCGTTTGTGTAGATTGCGTACAGAGTGAACCAGCTTCTGCTGAGGTTGTTTTGCTGCTCCTCATGTGGTGGACGTTCTGCCCCAAAGGAATAAAGAGACTTGTCCAAATTCAAAGTCCAAACCTCTGCCAGGGACCAGCGCAGCAGATGGCACAATCTCACTGAACTCTTTTCTTCTTGCTGTGGGCAAAATCACCGGCATGTTTAATTTCACACCGCAGATAGTGTTGCCATTATACTAAATTGAATTATTCATTCATATTTTTTTATTAATAATGAACAACTTTGTGAAAGGATATGATATCACAGTTGGCATTAATATTGCAGAATTGCATGATTGCATGGACTGCATCTTTGTATTGCTGGTAGTTCACGCTCAGTTGGATGACTGGTATTCCAGCACAACACTTCCTTGTACAGGAGCTTTTGTTTTGTCACATCCTCCCTTGAAATGGTGCATTTTGAAGCACTGAGTCATTGATTACAGCTTTCTAATGTCAGGAGACTAAATTCCAATATGACAAACAGTCTAGGGGTAATGAATGAATCTCAGAGAGCTGGTCATGTGCGTCTAATTACCATCATGCGTGTGAAATACCCTTTACAAAAATAACAGGCCTGCAATTAAACATGTCTGCCTGCCAAAGGCTGTATTTTTGCAATGTTGTGTGAACAGAGAGGAACAGTTTATGCTTCTTTTCTGTTGATTCTCTTTGTCTGTCTCGGCTTCAGACGGCACACCCACAAACCACCCACAATCCCTTCACTGACTGCCTCATACATATTGCACATGAATATGACATGGATTATACCGCAGTAATAGGCCAATGTGAAGGCATTTTGGAGGGAAGATGATGATATGTTCAACTGGTGGAGTGGTTTGACAACTATAGGTCATTAGCATAGATACGATGAAAAGAAAATTTGTGTTTACAGAAAGCTGAGCCCAAAAGACACACATGCAGTGAAAATAAAATAGGTCCTAGGACTGGGCCCTGTGGGACACCACAGTTTAAAGTTGCTTAAGAGGAAGACAAACTCCCAAAACTGACGGAAAAGTTTATGTCCTACAGATAGGACTTGGTCAGACGGCAGTTTCTAACTTGTACAAAATATCATCTAGCAAGCATGAATCAACTTTGTGACTAGAACATTGAATGAATCTCAGAGATTCATTCATTACCCCTAGAATTTAAAAGTAAAATTGTACAATTCATCTTTGTTTTTCTGGTATATTTGTGAAGTAATAGATTACTTCAAGAAGTGAGGAATTGTAAATTAGAAAGTATACTGCAATTTATTATATTTTATTTTTTTTTCTCTGTCTTGGACGGAAACTTCTGTGCATTGAATTCTGATCTATTTTACCATTTCAGATAAATCCACTCCTAAACGGCATATAAAAACAAAACAAAAAAGTTTGTTCTCTGTACAAGCCAGTAAAATGATCTGCATTGTTAAGGAGTGGTTCTTGGCCAAAGTAAGATGCAGAATGGGCCAGACTTTGTTGATAGTGAAAAGCTAGGCTACACAAGACTTTGAAAGTATTTGTGTGTGAAATTATAATTACTGTACGTGCGACTGAAGAGAGTGTTCGGCTACCTTCTGTGCCTTTCACCACAGTCTCCGTCTATATGTGTCCTTTGAGTCTCGTCCCTGCAGAGAGAGGAACAGTGGGATAGAAATAAATTAATGAAAGTGAGTGAATGAGACTTTGTTCTTGCAGAGTAAACCAGACTCACTTACACTTCTGAATAAAAGAGCTATCTTTTTATTGATGCACATTTAAATCGTTTACCCCAAATTTTTGAATGCTAGTGAATCACAGTTTCCACAGAAATCACAACTGTTTTCAACATTAATAACAAAAAAAAAATGTTTCTTGAGCAGCAAATCATCATATTAGAATGATTTCTGAAGGATCATGTGACACTGAAGACTGGAGTAATGATGCTGAAAATTCAGCTTTGATCACAGGAATAAATTACACTTTACTATATATTCACATAGAAAACAGCTGTTTTACATTGGAATAATATTTCACAATTTTTACTGTATTTTTGATCAAATAAACACAGCCCTGGTGAGCAGAAGAGACTTCTTTCAAACATTAAAACACTGGTGGTGTACATGCGATTAGAATTTTGACTTCTTGGAATAATTAATTTGCCTATGATGTAATCAGTTTGATTTAAAGATTTTAATTGATAGACAGCCCTGATTTAAATGGCGTTTTCTCTTGCATTGCTCAGCTCATCATCCTAGAGGACTATGCCGACCCCTTTGACGCAGCGGACCAGGCGGGCGGCACGCAGACGGTCACAGAAAAGCCAACGGAGAATGACGGCTACATGGAGCCATACGAAGCTCAGAAGATGATGGCTGGTAAGATGACGGTGTTTTCTTGCAGTATCATCTTTTGTGTTGTGCGGCTTGATGATTGTGAACTCGGAAGTGGCTTCTGGGAGAATATAATGAAGCATGATAATGCATCTGGGCCTGTTTAAAAGTGTGTGCACTAGACTCATGGGATCTCGCTCAATTTACACTTGGTAATCCATCTCACAAGTCAGACTCTTGCTGTTAAACATGGCTTCCATTAGAAGTCCTCCTTGGAAATGTGGTGTCTAATTTCCCCTTTTTGTATTTCATTTTCTGTTTAATGCTGTAAACAGAAAAACAACAATCAATTAGATCCTGCAGATTGCGATGGCTTCCTTTATGTGGTGCGAAGCAGCTGCTCGGTGCTTCTGTTTAGATGAAATTCATGGGTCTGTGGCATCAATTATCCCTGCATGAGCGGAGTAGTGCTCAAGGAAAATCATCTCACCTGTCTGAATGAAGACGGCAGCCATATGTGAGCTGTCTGGAGTCCAGTAAATACAGTGCAACTTCAGTAAACAATCTGCATATGTCAGGCGCTGTGGTCATGTGTTCACGTACATGGGCACAACAGTATGCACACGGACTCTGTCCGCCGTCTGAACGCTGTAATGGGCTTTGAAGAGGAAGTCGCTGTGTTCCTCCACTCAGCGTGGCTGGAACAATGGAGAGGCAATCTGTCATTGATTCACTGCGTTCTGCTGCTGTTAGCCGAGATGAACAAACCAAATTACTCCGCAAACGAGCCATGCAGATGCAGAAGCAGTGTTTCTCAAGGTCAGAAGTTTTTGCGACTGTAGATAACCATAAATCATTTATTCAACTGATGTGCAACATTTGAAGGTGAGAGAACAAGATTTAGGGTGAGATGTTGGTCTGATCGGTTCGAGGAGCCTGCAGTATTTTAAGTCATTTCAGCTTCGTCTCGTTCTCTCAGTTTGTAGAGATGACTGCACAGTTTAATCATTCTCTCGGTGTGATTCTCGAACACTAGAATCATTGTAGCTCGTGTTTGTTTGACTTTTGTGTCACAAAAACTAGTTTGTTCTCTTCCAACTGTATTTGAACAGAGCCGGAGGAACTGAAGTCTCGTAAATCGTAATTTCCCAGGTTGATGTTTCATAACACGTCAGGACAGGACAGCTGGGCTTTTCTTCATTTGGACTTCTTCCTCTTCCTCGTTTTCATCTATTCATCTTTTCATCAGAGCCATCTGTCCTGTCACTGAACACATAGGGGAAACTAAATTAATAAATAAATGTATCTTGGACACACTTCGTAGCTTTCTAAACAGAAGGGGAGATAAAACTGGCATTTTATTGGCTCATTACTTCAATGTCTAATTGATGTCCATATTCATTTATTTATTTATTTTTTTAAAAGTTTGATTGATTTGATTGTTTTTGGCACTGTGACTACATGAATTGTACTTGCATGAAAATTGTGCTTATTCCCTTCAATTTATCTTTTCTCTAATGTCTCTGGATGTTTTCGTTTTGTCCAACTATTACCAGAGATTCTGTAATCCTAATGTCTGGATACAATATACATTCATTCATATTTATTTATGTAAAATCTGTGATTGAAAGGCTGTATAACAAATATTTAAATACTTATTTGGATTGTGCTCAATTGTGATGAAAGTATTCTCAAAATTGCACATTAAAAATCTCTTACTCTCATATATATAAAGACAGGGGGAAATATGGGCAAGATGTATTCATCTATAAATGTCTGTCTTGGTGATGTGTGTGTGTGTGTGTGTGTGTGTGTGTGTGTGTGTGTGTGTGTGTGTGTGTGTGTGTGTGTGTGTGTGTGAGGTTGTCTTCTCTGTGGATTGTGTGGAATGTGTAGGTGTTTCTTTCGAGCTCTTCTGTAGTGTGTTACATGCACACACACACACACACACACACACTTGCATCATATTAAATGTGTGTGTGTGTGTTTAGAAAAGGGTGGCCGTTTCCTTACATATTGTGTAATAAGTGGAATATCTTGCTATCAAAGGAAGTGAGCAATTTCTCTTGTATTTTTCCTTCCTTTCTCTTTCTGTCGCTCATGCAGACACAAAACTAATACAGACACTTTCACTGAGGCTGCTGTATGAGTTTAAACTTGTCTGAAGCTGCAGGAAGACAGTGCTGTTGCGACCTGCCGGCCCGAACGCGAGTGTGTGTTCGTGTGCAGTGATACTCATGCATCTCTGTGGCTCGTTTGCCATGCGAGAACTTTCCCACAATCCCCAAAGTCCCCTGTGTTATGCAAACAAATGCTCGTCATGGTCATTACACACACACACACACACACACACTCAATGTGTGAAAGATGGAAATAGATGAAGAAAGGAGGGCGAAGGGGCTGGAAGTGAAGTTGACTGGAGGTCGTGTGGCCTATCATGTAGTATTTATGTTTGCCTCTGGTGAATTGATGATGCAGAGAGCAGATTTCAGAAGAATGATGGTGCTTCAGTCTCAGGCCTGTGATTGGTCGACTCCATCGGTTCAAGTCTCCTCCTCAGTGAAAATTCTCACACTGAGCTGCAGTTTTCACAGCGTCTGCTGACTCAGGCTTTCTCTCTTACTCCCCCAATATTTCACCACTTTGGTTTAGTGGAGTACGTGAGATTGTGTCTTCAGCCTCCTTTGTGTCAGTGTACGTTTATATGTGCCTACTTTTATTTTTTTAATTGGAAAAGCATATTCAATGCATATTGTCCAACAGAGTATCCAGCATGTAACTGGTATTTCATCTTAGCTCTTTCATCCATATTTTATTTATTTTATACAACTATATATACAACACAAATATTATATTATTATTTTTATATTTTATATATATATTTTATATTATATGTATATTATTATATTATAAAATTTCGTATTATATTATATATTTTTTTTTTAATAAAATTATAAAAATAAATATATATAAAATATATAATATCAGGTTAATTTTATTTTACAAAATGAAATGTATTTTACAAAACAGGGAGGATCAATGGGAACAACATAATCCATCATTATTTATGATGTTCTAATTTATATTTTCCCCATTACAAAACTATCTTTCTAGGCAATTCTAAATCAATTTTCAAAAACATTTCCGTGTTTTAGGCTGTAACCATTTTTCATCCTTCCAAACATTATTCTAAAAATAGAAAGGAGCCTGTATGTTTGAAGTTGTGATGAAATAGTGACAGATCTTTTCTTGAAACAGATTATTAAACAAGAAAAATGTAGGGCAGGACTTGGTTCTATGGATCAGTTGGTGATTGGATGGAAGCAGATCTGATGGTGAAAGGGGCGGGGTTTAAGTGGACTAAATTATTTCACCAGAAGATCCAGTTATGACATTTTGATTTAAAAACATTTTTAAAAAATGAGATGAATAATTCACAATAAGATCAATATCATGCATTTGGAAAATTGATATGTTGAATTTGTTGCCTTGAGGTGCAGCAGCTGAATGATCTGTGCCAGTATTCCCCATCCCTCTGCTGGATCTGTCCAATAAAGGCAAAAGCCAAAAAGTAAAAGAAAAAAACAAAAATTGGGTCACTAAATTTTAAGAACTGTATCTTGCCAGTGGCTTTATAGAGGGCAACAGCATGATGCTGGAATCATCATTTTTATATAAAAGTTTTATATAAGATCTGTAAACGTTCTTCTGTTGTAATGAGATGAGAGTGAGTGTGTTCTCCTGTGTGTCCTGTGCCCTCCAGATGAGTCCCTCTGTCAGAGAGCTTTTATTAATCCACTCACTCATGCCTTCTCATTCCACACACACACACACACACACACACACACACACACACACACACACACACACACACACACACAAAGTCTTTCTCTTTCTCCCTTTCCCATGTCATTTCCAAAAACGGAGTCTTTGCATTCTG
The DNA here is from genome assembly GCA_039654765.1 of Mylopharyngodon piceus. Taxonomy (NCBI): domain Eukaryota; kingdom Metazoa; phylum Chordata; class Actinopteri; order Cypriniformes; family Xenocyprididae; genus Mylopharyngodon; species Mylopharyngodon piceus. The sequence goes on along the minus strand of CM077458.1, from coordinate 13,309,900 downwards.
CTCTCAGACGAGCTGCTGCATGTTCAGTAATATTCCAAGACCCATAAGCACGTTCAGCGAGGGCCGGGAAGCTCAGTAGACCAGGAGACGTGTACAGACAGCGCTCAGAGACGAGCTGCTTATGTAATTCTCTGTTTAGTTAGCGGTGAAAGTATTTGGGAGTGATGACACACTTCCTGCCGCGGAGCATGGAAGTGTTAACACTGACATTCCTGGATGATGCGTCTGCCGGTGTGCGATCAGTTGGGCGGTGAGAGCGGATAGTAGGCGTAAGTGAGTGTCTGTAGATGATGGCTATTAAGTGTCCGCAGCAGTAGGTCAGTATCAGTCCTCCCACTCACTGAGTGATGTATTGCTCCCTTAATGTAACAACCGCAAAGAGATGCTGACTGTGTTGGACACTGGATCTGGAAGAGACCAAACTTTTAGCCCACGTCCCCATTGGATGATATTAACTTATTTGGCCTTCCTATGCTTTATATATTTATTTATTTATTTCATTTTTCATTTCATCATTTCATTTCATCATTTCATTTATTTTTAGTTACATTGTTACGTTGTGTTATGTTGCGGTGCGTTATGTTACGTTGCGTTATGTTGCGGTGCTTTGTTGTGTTATGTTAAGTTGGATTGTTTTATGTTGCGTTATGTTATGTTGCTTTGTTATATTGCATTATGTCATGTTGCGTTGTTACGTTATGTTACGTTACGTTATTTTATGTTACGGCGCGTTAAGTTACAGTGCGTTGTTGCGTTATGTTGGATTGTTTTGTTATGTTGCGTTATGGTATGTTATGTTGTTATGTTACGTTGCGTTGTTATATTATGTTGCGTTGTGTTATGTTGCATTATGTTGCGTCATGTTACGTTACATTATGTTATGTTACGTTGTTACGTTGCGATGTTGCGTTATGTTACATTGCGTTATTTTATGTTACAGTGCGTTGTTGCGTTATGTTGCATTGTTTTGTTATGTTGCATTATGGTATGTTATGTTGTGTTATGTTACGTTGCATTGTGTTATATTATGTTGCATTGTGTTATGTTGCATTATGTTGCGCCATGTTACATTACGTTACATTATGTTATGTTACGTTATGTTATGTTACGTTGTTATGTTATGTTACGTTGCAATGTTGCGTTATGTTACGTTGCGTTATTTTATGTTACAGTGCGTTGTTGCGTTATGTTGCATTGTTTTGTTATGTTGCGTTATGGTATGGTATGTTATGTTGTGTTATGTTACGTTGCGTTGTGTTATATTATGTTGCGTTGTGTTATGTTGCATTATGTTGCGGCATGTTACGTTACGTTATATGTTACGTTATGTTACGTTGTTACGTTGTTATGTTGCGTTATGTGACGTTGCGTTATGTGATGTTATGTTGAGTTATGTTACATTTGCGTTATGTTTATGTTATGTTATGTTGCATTGCGGTGCGTTTCATGTGATGTAATAGTGAACTATATTTGAGTGGTTATTGATGTTGTATAACTTGTGGCTATAATGTTGTGTAGTTTTTAATGAACATATTTAGCCATTTTATTTTATTTTGGCTATGATACTACTTTTTTTCCCCAGTGTTTTTCTTTTTTCTTTTTTCTTTTTTTTTCTAATTTTTTTTCTTTTCTGATAAGTATCAGTGAGCAAGCAATATAAAACGTATATTGTGGTCACAATTATTTATAAAAAGATAATGGAGGATTCCAGACATTATGGATGCATTTATTATACATTATGTATCGAATCTTCATAGAAAGTGATCATCACTTCTCTCTGCCAGCCCAGTACCAGTTTCCATGAAGAGCACACATGCTGCAGACAGGTATCATGACGCTGAAGACACACGTAAGCAGTGGAGTCTGCTGTGAGCAGGTTCTGATTCCCTCCTGGTTTGAGTGTGTCTGTGAGTGTCAGTCCAGTTAGATCTTAATGACTCTATTAATATCTGTCATGTTGACTCTAGAGTGAGTCTGCACAGTTTCCAGGCCCTTTTTTGAAGAACATAATTTAATTTCCTTCCTTCCTGTCCTCCTCCTTTCCCCGTTTCCTTCCTTCTCTTAGTCCTCTGAAATGGGTGAAAGTTTACGGTCAGTAGCAGCCTGACGCAGGCCTTCATCTGACCTTATCAATCCAGTCATCCGTAGAGTAACGAGAGAACGGATGCGGGGAAGCAGGAGGACGAGGGGCTTTGTGTCAATTTCAGAGACGCTATCCAGTCAAATCATCCAGCTAATTGTGTTTCCTCTGATTTTAGAGATTAATTTCATGTTGAGACTTTCAGTACGGCAAATGCCAGATCCATTCAGTTCTGTTGTGAAAGTGTAAGAACAAGGGTTAGAAACAAGTGCTGGGGACTACATGAAATGAGTAGTTTGTACAATCAAACTACCATTTTTAAAACAAAAAGTACTTTAAAAGTAGCTCACTAGTCACTACATTTAAAACGTCTGTATTTATGAGTACAGAATCTTTTTTAAGATGAGCGTTTGTTTAATTTAAAGCAATGAAGATCTCAATTAGTGTGACATCAAATCATAAAAACAAAATTATGTCATATGTGACATACAAAAACACCATATTTTCCATGACTGACTTGAAAACATTAATTAAAAGCAGTATCTGTCTCGCATACTACAGGAAAAATAACTTCTGGGAACATATTGAATGTTTTTGTGCTCAATAATGTGCCATCCAAATGAATCATTGCAGTAAAGTGAATCATACTTTCCAGTTCTGTGTAACACTAATCTGCTGAACAAATAAACATTTCAAACCAGCGTATGGGGGTTAACTTGATTAATCCTGTCGGTTTTGTTTCTGTAATTGGCATTTTGGACACTTGCCAGTTCATCACACTGGGCGAGTAGTTAAATCAGTTAAAGACCTAAGCTTGTCTTTTAGCATTTAAAAATGTTTTAAAATAGTTTTTTCTTGGTTACGTGAACGTTAAAGGTGCTGTATGTAAGTTTTTGACTGTACTAAAGCATGAAAATACCACAATATGTTTGCAGATATTTAGGAAACATAACAGTTCACATACTCGTTTCTCTGAAAACCAATGCTACAGCCAGTTATTTTACTTAGAAATGTGCGTTCCGTGTCGGAATGTCTGTTATGGAATGTTCTTTTGGTCTGTGCAAGACCACACATTGCCAATTTATGCAATAATATTTCGCCACCCCGGGTTGCCAGTTGGCGGAAAACACATGCAGCGAATTGCAGCCATGGAGGCCAGCGAGCAAACTGGGTCAGAGATCGCAGATTCTACCCGACCTAAAAAGCCTCAGCATCCATCTAAAAATCTCTATGAACGGGAGCATATTAAAACGTGATATCAACTCATCATAAATCAATAAATCAGCTAATCAGCTTACAGTGTGTAAGTCCCCTCGCCTTCCAGTGTCATTTGAGCTCAAACTGGCAACCCGCGTGAGCGTCGAGTCTGAGGAGGAGGGGGCGGGGCAAACAATATTTTGAATTTGGACTGCAGTACCCATTTCAACCACTAGCTGTTATTCTTACGTACTGCACCTTTAAAGGATCATTCTTTAAATGTTACATTTTTTTTTAGTTTCAGAATGTTCAGAGAACATTCAAAATTAACATTCCCATAATGTTTGAAGAATGATAAAATAGAATGTTCCCTTAACGTTTGTACAACCAAGAAAAAAACGTGAACGTGAAAAAAATGGACGTTTTGTTTTTTGTTCAGAGAACATATGGAAAAAAATGTTCCGTGAATGATGATTAAACAATGTTTTTGTGCTAACGTTTTAGGACATAGTTCTGAAAGTTTTGTTGATGTTAGGTTTGTTCAAAACATTGAGAGAACCTTGCCAGAACGTTCCCTGTTAGCTGTTAGAAGTGAGGCTGTGGATGCTGAGCTCTCGGCTCTATAAGGTCACTGCTTCAGCACATTATAGTCGACGCTGGGATCTGACCGTCACTGCTGGACCTTCACTGATCAATAAACCGATAATGCAGACCTGTCTAATCAGTCCAGATGAAGAATCAGCGCAGACTGTTTGAAAATAAAGGATTGGTTTAGTTCAGTTTTATATCATATTTAACACATTCTTTGTGAGTAACATAAACTCAAATGTGTGACACAGAGTAAATGTAAATGAAACCCGGCTTACGCACTTAACCAGCCTGAGGTGCTTGAATGGACTTAGCTGGTTTAAGCTGTCCAAGCTGCTGTTTAGAGAGTGTGTTCATTTTCATGTTCATCTTTTTATGTCTGTTTATGATGGAAAAATCCGTAAGAGAGAATGGGGTCCCAAAGTCTGAGACTATAGTAAAAATGATGTTGTTGTTTTCAATTTCCCCCCAATTACAAATTACTGTTCAAAAGTTTTTAAAATGTTTTTAAAATGTTTTTGAAAAGTCTCTTCTGCTCTTCAAGGCTACATTTATCAAAAATAAAAAAATACAGTAAAAATAGTGAAATATTATTCCAATGTAAATCAGCTGTTTTCTATGTGAATATATAGTAAAGTGTAATTTATTCCTGTGAATTTTCAGCATCATTACTCCAGTCTTCAGTGTCACATGATCCTTCAGAAATCATTCTAATATGATGATTTGCTGCTCAAGAAACATTTATGATTATTATCAATGTTGAAAACAGTTTCATATTTTTGTGGAAACTGTGATACATTTTATTTTTCATGATTCCTTGATAAATGGAAAGTTCAAAAGAACAGCATTTATTTGAAATATAATCTTTTGGAACATTATAAATGTCTTTACTGTCACTTTTGATCAATTTCATGCATCTTGGCTGAATAAAAGTATTAAATTCTTTCATTAAAATAAAAATCTCACTGACCCTAAACATTCTGAGTGAATTTATATGGAAGGTTGATGTAAATCAATCTGGTCTCAGACTTGTGGACACTGTGTTGCTCTGACGTGACATTGCCATAATGTGTTTGGGTAATAACTTATGTGTGTGCAGAGAGAACAGAATGTGTTTGTGAGTAATGCTCAGACACACACACACACACACACACACACACACACACACACACACACACACACACACTGCAGTACTATTAGTACTCTCTGGTTTTATTCCCTTTATTAACGGATTTGTGGCTCCAGGTCTTCACGGCTGCTGTGATGCGCTGCGATCTTTATGGCCTGTCGTCCTTTTCAAAGTTTCTGTGCTGTTTTCCTCCCACACCCATTTACACATGGCATTTATTCAGCGCTGACCTTCATTGTGTCTCGAGGCTCTGGCGCTTAAATTCAGACTCCCAGGAAAATGGAGCAATTTTTCCATCTGAATCGAAACATTTACATGGCAGGGTCTTTGCTGACTTGTATTAGGTCTCATGAGCACACCTGGGTTCATTTCCAGTCCTCTCAAATAAACACACTCTGAATCTCTCTGAAGGGACCGTTACTGTCACAGCGGTGAAACAGCAACCTTGGTAAATGTGTTGAATTCAGAGTAATTAGTTGTGTGGGTGTCTGAATGTTTCTGTAATGTCCTCCCGTAGGGCTTCGCTTGCTCATTAGTTCCTCCATTTATTTGTTAATATATTTATTCATTCACTCCCTCCCTTCTAAAATAAAATGGGCTGCACATTTTCTTTTACTGTGAACTGGAATTCTGCAGATTTTACGAAGGGCCCTATGATTTCTGTGATGCGGAAAAAGTGGACGAAATCACAGAATCCAGTCATAAAAATGGCCGCAACCCGCCAAAATAAAAGTTCAGAAAACTATCTGCAGATACACACACAAACTCACGGCTCTTCACCGCAACCCGCCAAAATAAAAGTTCAGAAAACTATCTGCAGATACACACACAAACTCACAGATCTTCACCGCAACCCGCCAAAATAAAAGTTCAGAAAACTATCGGGAGATACACACACAAACTCACAGCTCTTCACCGCAACCCGCCAAAATAAAAGTTCAGAAAACTATCGGGAGATACACACACAAACTCACAGATCTTCACCGCAACCCGCCAAAATAAAAGTTCAGAAAACTATCGGGAGATACACACACAAACTCACAAATCTTCACCGCAACCCGCCAAAATAAAAGTTCAGAAAACTATCGGGAGATACACACACACAAACTCACAGATCTTCACCGCAACCCGCCAAAATAAAAGTTCAGAAAACTATCTGCAGATACACACACAAACTCACAGCTCTTCACCGCAACCCGCCAAAATAAAAGTTCAGAAAACCATCGACAGATACACACACAAACTCACAGATCTTCACCGCAACCCGCCAAAATAAAAGTTCAGAAAATTATTATAATGTAATTTAAACAGAATCCAGAGAAATAAATTAAAATTGAAAACAGAAAAAATAAAATAGAATTTCAGGGAAAATGAAACTGATTTCCTAGGGCCCGGATTATGTTGAGAACAAATATGTTATGCAAGGCCACATTCTCAGTGGTTGACGTCGGTACGGTCGATACAAGCCTGTGTGAGTGTCCGATTGTCCGCCGCTGTTTACACAAGCTCTTATCAGTCAGCTGACGTCTCCCGCTCTCTGCTGTAATCAGTGCAGCGCTGCCTCACCATGGCAACACGTCACAGGCCTGATCAGGGACTCCTGCGAGAGGTTTAGTGCAGTCCGTTTAATGAGCAGCGCTCTTACTACAGGTCCTGCTCGGGGTGAAGGGTGTAAACAACATCCTAAGCCAACGAATTACACCTGGACTGTGTGTAACTCTCCCTCTGTGCCACACTGGTGAATAATACTTCAAATCATGTCTTGTGTCTTATTTAGACCGAGCAGAATATTATACATTTATTCATTTAGCAGATGCTTCTATCCAAAGCGACTTACAAATGAGGAACACTGCAAGCTTAATCATTTGTCACAATATTTTTTGAAGCACATGATGCCAGGCTTCAAGTGTGAGCTAGATTAGTGCGCAAGAGCGGACGTGAAATGCAAAAAAGAACAAAAACTGGAGTCAGTAAGAAAGTGCGACTTATTGTTTTTTGTTGTATGGTTTTTTGTTTTTTTTTTGGTTTTGGCTTTGGCTTTGGTTTAGTTTTTATAGTTTACTATACTTTGTTTTTGTTTCATTGTGTTTTTTTGCGTATTGCTATGTGTTTGGTTGGCATTTGTAGGGCCTTATAAAAAATCAGTTTTATTTTTTCCCAAATTCCGTTTTTTTTTTTTTTTTTTTTTTTTTTCATTTTTTATTTTTTTTTGTTTTAATTTTTCTATTCCGTTTTTTTTTTTTTTTTTTTTTTTCAGTTTTAATTTTTTTTACTCCATTTTAATGGTTACATAAAATTTTAGTAATCAAAAAGCATGTCTAATTAATTGAAATCATGAAACTTATACAATTTAACAACAATGTATTAAAAGTTTAACAATTTTTTAGGGCCCTATAAAATGTTTTTTTATTATTATTATTTAATAATATATTTATTATTATTATTATTATTATTATTATTATTATTATTATTTTATTAATTTATTATTGTTTTTTTATTTCTCAATTTTTGTTTTATTTTTAACAAATTCTGTGTTTTTTTTTGTTTTAAGTTTTCTTGATTCCATTTTAATGGTATAATTAAATTGTAATAATCAAAGCATGTCTAATTAATTGAATTCATAAAAACAACAACATTTATTAATATTTTTAAAATTCCTTTTTGTTGTTTTTCTGAAATTCTGTGTTGTGTATTTGAATTTTTCTGGCAATCAAGTGAAGGCAATAAACATATTAATTTAATTAATCTTTAATCATATGAAATTAAACAAACTTTTTTTTTGTCAAACAGGAAGAAAAATTGTGATTATTCCTTAAAATAGTTTTAATAATAATTCATTATTATTATTATTATTATTAGTGTTAGATTTATTATTACATTGAGACGTAGCTAAATTCTACTGTACAACAGTAATATATTTCTGTCACAATTTCTTCAAGTTAAACTGAACTTTTATTTTGACAGGTTGCCGTAAAGACCTTTGAGTTTGTGTTTATGATATGATGATAGTTTTTCTCAAATTAAACGGTAAAACAAAATTTGACAAATTCTGTGACATTCCACGTTATACAGTAAATCCCATTTTTATGACTAGATTCCGCAATTCCGTCTGCGTTTTCTGCATCGGAAATCATAGTGCCCTACATTTGTTTGGTTTTGTTTTGGGCCTTTTATATGTTGTTTTGTTTTTGACGCATGAGCTGAAATCTGCATTAGCGCCATCAGGAGGACCACATCTTGACCTTATAGGAGTATTTGAAGTGAATTTGTTGAATCAAAGGTTTTTGTTGGGAATTAATGGCACCGTCAACATTTTTCTGTGACTGAGAGACAAAGGCGTCCTGATTAAGTATTGATGGTGCTATTAATGTAATATGTGCCATATATATCTAATGGGATAAGTGCTGTATGATTTGACTGTCCGAGTGATGGGTCGCCCAGCTCCAGATTGGCTGTGTCTGTGTAATTGACTGAGCGTATTGATTTTCAGGTTTGTGTGATTTACGGGATGGTTTTGGTCTGGAGTCGGGGAGGCCAGCGCTCCTGGGTAAAGTGTCTCCATTAGGCTCCTGTGTGATGAAGCCAATCTGGAAATGTCACTGAGCATTGTTAGTCAGGCTGAATGTGGGAATCTGACCCTAGTGTGTCTGGAAGAGGATTTCTGCCAGCCTGTCTCTGGTCTGGTTCTTCTTCACGATAGCAGAAGACCTCCTCAGCACCGATAGCTGCTTTAAAATAGAAACTCTATTGATTTATTGCTCTGTTGATCTTGCTCTGTTTTTTATTTGTACTTATCTCCTACTCTCAGGCTATGTGCGGCAAGAAAAAACATTTGAATTGAGTTTATTGTCTAAGGAAAGAATGACAAACTGAAGAGATTGTTTAGTTTGTGTTTGTCTTTGAGAGAATATTCTTACACATTTTTTATGCATTGTTGCATTATTCAGAATGTTACATTGTCATAAATGACCCAGAGATCTGGGACGCTGTGTTGACCAATCAGTGTCCAGGCCTGAAATTATCCAGTTTATAATGTTTAATACTGTATAAGCCCAAACAAAGCTTTTTTAGTGTAGGGACAATGTGAAACTAACAATTTACCCAAATTAGACCTAGACCTTTTTAAATAACTGTTAACATTTTACAAAATATCACAATCCAGTCTGACACCCAGTTAAAAACATCCTTCACTCTAAAAAACTCTGGGTTAAAAAACAACACAAGTTGGGTTGAAAATGGACAAACCCAGAGAATGGGTTGTTTTAACCCAGTGATTGGGTTAAATGTTTGCCAAACCTACTGGGTAGTTTTATTTAACTCAACTATTTTTTTTTAAAAAATTACTGTATTTCTTGCTTAAAATGAACCCAAATTATGTTGGAAATTAACATTTATTAATGTGTTTAATAAATGAACATTTATAATGAATAATAATTAATCAATAAACATTTATTAAATTGCTTGTTAATAAATGTTCACCTTTTTTTATTTTTTATTTCCAACCTGTTTCGGGTTCATTTTAAGCCAGATATATATAGTTATTTTTAAACAATAGTTGAGTTAAATAAAACTACTTAAAACAACTTATTCTCTGGGTTTGTCCATTTTCAACCTAACTTGGGTTGTTTTTAACCCAGCATTTTTAGTGTTTCAAGAAATGCTTCTGCAGGTTAAATATTAACCCTGCCCCGTTTACTACAGGGAATGTTTAAGGTTTCCCATTTCAGCAAGTGAGGCACTATGTGAGTGTGTATGTATATGTATGTATGTGTGTGTATGTATGTATGTATGTATGTATGTATATATATATATATATATATATATATATATATATAGTAAGAGTTGCAGACAGTTGTCAGGTTTACAGTCACAGGCTCCTGAAGGATTGAAAAAATAGAAGACTAGACATAAATATCACAGCGGTTTTTTAATTTCTATTAGTATTTTTTAAAAATGTCTAGTTTTAGTTATTATAGTACTTAAAGTAACTGAAAATAATAAATGTTGCTGTGGCAACTCGCTGAAACAAAATATATATATATATTTTTTTATTTCAGTAAATATTTATTTTATTTCAAAATACCACCAAACCAAAAAGGTGTTTTTTTTTTTTTTGTTGTTTTTTTTTTTTTGTTTTAGTTAACGGTAACTCTTTACAGTAAGATTAACATTATTTAATTCTAAAAATGATCAATACATTTGTTACAGTATTTATTAATCTGTTAACATTAGTTAATAAAAACACAGCTGTTTATTGTCAGTTCATGTCGGTTCAGGCTCATGAAATAATATTCACAGGTACGGTATGTGTTTGAGGTGATGCCAAAGGAGAAACGATGCCTGAAGCTCATGCACCTGTCACCTGTTAAGCAGGTTGACAAAGAAATATTGATTCAAAATAATACTTTATTTCATTTAAAATACCAACATGTATAAAAATAATATAGTAAAATATTTTGATGCAGTGCATTATGTTTGGAGACACTCATTCGTTTACCAGCGTTCTGCATTATACTGCAAGAGACGTGGAGCACAAAAGAAAACAAAAAACACACTACATGTCTAAAGATACAGTATAGTTCCATTACATTCATATAAGTGTGTGTGTGTGTGTGACGCATGACCGTCCTCTGACACACTCACACACACTCAAGAGCTCTGCTGCTTCTTGAAATAAACTTTTACAGCGGTGACTTACAAAGTCAGTGGAATGAAAGTCTCGTCGTCTCCTCCAGCATTCAAACACGTCTTCATTAAAGCCTTAAGCGGCTCCTCTATGAAGACCAGAGGCTCTTTGTTACATAATTGAGAGTCACACAGGGGAAATTTAATTATATTACAGCAAGATTTATCACCTCTGGCGTAACGCTCACCTGAGAGAGCCATTTGTCACTGAGATTACTAATAGCGGCGTGATGAATCAGCGCTGTCGGTTATTGAAAGACAAAAAATAAAATCAAGAGCATAAAATCGAATTTGATTTAAGAGAATTCATTTAGAGCAGATGCACATAGATTAATCTTGTATTTATATTAAGTCTTAATAAAACTGATTTTGATTCTCACGATTCAGTTTCTGATTCCTCAGTGTCCGGCGGTGTCGTCCGGCGTCAGGTTTATTGGCAGGAAAGGAACTCCATCAACACTTCCCAGGGGACTTTGGATGGGGTCACTATGGGATTGCAGTTTCCTGCCGTGTTGCATTGTGGGAGCTCAGGTCTCGGGGTTTCCACGTGCACGGCACAAGCATATGGTCACCAAGTTGTTCCCGTCTATATTTTCCATGGAAGAGAAGCATGTTTGGCTGAAGTACAAGATTCTGCTGCTTCTCTCAATGGAAGCTCCAGTTTGTCGTCGAGCGAAGGGTTATGTTTCACTTTGTGGCCTACAATGGCAGAGCGGCTTTCACTGTGTCACAGGCTGTTCTGGGAACAGCTGGTCTGCTCTGAACAGATTGAGGCCTTGTGTGAGCACCGTCTCTGATCAGTCACCTCCACCCACACTTTTGGCCCGCTGTCTGACCAGCCCGCGTCGAGCCAGGACAGTGAGCAGAGCTATTTTTTATATTAATATTAATATATTCATATTTTTAAAATAAGTATCTTCTGCTCACCAAGGCTGCATTTATTTGATTAAAAAATACAGTAAAAATTGTCAAATATTATTACAGTTTAAACCAGCTGTTTTCTATGTGAATATATAGTAAAGTGTAATTTATTCCTGTGATCAAAGCTGAATTTTCAGCATCATTACTCCAGTCTTCAGTGTCACATGATCCTTCAGAAATCATTCTAATATGATGATTTGCTGCTCAAGAAACATTTATGATTATTATCAGTGTTGAAAACAGTTGTGCTGCTTCAGATTTCTGTGGAAACTGTGATTCATTACCATTTAAATTCAGCTTTGATCACAGGAATAAATTACACTTTACTATATATTCACATAGAAAACAGCTGTTTTAAACTGTAATATTATTTCACAATTTTTACTGTATTTTTGATTAAAAAAAAATTAAGGATTCCAAACTTTTGACCGGAAGCACTTAACCTTTTGATGTTATTTAATATATATATTTTTTAATATTTATGCATTTTTTAAAAATCAAGTGAGCCATCGTTTTGACCAAAAATATACATTTGTAGCCACAGATTCAGAATGATTCAGAACTGAAATTTGTAAATGATAATAATAATTAAACAAATAATCAAGGCATGTTTTCTACACATTTTTTTTCAAAAGATAAACACAAGAAAGAATCATTTAGTTCATATCCATCAATTGAACAATACATAAACCTTAAACCTCGGACATCTTTCCAATATTCACAGTGTTGCTTCAATTATATCACCAGAAAAATATCTCTGGTTCAACTGCATTAAAAACTACACCGTGTAAAACTGACATGAAAATGTCAGTATGACAGAATAAGGTGTTTCCTCTTTTTTAGGAAATTGTAATTTAGTTCTATGTCACCTTATGGTCTTATGAGCCATTTATATCTGTATCTTCACATCAGATCATCATATGACAACATAACATGTGTGCAGGAACCCGGATCATAGTTCGCAGGAGAGCCGCTTGAGATTTGCGGTACACCACTTGTTCTTAAATAGCGTTAAAGTTGAGTTTGTTTGGTTGTATAGTGGTTAGTTGTAGTCTAGCACTGCTAGAATGCTGTGTGTGTGTGTGTGTGTGTGTGTGTGTGTGTGTGTGTGTGTGTGCACATTGCATGCCTGTTCAATGTGAACTTGAGCAGAGTGACTGAAAGGGAGACGGAGTGCAGAGAGCATTGACGTCTGCTTTATTGCATTGAGCAGGTGGTGGTAAAAGCCCCTCGTCTAATGCGATTACACGAGAGAGAGAGAGGGGGAATGGGTAGATGGATGAGCCTCCTCTTTTATTTGCTTTTGGAAATGCTATTACTGCATCCGTCCTGGAAGAGCCTGACTCTGAGCCAGGTTTGCCTCATAAAGGCAGGGCAGCGGCGGGATGAAGTAATCGCCCGTCCTCTCCATCACTGTCATGATTCAGACGGATCTGTACACCCTCAATGACAAAACAAAGACAACACATGACATACTTGTTGTGTGTGTTTATAGAAATGTTTATCATGCATTTATTTGTTATTTCTCTTCGATATGGTTTGGTTATGGTTCGATATGGCTTCTTCTTTATGCGCATATAGTCAGGGATATCACTGAAATTCAGGTCAGAAATGTTGTTTAGGTACAAAAGCAAACCAGTGGCAGAAGCAATAAACAATACCAATATTGAATTGATTGTTACATTTATTAATAATTATTAATGGTCAACTGAAAAAGGTTTTTCAGTTGCAGATATTTTCATGGGTGGAAAATGGCTGATATAATGCTCATTTACTATAAATACTTTAATTTATGTAGTAATAATAATAATAATTACTATTATTTTATTTTTTCATCTTATATTTATTTTATTATATATTTTATATTATTTTATTTTTTATTTATTTTATTTTTTTAAAATGTGTCTTATGCTAACCTGGCTGTCTGTACATTTTGGAACAGGCATGAGGAAGAATCTGTATAATTGCTGCCGTAGTGCTGGTGTCTATATAGGGGCTTTATGGAATAGTCTATAGGGACCCTCTGCCTCGGAGCTCTAACCACCCCATGGCTGCGTATAAAACACTAAAGACTTGTCTTTAACTGTCCCAAGTGTGCCGTTCCCCTGTGTTGGCATTTTGTTTAAAGAAGAGCCATTAGAATTACAATGACCCCTCATCCTGAGTCAGCACTGCTCCCGAGAGAGTGTAAATAAATAAAATAACAAAGCCACCTTAAAAAGGAGGACATAAGCACCTTGCTGATGTTTGATTTTGTTGATAATGTGCTTACACGGTAGGATTTTTACATTTTTATGTATTTACCTGAACCTGAGTTATGTTTGTTGAGCCATCGTATGGGAATATAGTTAATGCAGTGAGAGTTTAAGTACATGAATGTGTCTAGATATATGCCAGCATAAAGTATTATGAAGCCATAATGAACATGCATGCTGTTGTTATTGTGGACACTTCAACATAGAGTGAATAATTCTAGCTATCTTATTATCTGAATTGTTTAGATTTTTATTTTATTTACTTACTTATTTTTTGAGTACACATTAGCTTCTTTTCCATCAGCTAGGCTAGTTAAAATTTACTACACAATGTATGCTGCGTAAAAAAACAAAAACAAAAAACAACAAAAAAACAGCTATTCAGATTTTTTAATTTCAGCAATTATTGTGATACCATCACATGTCTGTGTGTGTCATATTGTTCTTAAATTCCATACTAAAGAATTTGAAATGTATTCAGTATTGGGGCATCAGAGCATTTCCCATGCATTAATCATAAACTTGCTTTGCATATTCAGAAACCACAGTTAGTTCCATCATAGACCAAGAGAGATTGTGCAAGGGACATATTTCATTTATTAGAAAGGGAGTAATTATGCAGAGTGCTGTTGGCAATCAACTGCGATGTGCTAAGAGGTTGAAAACCGTTCCCTCAGGCATTGTAATGGCTTCTCATTTCCACCTCATTGTGTGTGTCATGTACAAAATGACGTCTTGTCATTTTGTTTCTGTCTTGGGTTGCTGATCATTAACAGGTCAAGGTTTTTAGTGTTGCTGGCAAACTTTAAACCAATTTAGCTGGACCTGTCAGAGAACAGTACATGAGCGGTTAAAACAAAGACTCTCCCCTTCCTTTCTGTGGTGTACCCCAGGGTTCTGTCCTGGGCCCGTTCATCAAGTTTAAAAATATGGCTGGTGAGCACTAAAAGATACATTTGCATACATATATACAGCATGTGGCTAACCACACTAAAGTGACACATTTCATTTTGGTGACCTCCGGAAAGGAATGTAGCAAATTCACCCCCTAGTGGGAGGTGTAATGAACTGTCATTTAGTTTTGTTCGTCCATAGTGGTCTGTGGCGTTTTTGTTGGTTGTCTCCAGTAAAAGAGTGCAACAGCATTTACTTTCTGCATATTAATCATGTTGGGATTAATTAATAATCAATATTTAGCTAGCCATATAAATCAAATGACTGCTAATACTTTTGGAGGGAACATAATATGGCTTGCCCAAGGCTGTAGGGTTGAATAGTGTAAATAATCATTGATGACTTTACTCATCATAACCCAATTCTACAAAAGCAGCATGTATTTGCATAAAGTTAGACAGTTTTCAGCCTGTGCACATAGTTTTGATTGTAATACATCATATGCAGTCAGATGGTCAGAAGTTATATGGAAATCTCAAATTGGATCACCTGTATCTGATGGCCAAACAACATTTATCCTCCTTGCTTGTTGGATAACACACAAAGGAGCTTTTTATTAGTATGCAACCTGGCAGCATTATTTCTCTTGAGCTCCAGCCTTCTCTTACATCCGACATTATCTCCACAGGCTCAGGAAACTGTTGTGTGAAGGCCCACAATTCATTTCTGAGGCACCCAATGCATGATTGCAGTTTCATTGTGAGTAATTGGGTCTCGGTGGGACGTGGGCACTCCTCTGTGAATTCACTGAAGTCATGTCGGATTTGTCCCAGAACTCCCGCTCGCTGACCAGCCTGTCCGATTCATTTTTCAGCCCAGTCTGCTGTCATTTATTCAAAACCAAATTCATACTCTGTGTGCCCGCTGGAGTTTAGTGCTTTCTTTTGTTCTGAGCCCAACCCTTCCCTCTCCCCAGAGACAGTGTTGTCCTATATTTGCATCGGCAGTCTCCTACTCATCCGGTCCCAGTTTGAAATCGCACTTAAAAGACCCTGGATGCAGATGGATCTGCTGTGATCTGTCTAGTTGTTTTTCAATGCAAGAACACATCAGGGTTAGGTGAACTCATCATGGCATGATGTTGATTGCTACAACAAAACTAATTTTGACTTATACTGAATAACTTTACAAAAAAAAACGTTTTATAAAAAAAACTTGTTAGTAAGCGATTTCAGCACATTTATGTCTGGAGTGTGCAATATTTGTCTTCTACAATAATTAGGGGCCAAGCACTGAAGGTGTGTAGGCACCTATTGCATCCGTTTGCATTCTTCTTCTTCTTTTTCTTCTTCTTCTTCTTCTTCTTCTTCCATATGGCAACCCATAGAACCGCTTGCAGGAACCTTTCCGTCATTTTGAATTCTCCGAAAAAACGATTGTTTCGAACTCCTCCTAGGCTGTTGCTATGATTTTCATGAAAACTGAACCAGATCATCTTCAGACCATGCAAGCAAAAAGTTGTGGAATTCAAGTTAATTTGTCAGTTTTCGAAAAACGTGCGAATGAATTTTACATAGCGCTTGCGAAAATAGACTAAAGCTCTATCTCCTCACCGCTTTATCGTATTCAGACCAAACTTGGTCCATATCATCACAAGCATGATCTGAGGTTACATGCTGCGTTTCGGCACAGCGTCCCCTACTGGTCCGGAGATACGAAAAATGGCTATTTTTGCTCATAACTTCTGAACGGTTTGTCCAAAAAAGTGGTCATAAAAGTGGTAAAATCATGCTGAGTCGAATGACATCCAATTTTCCCATATCAGCCATTTTGGGCGTCGACCATTTTGAATTTTGTATTAAAGTCCTGTATTTGACGAACGCATGAACGTATCGTTACAAAACTCTGTATGGGTCATTGGCACAATGTCCTGTAGGAGTCTGAGAAGTTTTGGACCAAAAAAAGATTTACATGCTTATAACTTTGGATGTGGTTGACTTATTTTCATCTCGTTGGATTCCTGAATCCTTGCCGGGTCCAACGATACCAAACATGATAGGAACATTCGGGAATATCTTGGAAACCGTTAGTCCGATCTTGATGAAATCACCGTAGGAAAATCATAAACATAGATCGTTGATTTTATGCTAATGGTCAAATGTCAAAATTTTGATTGTTAGTGGCAAAAAAATGCAATCAAAGTCAGCTGTGGGTAATTTTTTATGTGTTCATACATATAAATATTTATAACTCCTAAACGAAATGAGATATTTTCACTAAATTTGACACGCTTATGTATGGGGGCTCTCTGAGGACACACAGAAAAAGTGGTGGGACTGCGCCACTTGTTGGCGCTATAATTGAACAAAACATAAAATTAGCTCTAACTACAGTACCGTTGGTCTGATTGACTTCAAAATTGACATGCAGTGTCTTTGTCCGTTGCTACCATACTCCACTATGACATTTGCTTCTGTTGTGCTCGGCCATTTAATTGCTGCTTGCAGCTATATTATTGTAATTGTTTTAACGAAGTGCGAGCTGTCACTCACTTCGCAAAAACCAAATAAAATATACACTTTGGGAGTGAGATTTAATGGCAATATCCCACTTAATATTGAGCTATTATTTTCCTTCAGTATTGCACACACCTATTTAGGTCTTGTATCTATACTATTGAAATGATGAGAATTTAACCTTAATGGATTGGCTCCATTTACTTTAATTGTAAAGGCCCCACTGTAACAAAAATTTCTTTGTTTTTTCTAAAGCAAAAGAGGGTCAAGTTGAATTAATTTCTGTGCTAATAAACATTATGCCACAAGTGCTATCGATTGAGCTTAAAGGAATAGTCCAAAATTTCCTGATTTTCATTCACGTCGTGAACTCAACCGTCTCATAATGGTGCTTTGCAGAGCTGGACCAAGGCGAGCATTTGTAGTTAAAAAGTATATAATATTTAAATTTTTTTCTGCTAGTATTTTCTCTGCTTTAGGGGTGTTCAGTCTCCTTTTGCCACCCTGATCTATTAGATATCTATTTTACAGCCAGTTCGATTACACTAGTGCTGAAAACACTGGACAGCGTCATGTCTGGTGTGTGTGTGTGTGTGTGTGTGTGTGTTAAAGATAGAGGCCACTCACGTACAGTATCTTGCTCGAGGAGCCCACATTGTTGGGCATGCTCAATATTTTGTGTCCATTGTTCCCTCCTAGCCTTCTCTTTTTCCCTCCTCTCCTCCTCTGCCTTTACCTTCCTTCAGAAGGTTATTACATAAGCTCCGGAGCTCTTTCGGCTGGCTCGAGGGAGGATAATTGAAAAGCGGAGCCTGGGATGAAAGCTCGCTATTCTATTTGGGTCTCTCAGTTCTGTGAAATAACGCAGAGAAAATGAAATGTACTGAGGAGCTGGAGCAGAGGAAAATAGGCCAGCCTCTTAAAACCGTGTCAGGGAGTTTGACATACCTGCCATGACATGGGAGCTCAGAGACTTTGTTATCGTCTTTCTTTAATAAAGATGCATGACGGCATGTGGCAGTTTGCGGTAAATGACGGCAGGAAAGAGCCAAATGAACTTTCACTGACTTTTCGAGAAGCAAGTGATAGTGTGTGAAGAGCAGCTTCTACGTGTGTGTGTGTGTGTGTGTGTGTGTGTGTCGACTTCTGAAATGAGACAAACTCAAAGTCCTCTCTCTGTGTTCAAGGGTTTCTAGGTCCAGTTTATCTGCTTTAATAGAACTGAGTTGAGTGGTCACTAAGAACCAGCTCGCTTACAAATCATTTTAAATTCATTTTGATTGCGAAGTGGCTAAAAGTGACTAAATGTGATGTCTGAGTGGGCTGGAGTCCAATTCGGACCTATTCGGACTAGTTTGTTGACTGGCATTAAAGGGTTAGTTCACCCAAAAATGAAATTTCTGTCATTAATTCCTCTCCCTCATGTCGTTCCACACCCGTAAGACCTTCGTTCATCTTCAGAACACAAATGAAGATATTTTTGATGAAATCCAAGAGGTATATGACTCGTCCATAGACAGCAATATAATCAACACTTTTAAGGTCCAGAAAGACATCATTAAAACAGTCATGTGACTGCAGTGGTTCAACCTTAATGTTATGAAGAGATGAGAATACTTTTGTGCGCAAAAACAAAACAAAAATCACGACTTTATTCAACAATCTCTTCTCTTCCCTGTCATTATCCTTACGCAGGTGATGCAGTAAGCACAGTGAAGCTTCCGTGTTTACGTCCGAATGCCGGCTCAGTATTGGCCGAAGCTGATCACGTGATCAGCGCGATGCATGCGTGTGATGCTGACGCAGGAGTCGGCTAATAATGAGTCGGCGTTCTGACGGAGAACCTGGAAGCGCTGGACGTAAATAACGTATGAGAATGACACAGAAGAGATTGTTGAATAAAGTCGTTATTTTTGTTTTGTTTTTGCACACAAACAGTATTCTCGTCTCTTCATAACATTAATGTTGAACCACTGCAGTCACATCTTTAAAAACTAGCTAGATTTAAGATGTTAATAATTGTGGAAATGACAGTCGGCCATCAGCATCTCTTGGACCAAATGGGAAATAAGTCACTTCTGAACAATCGAGCGATTACGTCATTTACATCAACTCATATCATGTGGCTCTTAAATGTTTAAGTGACTTTTTATTTTAAAAAATCATTTAATAAAGACAACAGTCCCCCCCAGATTAGTCCCTCCCAAAGCGACTCCTAGATTCAGGTCAGGACAAACATAAGCACTATTTTGTACACTGCGACTGTTTACCGATAACGGCAGAGAGCTGCGGTGCATTACAGCGATAAGACAAAGAGATGTACAGAATAAACCTCTCCCAAACCGGCACTCAATCTCTGTCTGACTGGAAAACTTTCATTTGAATTACACCTGCTCTGGTTTTCCCCTCCTGCTTCCATCTGTTCTAAGTCTCCTATCTTTCCCAGCACACTAATAGGAAACCGGCAGTGCTGTCGAACCATCAGATGATGCTATCGCTGTCCTCGGCTGCATGGCGAGCGTAGCAGCTTTTGTGTTCAGTTGCTGTCTATGAGAGTTCAGTTTCCACAGTGTTCTGAGGCAATACTGAGACTCGACACAGAGCGCTGCGATTATTTATTCAGGAAACGCAGCGCTTGAGAGGTTAAGAGGGCCGAGTCAAGCGGCCAGTCGCCTATTAATTGTCTTTGATCGCCTCTTGATGTATAATTTATAACTCTGAACCCTGAAGAGTACGAGGCAACATCTTGTGGAAAACCACATGAATATGGCAAAGACACACTCGACTGAACAGAAGACGCGATGACCTGTTGGCTGCGGTCGTTTACAGAATATAAGTTTATGTGTAAATGAGGAACCTGGCTGAAACTGTACAGCACACGGTATCTCTTTTAGGTATAAAACTAGACCGGAAAACATCTGAGTCTCAGCGCAGAACGCTAAGCTGTCTCGTCTGTCAACGGCAACAAAGTCTTTATCAAGACACCCTGGCAAAAAGACGGTGAGCGGTGAAAACAAACACAGAAATGCTCCGTCAAAGCCTAAAAACAACATGTTTAGACGGTGCAAACGCTGGCAGTGTCAGATATGATCCAGAAAAGGTGCAGCGCATATAAAGTTAAACTCACAAACAGAATAAGTTACCTACTTTTGCTGAAAGACAAGCCTAAAGTGGATAACTTCTCTTCTCTGATGACGAGGGCGGGGCAACCTGTCACTCACATGAGATCCACCAATAGCAAACCACAACCATCCAATCAATTCCCCACGGACAAAATCAAGCCCCGCCCTACATTTGTTCTGGTTCCAGAAGCGTTTCACTCGGATATACGACACAATAGGGAAGAAAAGACCAGCTCATTTCCCTTTCATGCCGACTTTAAGTAGTTGTTTTCAGCACTTGTCTAGTATGTGAGAATTATTTGCTTAAATCTTTTCAAATCAGAGGCCTAAGAGAATGAAATCAACATCTGTTCTGGGATATGTAATATAAATGTCCCTGTCTGTTCCTGACGGAGATTGGTTAGTGTGGACATCATCTCCATGGATCCCGCTCTAGACCGAGGTCAATTAAAACTACAGTTAGGTCACATGACTGAGAACCGGCGAAAAGAGGAGGTTTTCATTAGGATTTAATGAGGATACACGGGCGCACACATCCATACATGCGCTATAATCCAGTCAAGTGCCGTTTAATTAACATGCGAGGAATTGCATTTCAGAGGAGAGTCATTTTGACACAGGCTTCACATTAAAATAACATTTCAGAAGCTTTAGGCTGTTTTCACAGTTGATTCAATTGAAATTCAGTAATTTTACATCCTTTAAGGGTTAGTTCACCCAAAAATGAAAATTCTGTCATTAATTACTCACCCTCATGTCGTTCCACACCCGTAAGACCCCGTAACTGATGTTGTTTTGTTAAAGATTTTGCATGCCTTAATTCTCAGTTTTCCAACACATTCACACGGAAGTTATTTTTCATATAAAGGCTGAATATTTAACATGGCTAGGAAGAAAAGTAATTTCCCTGAATTGTTTCAGACAACACTTTTATGAATTTGTTCTAAAGCTGCACAGAAGCAACTTCCCAGAAATCATCAGTTGTTCTTATCTGAGCTCTGAAGTGGCCCGATCGTCCAGCCATGACCGTTATCACAGCGATGAGGAGACGAGGACCGTCGCGCTCGCTCTCCATCGCTCTCAGTCATCAGATGCGCCAGCTGTCCAAATCCATTACAGCAGTCACTGCTGCAGAGACACACTTTTGACTCCGCACGTCTTTTTCTGTTTGTAATTAGCCGTCTGCTGAATGCTAACAGGAGAATGAGGTTGGGTTTAAAAAAGGGTCTAATTAAGGACAATGAGAAAAGGGAAATCAGGACGTCCCTTAATGAAGACCAGGAGATCTGCCAAATTGCAATTCCTCATGTAATAAACCAGAAATGGCGTCGTCGACAGGTGGTGTTTAAAAATCACAATGGCTGTTGTGAACGTTTACTCATTCTCTAGTGGTAAGTTATACAAAAAGTCTTTTTAAGGAGTGTGTGTGTGTGTTATTATATATATATATATATATATATATAGTACCTGTCAAAATAATTTTTTTAATATTTTTGAAAGTAGTCTCTTCTGCCCACCAAGGCTGCATTTATTTGATCAAAAATACAGTAAAAATTGTGATATATTTTTCCAATGTAAAACAGCTGTTTTCTATGTGAATATATGTTAAAATGTAATTTATTCCTGTGATCAAAGCTGAATTTTCAGCATCATTACTCCAGTCTTCAGTGTCACATGATCCTTCAGAAATCATTCTAATATGATGATTTGCTGCTCAAGAAACATTTATGATTATTATCAGTGTTGAAAACAGGACAAATAAGACTTATAATAGAAGTTTTAACCAAGTAAACAATGAATCTAGATATTGTAGGCCTGCCATTTTTCATTCACAGTTGACAGGCTCACGGCGCACAGCATCCTTCATTAGCTGGAAGTGATTAAGTGTCGTTCAGCGAGATGGCAGATTCAGTGCTGATTCTCAGCCGAACGTGCGCCAGGAGCCGCTGATGCATCAGTCTGGGCAGGACAGGAGAGCGTTGTCACTTATTCTGCTGCAGTCTGTCATTTTACAGAAAATGTGCTGCTGAAAAGCTGTTGAGAAGGTGTTGAAAGGGAGAGCGTGTCTGTCTGAGGAGGAACACTGCTCAATTGAGATCTCACTTTCTCAGACACAAACAGCCATCGTCTCTCTCTCTGCCTCAGTAAGTAGGCCAGTGTAGCCTGAAGAACTTGCTTTCAGAACACACACACACACACACACACACACACACACACACACACACACTGAGGCTCTGTTCTAAAACCTAGTGAACTATCTCACCTTTAGATAAAAGGTAGACAAAACCTTTGTTTACCTTTTTAAATTCATGTTCCTGGTAATCTTGAATCAGAACATCTTCTCCTCCCTCTTGCAGCATCTCTTCTCTTCTCTGATGACGAGGGCGGGGCAACCTGTCACTCACATGATATCCACCAATAGCAAACCACAACCATCCAATCAATTCCACACAGACAAAATCAAGCCCCGCCCTACATTTGTTCTTGTTCCTGAAGCGTTTCACTCGGATATATGTCACAATAAGGGAGAGAAGGTGTGCATAGGACTATCAAATATGACTAATCAAATACACAGCAGTGTATCATAAATGAACAGGCCTAATGAAGAGCAACAGTTGATTTCCGGAAGTAAAAATCCCATTCATTTTTTCCATAGGGGAATTAAATAAACTATAAGCGGTTAATGACAGATCCGATGTGAGCTCTGAGGTTGTTAATCAGTGGTGTATGAATCTGTTGAAGCCATCAGTCCACGTTATTTCAACTTGTCTTTGAAGTAATCGTGTTTAACATCAGAATTCCTGGTGGAAAAACTACATTACCCATGATTCCAGAAACCTCCACCAATCAGAGAATCACACCAAATTAATGCTTTAGCTCACACCAGTTATGTTAGTATCACTGATATTCTATTATAGTTTTTGTCAATATTTTGAATAAGATTTTATTTTAATATTTTCTATATTTTTTAAATTTTGTACTTGTTTCTTTAGTTTGTATTGTTTTTTTTTTGTTTTTTTTTTTAAATAAATGTCTATATTGATTTTTATTCACTTATATTAGTTTTAGCTTATTTAGTTAATGTCACTTTGTAAACCTGCTGAAATAAAAGTTTAGTTTTTTAATATTTTAATTGATTTCAGTTATTTCAAGTAATTCATGATAAGTTCATGATAATAACCCTGGCCACTCCCATAAAGCACAGAAAACTACTTGAACATTTGTGTATATATATGCATATTTTGCAATGTTGTTTCTATCACTATAATTTACATCGTTAAATAAGTATTTTTAGATTTCTCAATCATTTTTCCATAATTTCCATGGTTATTTGCAATGCTTCATGGGATTGTAGTTCTTTCCTTCATTATGTCTTTTTGTCCAGTTTTTTAAATACTCTTTATCCACGTTTGTAATGTTCTCCTCATCACTGAATGGTTCGGTTCATGGTCTACAACTCCTAAACAAAGACTTTTTATTGTCTGATCCGTAAGGCCATTGAAAACCACTGTGCGGTTCAGCCGCGTTTGAGAATGGTGTGTGTGTGTCAGTGTTTATGTCTGTGTGTGTCTGTGTGTGTCACGCCATAAACATTATGTCATGTTGATCCGGAGCAACTCGCAGATGGTTGAATAAACTGCGGTCCTGTTTACTCAGAGTCAGATGGCCTTCATTACCGCTCCGCTCAGATATATGCCTGATGAGGCTTTTTACACCACGCTTGTCCTTCTATTGTGTTGCTGCGGTTTATGAGGTGCTGCGTGTGTTTTCTGCTTACTGAATGATGTGAGCTCAGCAAATGAGACGCATATAATTGTCTTTCAGTGCCAGAAGTTTCTCAATGGTGATTCGACTGAGCGCTTTAATTCAAGTCAGTTTGCCTGTGATATTAGTGCTGGTCACTGATGTGGGAAGGTGACTTTTAAAAGTGAGTCTGGAGAAACATTGAGCTGTGCTGCTCATGTGGACGACGTCGGTTCGAGTCTGACGTGTGACATTTTTCCCTCATTGCTTTTAGAAAACGTTGCATCCGTTTTGAACTCTAATGTTCCTTTTAGAGAATCAATGTAGTCTGATTCAGTGAACAAATGACTCAATTTAGTGAATCAAACGTACTGTACAGCTTACAACTGTGAGACTTCAATCAGGTTGTTCTAGTTAATGAGGCACATTATGTAATAATGTTATAATATAATTATTGTTTAGTATTGTTAAATAGGTAATGCCACACCTTGTGCAATTATTGATATCTTCTAATTTGGCAGCGCAATTGCATTTCTTTTTTTCCATACATTTTTTCCTTACAAGTACAAACATAATTGAAACCATTTCTAGTCAGCAAAGCCAAATTACAAAATGATTTACATTTCTTTGTGCTTTTCTATGCATGGTTTTCCAAGAAATACCTTGCAATTTATACACTACCTGTCAAAAGTTTGTAGTTGGTATGATTTTTTTTTTTAAAGATATTAATACTTTTATTCAGCTAAGATCAAAAGTGACATTAAAGACATTTATAATGTTACAAATGATTCTATTTCAAATAAATGCTGTTCTTTTGAACTTTCTGTTCATCAAAGAATCCTGAAAAATAAAATGTATCACAGTTTCCACAAAAATCTGTTTTCAACATTGATAATAATCATAAATGTTTCTTGAGCAGCAAATCATCATATTAGAATGATTTCTGAAGGATCATGTGACACTGAAGACTGGAGTAATGATGCTGAAAATTCAGCTTTGATCACAGGAATAAATTACACTTTACTATATATTCACATAGAAAACAGCTGATTTACATTGTAATAATATTTCACAATTTTACTGTATTTTTAATCAAATAAATGCAGCCTTCGTGAGCAGAAGAGACTTCTTTCAAAAACATTAAAACATCTTCCCGCCCCCAAACTTTTATTATTGGTTGAGTCAAATATTCTCTTGACCTACAAAGATAAAACTCAATTAGCAGAAAAAAAAAATGGCTAAGTCAGTGAATTTTGATTGTTTTAAGAAATGAAAGGAAAAAAATATGTTTTAAAACTATTGCATTCCCCTGAGAAATTTGCATTCGCTCACAAAGAACTCAAAAGGTTTGCGAATGAACGTAAATTTTCTTGGGAGAATGCAAAATCGTTGGCTTATTAATTTTTCTCCCACCCCATATTTTTTGGTGGTGACGGGGCATTGCGGCACAAAACCTTCCTGAATTCTCTCCCGTGGAACAGACACAGATTTTTCTGTGGTGTCATGCAGCTCTGTCCTCTGGCATGTTCTTACCCTGTGACCTACACACACACACACACACACACACACACACACACACACACACACACACATTGCAAACACCCTGTGGCTCGGCTGTGGACTCGTCCTGTGTCAGAAGCAGCAGTCGTGATGCTCATGTCTGTTCCTGAGATGTGTGTTCTCAGTGCTCGTTTCGGTCGCTGTATCCCACTCTGGTTCTGTTTGTCCGCGGGGAGTCCAGATTCATCACGGTCTCATCACATTCTCATCGTGTCCCTCTGAACCCGAGATTGAGAGAAGATTCCCTCGACAAACAGCTTCATAAAGGATGCGTCTCTCTGTGTTTGTGTTGAGAGTGAGAGAGTAACAGTGTTCCTGTCGTCCTGGCAGACGGCCATGTTCTCCTCTCAGTGTAATTGTCATTTTTATCTGATGCTGAAGATCACTGTGAAATCCACTCGTCCACCATATCTACAGTAGTTTTTGTGTTAGTTGTCACTATGTTTTCATATTGATGGAGAGGTTTTTATCTTTACAAACACCTCCACAGACTCTCAGGTCAAGCAGGGACTGTATAAAACAGCACTTTATAGTAATGTTGATTCATAAGAACATTGACATATATAATTATGATATATTATATTGGCATTATGCACAATATGGCATATAAAAAAAATATTTAGGGCTGTATGATTTCCATGATTCCTTCCACATTTTCTACATCGTGGAAATCGGAAATAGGGACCTAAATGATATATATTATAATGTTAACTTGTATATCAAATCATTATTTTGGAAATCGGCATCTTCAAGGACCCTCGGATGAAAGGATTTTCTGAATGAAAATTTCCTGATAATTTACTCACCCCCATGTCATCCAAGATGTTCATGTCTTTCTTTCTTCAGTGGAAAAGAAATGAAGGTTTTTGAGGAAAACATTCCAGGATTTTTCTCCATATAGTGGACTTCACTGGGGTTCAACGGGTTGAAGGTCCAAATGTCAGTTTCAGTGCAGCTTCAAAGAGCTCTACACGATCCCAGACGAGGAATAAGGGTCTTATCTAGAGAAACCATCGGCCATTTTCTAAAAAAATAAAATTATATACTTTTTAACCACAAATGCTCGTCTTGCACTGCTCTGTGATGCTCCACGCATTATGTAATCACATTGGAAAGATCACGCGTGACGTAGGCGGAAGTACCGATCCAGTGTTTACAAAGCGAACATGCAAAGACTTTACAAAAAAAGGTAAAACAACGATGTTGGACAATTTTGAAGTTGGAGGAGAAAATGAGATGGAGTTTTTCGTCCTACTGCGGTACTTCCGCCTACGTCACGCGTGATCTTTCCAACGTGATTACGTAATGCGTGGAGCATCGCAGAGCAGTGCAAGACGAGCATTTGTGGTTAAAAAGTATATAATTTTATTTTTTTTAGAAAATGGCCGATGGTTTCTCTAGATAAGACTCTTATTCCTCGTCTGGGATCATGTAGAGCTCTTTGAAGCTGCACTGAAACTGACATTTGGACCTTCAACCCGTTGAACCCCAGTGAAGTCCACTATATGGAGAAAAATCCTGGAATGTCTTCCTCAAAAACCTGAAGAAAGAAAGACATAAACATCTTGGATGACATGGGGGTGAGTAAATTATCAGGGAATTTTTATTCTGAAGTGAACTAATCCTTTAAAGGAAAATGGTTCACTCAAAATGAAAGTCTTTCATCATTAATTCACCCTCATATCATTCCAAACCCGTAAAACTCCTTTTGTGTTTCATAGAAAAACAGAAACTCGTACCTGTTTGGAGCACTGCGAGTAAATGATGACAGAATGATCTTTAAGGCACATGTAATTTCAGTATCACTCAACAGATTTCTGTCAGTATAATACATCATTTATCTCTCGTTGATTATCAATGTAGTCTTTGCGACAGAAGACATACAGTGTTATGAAGCACACTTCTACTGTCCTAGGGCTGCAGATGGTGTAAGTCCATGTCCGTTCCAGGGTTCGGGAAGCTCTGAGCGCGTCCCAGGCCTGTTAGAGCAGATGGCGGATTATCCAAACAAGCGGACAAATTACCCATACTCCCGTTGTGCGCTCGGGCCGCGGTGAGGGTGGCGGAGCGCCCGGCCTGCAGAATCTGAGCCAGTGGGTCAGCTGGCATAGAGCACAGTTCATTTTCATTTGTTGCTTCACTCACTCCATCTTTTTATGTCAGAATCATGTTAATTTGCATGCTTTTTTTGTGCAGTGTGCTTCATGGATTCAAGCTGTAATGCGTCTTAATTTTTGGCTTTTTGGTTTTATATCATATATTAATTTGCATGCTTTTTTTTCTGCAATGTGCTTTTATTGATTCAACATGTAATGCATCTTCATTTTTTTATTTTTTGCTGTTTTGTATCATTAATTTGCATGCTTTTTGATTTGTAGATTCAATGTGTAATGTATCTTAATATTTGGCTTTTTGCTTTTTTGTATCATATATAAATTTGCATGCTTTTTGAAGTATTATTTATAGATTCAATCTGCAATATATTTTATTTTTCTTATATTTTCAGCTTTCTTGTATCACATTAATTTGCACTTTTTTTGTGCAATGTGCATTTATTTAGTCAATGTGTAATGCATCTTAATTTTTGGCTTTTTGCTTATATATCATATTAATTTGCATGCTTTTTGCAGGATTATTTATAGATTCAATCTGCAATATTTTTTATTTTTCTTATACTTTTTTTTAATCACATTAATTTGCATGCTTTTTGTGCATTGTGATTTGTAGATTCAATATGTAATGCATTTAAATTTATTTATCTCATAATTTTGTTTTTTTGCATATTGATAGGTTAGTTACTGGAGTGCATCAGGCAAACACGTTGCTGGCCAGGCTTAAACCTGCATAGTATGCATGAGCACCAAGACTGAAAATGTCTCAGAATCACATGCACTAACCTCGTTTACAACTAAGAGCTTCAAGTAAAAGGGAGTTTGAGAGACAGTGCTAGTGTGCTTCTCTATAAACGCTGGTGTTCTTCATAAAGCCACAGTGTTCACTAATAAATTTCTTTTTACTCCCACAAAGTGCCATTCATGTACTTAATTCAATCAAAGTTAAAACACACAGGATCTGCCGGCCTCAAGCTCTCTCCACTTCAGACCGTCAGTACAGCTGATGCTTTCGGTGCTTCAGTGCTGCTTCGATTCCAGGAAAAAAAGTTACTTAAATGCTAGAAAGCCTGAGATGCGCTTTAACCCGCATCATCATCACATGGAAGCGCACGCAGAATCACTCAATATGGCTAATTCACCAGTCTGGCAGACAGCAGAGCAAACGCAGATCGTGATGAATTGGCTCTTTAACCTGCACTACAGCTCACACTGATCAAATGGCTTTTTGTCTAATTGCATTGCTCTGTTTGCAGTCACTGACTGATGTCGGATCATTGTCCCGGTGCAGAAGCAGCAGGAAACGACAGCATTTCAGTGTGCTGCTCGGATAGATTGTGAATGCCTGATGGGTGTTATTAATGATGCTGTGAAACTGAACCTGTGCACATCTGAGGCTATTGTTGTTACACATTCAGACACTGACAAGCCCGAGAAGTCATTATAATGAAACTTTCCTGTCTATATCCTCTGTTTTCTCTCAGGGTTGTGTACTTTATTTGAGGATGTTCAGAAGTAAGCAGTGTTTTAGTAGTGAACACTTTTCTACTTGAGCGCCCTCCAATTTGGAGAATGACAGAATGAATTTAAAAACCTGTGAACAGTTCTTAAAGGGGTGATTGATTATGATTGGACTTTTTTAACTTTAGTTAGTGTGTAATGTTGCTGTTTGAGCATAAACAACATCTGCAGAGTTACGACGCTCAAAGTTCAATACAAAGGGAGATATTTTCTTTTACAGAAATCTCTGTTTAAGGACTACAACAAACGGCTGGTAGGGACTACAACGAGCTTCTTCCCAGGTTGGTGACATCACTAACCCTAAAATTTACATAAACCCCGCCCCCAAGAACACACAACAAAGGGGGCGAGGCCATGTTGGGCTGCTTTAGAGAAGAGGAAGAGTTGTTGTAGTAGAGTGTTGTTGACATGCCGTCATTTTACGGCGGACTGCTTCACAAACGAGGGTCAATTCAACGAAAAAAGATTTGAATCAACTCCACAGTAACTACATAAATTTATCCACTAACCATTCAGAAACGTCTAAAAGTTGTAACTTCTTCCTGAGTCTCTCCATCAGTGTCGACTCTGGTTTGAACAATGTAAGGCTGAACACCGTTACTGACAATCCTCATTTTGGCTGCGTGAGATTCTCCAGCTTTGTTGTTGTTGAGCAAGGGGTGATGAAGGGGAAAATAAGACCACAGCTTACCACACCTCTCTATCCATTTGTATGTCGGCAAATATAATAAATAAATAAATAAATTAAAAAAAATCATTGATTTCAAGGCATGTTGAAGTAGATGAAAATTTAATGGGACTTTATGGGAAACTCTGAGTTCAACCCCTCCCCTTCTTGACAGGAATCAGCAACATCCTGTGTCTCAGGAGGAAGAGCAAGACATCAGTCTGGAGTCTCTCACACACACACACACACACACATTTGCATGCTTTTCGACAAAATCTGGTCCAAAATTTCAGCTAAAACGATACAAAAACGTAAATCCATTTTCATTTCTCAGAGCATGGGGGAAAACGCAAGTAAACCTTTGGATTGAACCTCTTCCTCAGCAAGAACCTCCTCCAACATTTCCTGTATTTGCAGATCAACAGCCTGAGTGAACCTCGCAGCATTATTCTGTACACACGTTCATCTCAGGAGTGTATCTGATGTAAATCCATCTCTCCTGCTGAAGCGTTTAAATCAAACCTGCGGTCGTTTTCACCAGCGTGTTCACAGCTGGATGTGGGTGTTGCGTAAAACATGATCTTTTTATGGCATTAAAAGTGAAAATGTGAGATATTTATGACATTATGTATATAATTAAGAGAAGAAATTAATTATTAAGCATTGTTATTGACACTTTGTGACCCCAGAATGTCTTGAAAACGAACTGGAGCACAAGTTCAGCGGACTTCCTCTTCAAACGCATGCTCTCTGATCAGGGTGAGAGAGGTCAGGTGTGTTTCCCAGCAGCAGCCATTACTCGTGTATGACGCGGCTTGTTCATTCAGAGATCTGCCACCTCAACGCTCTGGTATTTGAGCGGGCCGTCCAAAAACAACACAAGATCTTGGCAGTGGAGAGATGGGTGTGAAGGAGGCTACGCAACAGTTTACATCCTCGTGTGAGATGAGCGCCGTCAACACGCGTGTGTGAAAGGAGACTGACATACGTGCGTTTGTGTGTGTAACACTGATAATAATCATGAATGTTTCTTGAGCATCAAATCATCATATCAGAATGATTTCTGAAGGATCATGTGACACTGAAGACTGGAGTAATGATGCTGAAAATTCAACTTTGATCACTGGATATAAATTACACTTTACTATATATTCACATAGAAAACAGCTGATAATATTTCACAGTTTTTACTGTATTTTTAATCAAATAAATGCAGCATTGCTGAGCAAAAACATTAAAAATCTTAATGATTCCAAACTTTCGAACAGTAGTGTATATCAGTTAGTAGTTATTATTAGGTTTTAATTGATGAGTCGAGCTAATCGATCTGTTTCTTTCCGTTTCCTCCTTTCTTTGTCATTGTGACAGTATTCCTTCATGAAAGTTATTGAAGCTTCCCTACAGTCATTTCTTTATTTAAAAAGTGTCTTTTGTCTAGACATTTAGTAGAAGAGAAGAATTGAAACCCGATATTGTGACTGTGTTTCATGTGTCTGTAGGTGTTGCTTTTGTGTGTTTTGTGGTGGATCAGCAGCAGTGTGTGTGTGTGTGTGTGTGTGTGTGTGTGTGTGTGTGTGTGTGTGTGTGTGTCTCTGGTCTGCATGCTGAGCGCCTCAATCACAGTGATGGATGTAAACTGGAATGGGTTGATCGATCCTTATGCAGTTTGTCAGCTGGCGCTCCTGAGTCTGCGATTTCACAAGCATCTGCACATCTCTCCACGGGTCACAGTGAGAGCAGAGATCTGTAGTGTGATTCTGCAGAGATTGTGTGCAGGGCTGACTGTGCTTGAAATATATATATATATATATATCTCACCGGCCACTAACTTTATTAGGTACACCTTGCTAGTACCGGGTTGGACCCCCTTTTGCATTCAGAACTGCCTTATTTCTTCGTGGCACAGATTTAACAAGGTGCTGGAAGCATTCCTTGGAGACTTTGCTCCATGTTGTCCTGATATCAGTTGCTGCAGATTTATCAGCTGCACATCTATGATGTGAATCTCCTGTTTCAGCACATCACAAAGATGCTCTACTGAGATCTGGTGACTGTGAGGCCATTTGAGTTTAGTGAACTCACTGTCATGTTCAAGACACCAGTTTGAGATGATTTGAGCTTTGAGACGTGTGTTATCCTGCTGGAAGTAGATCAGAAATGGTCCACTGTGGTCATAAAGAGATGGACGTGGTCAGCAACAATACTCAGGTCAGCTGTGGTGTTTAAATGATGTTCAACTGGTACTAAGAGGGCCAAAGTGTGCCAAGAAAATACGCACTAGCGTTCAAAAGTTTGATCACAGGAATAAATTACTCTTTACTATATATTCACATTGAAAACAGCTGTTTTACATTGGAATAATATTTCACTGTTTTTTACTGTATTTTTGATTCTTGATAAATACAGCCTTGGTGAGCAGAAGAGACTTTTTCAAAATCATTAAAAAAATATTATTGACCCCAAACTTTTCACTGATTTATTTTATTTTATTTTATTTTATTTTATTTTATTTTATTTTATTTTATTTTATTTTATTTTTTATTATTTTATTTTGTTTTATTTAATTTTTATTTATTTTCATTATTTTATTTTATTTTATTTTATTTTATTTCGTTTTATTTTTTATTTTATTTTATTTTGTTTTATTTAATTTTTATTTATTTATTTATTTTCATTATTTTATTTTATTTTATTTTATTTCGTTTTATTTTATTTTTTATTTTATTTATTTATTATTTATTTATTTATTATTTTATTTTGTTTTATTTTATTTTGTTTTATATTATTTTATTTTATTTTATTTCGTTTTATTTTTTATTTTATTTATTTATTTATTATTTTGTTTTATTTTATTTTATTTTGTTTTATATTATTTTATTTTATTTTATTTTTTATTTATTTTTTATTTATTTATTTATTATTTTATTTTGTTGTTTTATTTTATTTATTTCTTTATTTTTTATTATTTTATTTTGTTTTATTTAATTTTATTTATTTATTTATTTATTTTCATTATTTTATTTTATTTCGTTTTATTTTTTATTTTATTTTTATTTTTTATTTTATTTTATTTTATTTTATTTTATTTTATTTTATTTTATTTTATTTTATTTTATTTTATTTTATTTTATTTTATTTTATTTTTCATCCACTGTTGGACTGTAGAAACCTCTCTGAGAGCAGATGTTAGTTTGCCAGCTCACTTTTGGCAGCAGTGTGGTTTTCTTTCGGGAAGTGATGAGTATATCTTCCCTTACTCTTCATCATCCGTTCATAATCATGGCTGTTGGCTGACGTGTTATATGTAGTAATCGCAGCGTGTGAGAAGCTGCTCGGCCTTTCTCTGCCCGTTCCTGATCTCAGACCAGCTTTAGCAAGCACTTCATAACTTGAACTCTTTTAGGGAGCTCTTGTGTGTTCAGTATGAAAA
This sequence comes from Mylopharyngodon piceus, assembly GCA_039654765.1. Taxonomy (NCBI): domain Eukaryota; kingdom Metazoa; phylum Chordata; class Actinopteri; order Cypriniformes; family Xenocyprididae; genus Mylopharyngodon; species Mylopharyngodon piceus. The sequence continues at coordinate 13,276,480 of CM077458.1, read as the reverse complement.
GGCCCCCTGTAAAAACATCCCGCACGGCCCGCAGCCTTCATTAGCTGATATGTGCAGTAAAAGTAAATGGTTTGCTGACTGATGTTTGGTGCAGATTCCCGCTGTGAGAGAGGAACACGTCGCATGAGGTCTGGGAACGTGCCAGAACAGACTTTCTGCTGGCAAAGACGAGAGATCTGGGAACGAGGTAACGGCTCCGACACATTCTAGCAGACCGACAGACTTCTGACATTATTTAATATGTTGTTTTGCAAGATGTGATTTCGTCTTTCCAGGACGTTAAACCCTCGGAAAGCTCATTAAGTTTATGCCCGGACACCTGTTGCTAAGTAAACCATTAGGCTGTTTTCCGGATTCTTAGCATTTCGAGCGAATGGCTGTTTCGTTGTGTGTGATGAGATGCTGTTATAATTAACAGTGTGAGATTTAATTACAGACCAACATTCAGCAGGATGAGGTTTAGTACAGAAGCTGCTCAACAACTACACTGTGTCTGATGACTGAACCTGAAGTCCAGTGATCAGTGTGATCCGTTCACTGGCAGTTTCCAGAAGTACTTCCCACATGAATCTGTGTATGGATATTACTTTCCATTACCGTGTGATGGCATGAATCAGAAGATATAGTAACTGTTTTTTTATTCATTTAATTTAATTTAATTTAATTTTTTTATCTTTTTTTTTTTTTTTTTTTTTTTGGTATTTTATTATTTTTTATCTATTTTTATTAATATTACTTTCCGTTATTTTATTTTATTTTATTATTTTTTTTATTTTATTTTAATCATTTTTTCTGTTTGTTTTCTCTTGGTATTTTTTTTATTCTATTTTTTTATTTATATTACTTAATTTTATTTATTTTATTTTATTTTATTTTATTTTTTATTTTATTTATTTTTTAATTTAATAATTTTTTCAGTTTTTTTTTCTTTTGGTATTTTTTTATTGTATTTTTGTTGATATTACTTTCCGTTATATTATATTATATTATATTATATTATATTATATTATATTTTTATTTATTTATTTATTTATTTATTTATTATTTATTTTTATTTTTTATTGTATTTTTATTAATATTACTTTCTGTTATTTTATCATTTTTATTTATTTTGTTTTATTTTATGTTTTATTTTACTTTAATATTTATTCATTAATTCATCATTTTAAATGACGTGTTTCTGAACTTCACTTGTTTAATTAAACACAAGTGTTGAGGAGAATCATGCACATTCGCATACTACCAAATTGTTTATTGTCACATATTTCATACTGTTTAACATGCTTTCAAAGACAGTATGCAGTGAGTACGGTAGTATGTCAGTATTCTGTTCTGGAGTCAGTGTTAGTTGTGTTGAAGTGATGCTGAAACAACAGGGTCTTAAAGGAATTACTGCGTCTCCTTTCCATTCGTTTCATCAGTTCTTGAGCGCTGTAGGTCGTGACACTGTTTCGCCGTTTCCATTAAAGCATATTTCATGTCTCCCGTTTGAAAAAGGGGAACGTCTGACTGTCAGACCGAAGTGCATACATCACGCTGGTGTATATTAAAGACAGTGGTAATTAATGCTAATCTCTGAGAGTTATTGGCACGGCTGCAGTGATGTAACCTCCGTCTCAAGGCTGTGAGCTAAAATCATTAGTCTTAATCTCTGCTGGAGTCACACTAATGCCGTATCAATCACCGGGTTAAACTCTGCGCACTTTAAGCCTGAAATGTGTAAGTTTGAGTGTCTTTTAGAGGTTTCAGTTTCTCCTGACGCTCTGAACAGAAGATGTCACATTCAGATTTTGCCTCAGCAGATTTGATGTCAATCCTTACGTAATGTGATGCATTGATTGAACGGATCTGCTTCATGCGTGAAGGTGTTGTGTGTGGCGTCCTCGTCTCTCTCTGCAGTGTAAGTGTTTGTTTTCTCATGCGTCGTCTCTGTTTAGTGACGGATAATCCTGGTTCAGTGTATCTCTCGCTCACGCTGGGCTCCTCAGACTCTCGCTGCATTCATCGATCTGAACACACAGCTGGGGCTCTTTGTGATGCGAGGAAAACTTGCGTGTTACACATTAATCACACATCAAATCTAATCCCTGACATTATCAGTGGCAAAGAGATCTCAGCGTGAGGCCCAGATCTTCACTGACCGACGTCCACGGACCCATGTTTGAGGAAAACATGGGTCCGTGCTAGTTTCATGTTATTTTTATTTATTTATTTGTTTGTTTTTATGTATTTTTATTTATTTATTTATTTATTTTATTTTAAATGTATTTTTATTTAATTTATTTATTTTCATTTTATTTATTTTTTACTTTTGTTTAGTTTTATTTTTACATTTATTTAATTCATTTATACTTATATTTATATTTGCGTTCAAATATATTTATGCAATGCCCACTAAACTGACAAATCATTTCATACATAGCTATGCTAGTTTCATAATATTTATTTATTTTTATTTGTTTGTTTGTTTTTATCTATTTTTAAAATGTATTTTATTTTATTATAATTTTTTATTTTATATATATTTGTTTTTTAAAAATGTATTTTTATGAATTTATTTTTCATTTTTTATTTAATTTATTTTAGTTTTTTAAATGTAGATTTATTTATTTAATTTCATTTTTCATTTTTTTTACTTTTGTTTATTTTTACATTTAATTTATTTGTATTTTTTATATTAATTTTTATTTTTATGTATTTATATTTATGTATATTTCTTTATCGCTCAAAGTTCATTTTTAAACACTAATAATTTAATAACACCATTACATTTTTATCTTTAGCAAAATATCAATTTTTCATACAGTACACTTAAATTTTTTTGATGCTTTTCAAGTGATTATTTTTAGTTATAGTGCTTTTATTTTACATTTATTTAGCCAATACAGTATAGAAGTCTTAACATCCACAGATATTATAACATGAACATAATTCCAGCGTCATCGTTGCAGCTGGGATGTTAATATCCTGTTATTTAGTTTATTAATGGCGCGCAGATTCCCCCAAAGGAGAACGGTTTTTACTCTAAAATAAAGTGTGAACATGTTTCAGGCGGGCAGGACTGCAGTATTCCCTGGATTCGGTGTTCAGTGTGTGTTTGTGAGCTGTGGATGTGTGTGTCTGCAGGTATGAGTCTGATTTTAGTTCCCCTGTCGCCTTTCTTTAACACAAACTGAATAATTGTGCTATTTCAGGCCTTTATGTAGCCATACATCGCTGTTTAATGTTCTGCTGACTGTGCTAAATTCTTTAACTCTGTAAAACTGTGTGAATCGAGTCCTGTGGGCTTTTCAGTCGGCCATTAAATTCAGACGCCTATTAGACGACAGCCCAAACACGCTCGAGCTCTCGTTTTAGAACGCAGCAGCACTTTAATCTGTTTTTCCCTTTACTTTTTTCAATAATGGCACTGATGGAGAAAAATGTGCAACACTTCTGCATCAGGGCTTCTGAGCAACACAGTAAACAGCAGCAGTAAACAGCGTTGATTGCAACAGTAAAAATGATTAAAATTCGACAACAATAGCTATTTATAACAATGCATTTGGTGAAGCATCATGAAATAAGTATATATACAATAACAAAAGCACATAATGAAAATAGTAAAAATTAACATGAAAAATAAAAATATAAGAATAAAACTATAAAACTAAACTGCAACAGATATGTACAAATACTGCGCATGACTGACTCATTTTATTGGTAGGAAATGACTCAGTTTCTGTGTTTATACTGAATCATTTTCACTGTTTTGGCTCTGCATTATTTGCATGTTTTTGGTGATATATTGTTCATGAATCATGATTTTCCATGTTCCTCCTGCTGTTTGAGAAACACTCATCTATGTAGGCAGACTTTAACGAGATCCGCTCCAGCTCTCTGATTGGACAATCATGCGTTTTCTTTCCAACACCAAATAGTTTGTGGGACGTTTCATTCGTCTCAGAAAACATCATCCTCCGGGTTTTGTCAGGCAATACATTCAGGAGATTATCAGATTATCTCTTAATACACGAACACACGCTTTCTTTTGTGAAGGGGGAAATCTTTATCAGCACTCTCATACTTGAGTAAACCAAAACGGGGAGAGATTTTCACAACAGCTTCTTCATTAAGACGAACGCAGACGAACATCTGACTCATATTTGCGCAGCTGTTTGAGGCTCGAGTCATTTGATATCGGTTGCCACTCTTTGCTTCTCCTCAGGATGGAGATTGATGGAAAACCCACATTAGCAGTGTGTGGGTCGAGTAAAGAACACCGAGTGTGTGTGTGTGTGTGTGTGTCTGCATCAGCTCTAATGGGCTGTTGACCCTCAGCAGGACGAGGGTCGAGTGGTCATTCATCACTAGATCATCCAGCCGGCTAGATTAGCCATCAAACTGGCATACGAGTCCAGGAGCACCTCGTCTCTCTCTCTCTCTCTCTCTCTCTCCCTCCCAGCGTTGGCTGAACTCTGATTGCACCGAGCTCCAGTTTTATCTTCACAGCAGAACAAAAGGCTCAGTCGCTGCTGCTGCTGCGAGACAGACTGGATTCAGACAGCTGATGTGTGAGACTGGATCTGTCTGTGATGTGTTATTTCATAACAGAATCTTCAGAGGTTACGCCTGTCACTCAGAAGTAAAAATAAAAAAAAAAAAAGACCTAACATGAAACTAAAGCGCTTCTCATCCAGAAAATGACTGAAGAAAACGACTCTGCGTTTAAAGGTCATTTCTGACGATTGACAGCGCAGAGTTTACTGGTGTTTTGATATGTCAGTGCTCTCTTACCGTTGCTCGTGTGAACAGCGTGTTTGTGTATTTACCGGAAAAGTGTTTCTGATAATCTTACTGTAATTTACTAGGATTGATGTGTGAAAGGGGCTATTAGTTGCACATTTTTTTGTTTGTTTTTTTGATGCAAATTGTGAAAATGTAGTCAAATATGAAGGAAAAACAAAATGATAGTCTCTTCTGCTCATCAAGCCTGCTTTTATTTAATAAAAAATACAGTAAAAATGGTGAAATATTATTCCAATGTAAATCAGCTGAATATATAGTAAAGTGTAATTTATTCCTGTGATCAAAGCTGAATTTTCAGCATCATTACGCCAGTCTTCAGTGTCACATGATCCTTCAGAAATCATTCTAATACGCTGATTTGCTGCTCAAGAAACATTTATGATTATTATCAATGTTGAAAACAGTTGTGCTGCTTCAGATTTGTCTGGAAACCGTCATACACTTTAGTTTTCCTCTGTTAAATGAAAACCACACACAGAGAACACCTGGGGCCGTATTCACAAAACATCTTAAGACTAAAAGCTCCTAACTTGCCGATTTAGGAGAAACTGTGTGTCAATCCTATTTTTAGGACTCCTAAATTTTTGCTCTAAGAGTATTTCACAAAGCATTTTAGCGCTCAAACTAGCTCCTAAATCTGTGAAACGTTAGGAGTAGTCAAGAGGACTCCCAAGTAACGAAGACCAAATCACAAACAATCCTAATCCACCCAAAGACACTGTACACCATTGAGGCAATAGCGATACTTTTTCTTCATAAATGCAATACATATTTTGATTTATAGATTTGAATCTACCATAAGGCGCCAAAAATAAATCTTTAATAAATAAATAAACAAAGTCCGATTACCTGTGGCAGTTGTTTTCACGAGTTTACACTTACAAATGATCGAATAGAGTAAAAAAAAATATAATAAGCGTATTTGGCGTGCTGTCCAAGAGGATTGAAGACTCCAAGCTTGGAATTTAGCCCAAACCCAGAGTTCTCCCCCGTATCCCAGCCGAGAGTTGGGAATGGGGTGGCGGAGGGATGCAGAAAACTGTCGAGGTAACTATGTGAGTCGGCTCTCGTCTGTGTATACTGATTAGACAGACCGTTTGAACGCTCTCCTCTCAAACTTTGTTTATTAAACATCATTTGTCGCTTGAATTCTGCAATCTCTCGAGACGCAGACAAGAGGCTGACTGATCATATACTAGTTTAATTAGTGACACTTAGCCTACATTTATTTTAATATAGCAACATTTTTATTAAAAATCTTTATTTGAATATGCAACATTTGTATTTTAAAACCTTTATTTGAATATGGCAACATGATACAATATTTCTATGATCGCTGACAGAGACTCCTCCCCTATCAGCCAATCACTGTGGTCATAGTTAGTAAGCGTGTTGACATCATCTATAGCAATGAGGTCAACCCCGCCCTTACTCTTAGCTTAAGACTTCTATCTATTCCTTAGTAAAAGTTGGTCTCAGCAACTGTGAATAGGTTTCAAGAGAAAACTCTTAGCTAAGAACTTTTACTGCTATTTAGGAGAACTCTTAATGGTAAGATCAAATGTTTTGTGAATACGGCCCCAGGTCAACACTCTTGTGTTTAATGCGTCCTGATATTGTTTTTCCCTCCATTTTTTTTCTTGTCTTGTCAGTAGCAAGGTGATGCGTGCTGCTGGACAGACTGTGTTTCAGACAGGGTTCTCATTAATCTTGTGTTAATGAGCCTTCATGCAGGTTCTAACGAGCTGTAATTGCTGTTTGGTCCTGGCTGGAATCAATGCTGCTGTCCAGCCAGTGGCCGCAGTGGAGACTCATTTGCATACTGACACACACACACACACACACACACACACACACACACACACACACACACACACACACACAGAGCCTTGCTCATGTTTTTAGCGTCCCAGATTCCCTCAGTCACTCTTTCTCACACACACAAGCATTTTATTTGAGAAATTATTCGTTCACAGTCTTGATGAAGAGTTTGATCTGGATGGATCAGGTTGAGGACATTATCAGACGATTATTGATGATCATTAAAGTCAATCTTTATACTGATTTTGTTTATAAATGTAGAGATGTTCGGAAAGAAAACTGCATAGAAGTACAGATATGTCAGAGCTGTGGTGCAGTGATCAGTTCACACAGTTCTTACATATTGAGCCTTGGTGCTCATGTGGGTGATGCAGGTTCGAGTCTGGGCTCCTGCAGTGGGTCCCGATCACAAATGTTTTTTTGTTTTTTTTTTTAATTCCCAAAAAGACTTTTTAGGAATGCTCCTTTTTCCCTTAAGATTGTTTAAGGGGTCATGACATGAGAAATCAAATTTTCCATGCTTTTGGCATATAAGACGTCTTTGTATCATTAAGTAGAAAAATGCCTTTTATTTCTAAATTATGACATTTTATAATATAAAAATCATACTAACATTATAAGTGCACATCAGGAAACATTATAAAATAATAATAATAAAAAAAAAATCCATTTCATGACCCCTTTAATAACTCTTTCACCTCAGGGGGCGCTGTTATACAGAATCTCCGGATCAAAACAAGCTGACGCTCATGTAAAATAACACGATCATCAAACATTAAACTATTCAAAACTGCCTAACGTTACTGAATGAAATGAAGAGGGAACGACTGTGAAGCTTTGAGGTGTTGATGGGCTCGATCTACTCCATCTGTGTTTGATCATCGCTCTGAATCCCATCCGGACAAAGTCTTTGACTTTTTCTCTTCAAAATGTTGCTTTTTAAATGAAACTAATGCTGGGTACACACTAAAAGATTTTCAAAATGTGAGAGACCACAAACATGAGGACAAAAAATCCTAGATTTAACCGTTTTGCTCCTATAGTGTTTGGTGTGCCGTGACGTGACGTCCTGACTGTGAACACGGGAAATCTCACAAAATCTCTCGAGACTTCAGAATAAACATGATGGATGATAGACAGGAAGAAACTGCGATAATAGTGTTTGGAATGATTTTGGTATGTTTTACAAAACACTCGTGCTGTTGCCACAAATCGACAAGCTGATCCTCCATCTCTGCTGTCCAAATCCATTTAACTTTGTGCTGAACCACGACTGCGTCCGTCTTCTGTCAGCTCGCTTTCTGATTGGATATTGTTTTGTTTCACGTGATAATCTCCAGAACGTGCGCACGTTTGTCCTCACACATCAGGATTCAGATTCATGATTGGGATGACTCCGACGTTCTTCCGAGCAGATTCAGTCACTCTTAACACCTCACACCACAGGAAAATCTGATAAGATAATCTGTAGAACCATCAAGATAATCGGGACATTACCTAGAATTGTCGGAAAGGGAGAAATCTGCCCAAAATCAGCCCGATTATCTTGTGGTGTGTACCCAGCATTACTCACGTTCAAGTGTTGATAAAAAAAGAATGCATGAAGCTAGAATATTTTTGTTTGTTTGTTTGTTTAAAAGCAGACTGTCTGTTCTTTCTTTTCATATATCGACTGTTCAGAATCAGATATTCATACAACTAAATATTCTAGTGGTCATGAAAGTTTTGTGAAAATCATCAAAAATGCTAGTGCTGGCTGGCAACTTTAAAAAAAAAAAAATGCTGGCAGGGAAAGAGTTAATAAATAAAATTCTTGAAAAAATAAAAATTGTAAATTATCATCCGTGTATCAACCCAATCATTTAGTTATTCCATTCAGTCTGGTGAATGAAAAATTAAAATGCACCCAATATTTATTTTTTCCTGTTTTTTCTGTATGCAACAAAAAATTAAAGCTGACATTTTTCACCACAAAACTGAAAATCTAATAAAGAAAGCCCAAATGAAATAAATACATTTTCCACTGCGTTTTGTCCTGCTGCCCTGTGTTCATGCTTTGAGTGAAAAGAAAATAACCATCTTTTAATTTTTTGTGTGTACAGAAGAACAAAATAGTGATTTTTTTATTTTTTTATTTTCATTTGCTAGAATGGAATGATCTCAAGCTCACACTTGTTTTAAATCTCAGAAGGTGAATTTTTTGGGTTGTTTCATATATTAACCATTACAACATCATACTTGATATAATACATTTTTACTATATACAGTATTTTTATTTTATAATCTAGGCATATCACTGTTGTCTGCTTTTCCTCTGCGGCTGTTTTTATGTGTTTGGAAACAACATCAACTTCTGTTTGTTGAGGAACGTCTCTGCGCTTCTGTTGGTCTCTGGTCCGTCCCTCTTCCTCCTCCTCGTTTCATGTCCATCTATTTTTCTTCCTTTGACACAGACGCTGTAATAGAGTCAATCCTCATATGTCAGTGGTCTGCGAGAAGAGATATTTCTGCACATCTCGGCCTTTGGCTCTGTAAAGGAACACACACACACACACACACACACACTCTGTCTTGTATACTCTGCCTGAGATGCCAGTTTATTTCTCTGCATGTCAGGATCTAATTATCTTCAGCACCGCGGCCGTTCACCCACAATGCACCAGCTTTCTGTTGCAGCTGTTAAGTTTTTTTTCCGAAAGCGTTGTTGTAAATGCCTCACACATTTCTCGTTAAACAACTCTCACAGCATGTAGCTGAACTAAGTCGCTTAAACACACACTCTCGCTGACATGAATGCATTCACGCACATGCAAATGTGTGCATGTGCTTGTATGTGTACACTCTCTCACACACACACACACACACACACACACACACACACACACACACCACAAAGAGCCCAGACCCAAAATACCCTCTCGCTCCAGCCCACGGATGCAGTGAGTTTCGACGCAGGCAGTTTTTCTGTGGCGCTGACCACACTAGCTTGGCACAGCGGATGGTACACGGGCCAGAAGAGTGAATGGAGGATGGACAGCAGTAATGGACGTGTGTGTGTGTGTGTGTGTGTGTGTGTGTGTCATAATGTTGGCAGCAGTGAGCTGGAGTGTGTCGGGACTGGACCGGAGGACTGTGTTGCTCTCGGCTGTAAGACAGAGATAATGCAGGCAGACAGACGGCTGGGGTAAATGTGGCACAGACAGGCGTTTCTGTCGGTTGTAAGTGTTTCAAATGTTGGATAGTTTCAGATCAG